>JAWNGG020000028.1:1017500-1583422 GCA_036937485.2 Tetragonisca angustula
GACGTTTCGACAAATCGCTTCTGACGAATTTCTCTTCTACCGGCTCCTGGGTATCTCTTCGTTCTCGCGTGCGTCACTCTAATTCGGAGGAATTCTTCCCCCTTTCGAGATTACTCGGGAGAATCTATTGCAAATTCGGCGAGCATCTCATGGAGGCTTGGGTCGGTGAAATATTCGATAATCGAGTGATCTCGATGATCTTGATGGTTGAGTTGAGTTGGAAACTGTGAGAAATATATTTAGCGAATTTTGGAAGGCTTTCGTCGTGTTTGTTAATTTCTACTGTTTAATAATTCTGATTTCTTCAGTTTAGGAGAATTCGTTGTGAACTGAGAGATTATTATAACTCAGATTTCAAGTAATAATAATATACATAATAATACAATATAATATACTATAATATAGCATAATATAACATAATATTCTATAATATAGCATAATATAATATAATATAGTATAATGTAATATAATATAATATGATATACTATATTATACTATAATATAATATCGTATAACATAATGTAATATAATATAACATAACATAACAATGTAATATAATATAATATAATATAATATACTATACTATACTATAATATAATATAGTATAACATAACGTGATATAATATGACATAATATAACACAACAATATAATATAATATAATATTTATATTATAGTATAATATAGTATAATAGTTATTGGAACTGTGACAAAATATTTTTAGTGAAATCATAGAAGAATTTTATCAATTCTGTCAGCTTCTATTTTTCATTAATTCTGATTTCTTCAATTTAAGAAAATTCATTGTGAATTAAGACATTTACGATTGAATTATCTTATACTAATTTTTAACATTTCATATGTGCATTTCACCTAAAAGGAAGTCTTCGAAAATTTACTCTGTTACCATTACTATCATTTATTGTACTTTATCGAAGGAAAGACAATTATACAATTATACTTTTACAACATACAGCTGTATAAAAGTTTCCACGACAAATCGTTTGTTAAATATTTACAATGTTAAATATTACACCAGGATGTGCCTTGGTCGATCTCGAAACAGCAATTACTATTATCATTATTATTATAATTATAATAAGCCATTTAATCAGAGGCAATTAAACCCCTTTTGTACCATGAAATTCTCCAACAATTAAACGTGTAATTATATTTAACGATTAAACAATTAGACGGAATTTAATTGTTAAATAATTCCAAGCGATTCGATTTAATCGTTCAACTTTATTTAAAATCGATCTGTAACTCATTTGTTTGTCATTCACTCGTAGCACGTACTTTATAATCGACATCATTTCAATTTTAATATCAATGTTGCTGCATTGAATGAATAAAAATTCCGCTTAACAAACTATCATGGGGTAGAATATAATTTGTTTAGAACTAATGAAATAAATGTTATCCGTGAAAATGGAACACGTGTTTTAAAATTTTGCACGTAGTTTAGATATATGTATATAAAATACCTATGAAATATGTACGTATGTAATATATTTTAATAGCAGTAGCTGTGTAATATATAATTGTGCGATTGAAATGTAATATATTCATTTAATTATATTATATTATAAATATACATAAATATATAATTTATAAATATGAATATATACTCCATTGATGATAAATGTATGTAATTTATAAAATTTATAAAACTATATACTGATGAGAAACGTATATAATTTCAAAACTATATTTACATATTATACTCTATAATATAGAGTACATATACGTAAATATATACTATATTACACTCTACATTATACGTAATATATACTTTATATCAGAGTATTTACTTTTAGAGTATAATATAATAAACTAGTATAATATATTATATACTTTATATTATAGAGTATAATACATTACGTAGTACATAGAGTATAATATAGTATAATATTATAATATATTATACTATATTATACTCTATAATATACTATATTTTAATACAGAGTATAATATAGCATACATTACGTATAATATAGAATATTATACAGTATACTAATATATTATACTATATCATACGTAATATACACTATATTATACTCTACAACATAGAGCATGTATACGTAAATATACACTATATTTACATACTCCAGTGTATAACCATTACCACAGAACTAAATTACAAAACTACTCCACATATACATGTACATATACATACTTCATAGTTCATACACAAATATACATATAACAAATTATATTTAGAAAAAAGGAAATCTAGTAAATATTAAAACCAACGACCAACAGACTTTCCAAACCACCGAAGCTCTCGAATTCAACACGGATACGAACGAATGTGAACGACTCGAGCAATCGACGCCTACCGCGACACGGCTCGAGCCTAAATGCTCTTTCGTCGCGGCTCGCTGTTAACCGTGAGAAACGTCAATGGCGGCGTTATCGCTTAAGTCCTGTCAAAACAGATAAGGGAAATCCGGTAGCTGGCATATTCTCTCGATATATTCCCGACAGCTGGCTCATCGTTTCAACGAAGGCCAAGGACGGCGATGTTGCACACCATCGAGCCGATTGTCGCGTTTATCGTCGAGTTCTACTACGTCGACGTCCCGCTCTGGTGAATGCCGCGGTTTAACCCCATTCTCCCACAGGCAAATCCCCTTTTATGTATACGCAGGCGTGAAATTTTCGCGACTTTCGTCGAGGGAACGAGCCCTCAACGTTATGTCGTTTTCGTGTTATTTTGGATGTTCACTACTATCTGCTAACCCTTTCGAGACCCCGAGGACACATCCGCCGCGTCTGTTCAAGTATCAAACACATCTCGAACTTCCTCGAAGCGAATTATTTTTACATTACGTTAACTGTTCCTCGGAATTTTTCTGCATTCTTTCAAAGTGACAAAGTGGAGAGAAAAACGATGCAGATTGCTCGCGAAAGAGTCAACTGGATGCTCCGTGCCAATTTGACATGTTTCGTATTATAAAATGTTGCGCTATGTTTAATAACTGGATTTAGAACGATGTAGAATTGTGAGGCCTCTATTTTCACACTCTTGAGTTCGTCTTATAATACAATAATATAATATAATAATTCTATAGTACATTCTCGAAAGTCGTGAAAATTTAAATTTTAAGAACGATGAAAAAAATTTTTTCCGCGACTGGATCCATCGTGATCTCGAAGACGATCTTTCCTTCGTCGTTTTGTTATTGAATTTTGAACGTTGAGGTTTAAATGACGAGACGTATTCCTGAATTTTTGTCCTGATAATTCAATGTTCGATAAACAGTTCGTGCAAGCAAATTTGAGAGCTCGTTGTAGAATAAAGACTTTGATCTTGGAGACTGTGACGGATTTGATTGCGAAGAAAATTGCTACGAATATTTAGTATTTATTTTTAGTGGTTGATTGTTTAAAGTTATCTTTTAGATGATGAAAAATGGCTATATTTTACAGTTAAATCGAGTGTTGTTGGTTAGTGGCCGTTAACCATCGTCAAGTGACACGAGATGAGTGTGCCGAGTTTCACTGACCTGGGGAAAAACGCGAGGGACGTGTTCAGAACTGGCTATCATTATGGCATAAGTCTTATTAAATTGGGTATCAAGTCGAAGGCTAGCGAGAGGTTGGCAATGTGCAGTGATTTACGTTTGAACTGCGACACATTGAAGGTACATTGCGATTTTCTATCGAGAAGATTCATTAATATTAATAATTATATACTAATATTAATATTAATATAGTATACAACATCATAATTATATTATTACATTTTATTATATAATTTAATATTACTATATTAATATAATAATGTGTATTATTTATTTTATATTATATATTAATATCATACAATATTAATAATATTTATATGATGACTGCATGATTACCATAGTATGTATAATATCATTATAGAATATAGTAGACGTTTTACATTTTCAAGAAGTAAATATTTTACATTTAAAGAAACATCTTGAAACTTTGTTATTTATAATATATATAAATATTATAAATATTTTTATATTACACCATGTTATTTGCAATAATATAAATAATATAAAGAATAACCTCTTTTTTATAAAATTTTGTTATTTATTTATTTATTATAACGTTCCACTATAGAAAAAAATCTCAGAACATTTCCCTGTACACAAAGCAGCAGAAACTTTTTGAATAAGTAAAGCATAAAATACTCGCTTAACTTTTTATATTTTTCACTACTTTTTTTCAACGCGGAGCAATAACAATTTTTCCCAACTTTTAGTCAATTCTTTTCCGCTTTTCAGCTTAATTTTGTGAAGATCATTTCTCGCATTGTGTGTTCGTTTAGTAAAAGTAAATCGCGCAACTGAATTTATAAATATTTGTAACTTATTTGTGCGCGAAATTATTGGTTTCGAGAAGTTTCACCGCGAAAGTTTACTGTATTTGATACGTAGCTGTCGTCATCGATCGTGTCATAAAAATTCTCGGAGTTCAAAGGGTTAATTTACTTTATACCTCATCCTTTAACCTTTCCACGCTTGTATGTGTTTGATAACTTTTTTTTACGATTCGGAAGAGACATTAATATCTGACACGATTTGATTACGAAAAATAAGTATTCTATATATATTTTTGTTTATAAAGTTATAAAACATATATTATATATTACCTGAATATGATATATAATATATTATATATCACATATTATAATATTAATGTTCTATAAATATAATATATACTATAATATATAATATTAATATTATATAAATATAATATATAATATATAATGTATAATATTAATATTATACAAATATGATATACGATATATAACATATTATATATTATAATATTAATATTAATATTATATACTACATACTATATATTATAATATTAATATTATATATTATATATTAATATTATATATTATAATATTAATATTATATATTACATATCATATATATTATCATATACTATAATGTTAATATTAATATTATATAACTATACTGGTCATACTCACTATCGTTAATACACGATACACACCGAAAACTGGAAACGAAGATTTCCACTGTATTTCCATTTGTAAATCTTCGTCGACGTTTAAATGTCCCGAAACGAAACTCATCCATCATCCAAACTCGAACCGAACTTAGCATGAAAAATCGTTAAAGTCGTTTCTTTTTTTTTTTTTTATCTTTCAATTACAGGTGACCGGCGTGGCCAACGCGGAATACAAAACGGAGGATTACGGAAACTTCCTGCAGAAATGGACGACAGACGGTACGATCACGTTGGGCTATGGTGTTCGTCAAACGATAATCTCCGACGTCGGCGTGAAATCGGAGATTAGTTACAATCCGGAAACTGCTGCCAAGATAATGAAAGTCGGCGCCAATGTGACCAAGCAAGCCATCAACGCGTCGTGCTCCATCTGTTAGTTGACTCTATTTGTTTGTTTGACATTTAGCTGAATTTATGCTCACGCAGACGATAAAGAGAGAGATAAAGAGAGAGAGAGAGAGAGAGAAGTGTGTGTGTTAAAAAAATTTCTAATTTTATCTATAACAATCTTGCAGTTTAAATATAAATATAAATATTTTTAAATATATAATATATATTTATGTATAATATATTTAAATTTATAATAATGATTTATATATAATATATTTAAATATATATTATATATTTAATGGCAAATAGAATATATTTATTCGTAATAATATTTTCTGTTTTTCAATCCTTGGTAATACTTTATTTAATTGATCACGATTTTTAATAAAGAAGTTTCCCTCGATATTCAATATCACCAGGTTGAGAGTTCGAAACTTGTTATGTAAAGTTGAAGGAAGTTCTTAGTGTCTTGAAAAAATTTGTCGAAAACCCAGCAAGGACATTCTCTCTCTCTGTCTCTTTCTCTCTAAGATCCGGCAAAAATACAGTTCTGAACAAGTTTCGATGTAACTTGTAAGTTTGTAATTAATTTTCAGTATCGAGAATCAGTTTTCTTATATTTAAAAAAAAATATATATATTATTAATAATTTATATTTTTATTTTTATCTTTGTAATATATTATATTATATTATATTATTTATATATATGTGCGTATGTACTATACGAAAATTTCGATCTATAATAATTCCTACAAATTACTCCCTTCGCAATTTTAAGCCAATTATTACCTATACATAACCAAGCCACGTTCCAATATATTTAAAAAACGAGACGAAACACTTTCAATTTCGAGGGTACGCGTTTCAACCATTTCTTTTTTTTTCAACAATTCTCCGTATGAAACGAGAAACAAAATTCTTACCTTCATGCACCAGCAAGCAACGACCACGCCGTTCTAATAAATATCGTAAACTCGATACAAGTCGTTCTCAGCATCGATATCCGAGCGAAATCGACGTTAAATGATAATCACTCGTGCCACGCGGTTCAATCACGCGATTTTTAATTTCAATCGTTAGGAACTGCGACTTCGCCGCGACACTCACGCACGAATGTTGGATTTCAACTAACATCGGAAGGAGAATTGGATGGAACGTGTCCGGTGTTTACCAACGATTTGCGTAGAACCGCAGGGAACGATAGTTCACTTTATTTTTGTTGTTGTGGAAAGTTGAACAGTCGATTGAAGTTGTTATGTTTGCGACTGGCGTGACTACGAGAAATATTTTTGGTCAGGGGCTCTGTGTGTGTCTGTGTGTGTGTGTGTGGTTTCAATTTTTTGTTCTCTATTTTCGAAATAAATAAAGAAATTTTCGTTTTGGAGAGACGAGAGTAATTTTCTTTTTTTTCTTTTTAAAAGAATAACGAAGAATTAATATGAAATTGAATCGCAATAATATAATAGTTTGTAAAATAATAGTAAAAATAATAAAAATTGATATAAAATACATTAACGAAATAATAAAGATTAATATAAAATAAATTAACGAAATAATAGAAATTAATATAAAATAAATTAATTTAAAAAATAAATCGCCAAAATTAATCGATGCAACGAAATTATAAAGTTTGTGTTTCGCAAATGAATGATTCTGAGGATCGTTGTACTGAGAATCTTTAATAACCAGTTTTCAATTTTAGATGTATTTTAAAGTCAAAATGTGCTTTACAATGTTTGAAAAATTAATCATTCCAAAAGTATAAACTCGAAAGTATTATTAATATCGATATTTTTTTCATAATATTTAGTGTCCCTTTTATTCTACAAATTCAAAGAAATTCTTGCCATTTTATAAATAATTTTAATCAAAATGAAACATTAATACTGATATCAACAATATCATAATATCATTAATATTGTAATATTACATACTGGAAATATCAGAGTAATCGAACTGATCAATTTGTAATATTTTTAGAGAGATTTTTACAAATTTACCACCACGAGCTTCAGAAATTTCAATAAATTTTCCTGTCAGAAATGTACGGTTGATAGCTTGTTTTCCTCGCTGTATTATACCAGGTTTTATTTTTTTATGTAGACTGTTTTTTTTTTTTTTTTAATAACTTCAGTACAAGTTTTATGTTTCAGTCGTCAATGGCTCTAATTTTTAAAATAACAGAAGCTTGTGAAAATTTTATCCGGCGAAAGAAAAAAAAATGAAAAAAAAGAAGAAAGAAATAAAATGGTTGTGAATGACAGGTATGAGGTTGAACGTGTTTCTGCTTTGAAAAAGCTTTCTTAAAAATTTAAAAATCGACATTATTTTTGTATTTCAATTTTGTACTTCTTTCTTTATATTATAATCAATGCACATCTTTTTCTTGTTCTTTATAAAAGTGTATGTTTGCAGTAATTGAGTTTTATTTTAACTTTGTTGAAAATGAGTGGACAACATGAAGGATAAGGATAAAATCATTTTAATAAAAGCAATTATAATTTGATCTTTTAAGTGTTCAGTAGTAGAACGTTCTTCCATTTCGGTATATTACAATCTATCACTAAACTCTCCTTTCGTTTTTAAGTATCTCATCTCATTTAAGATTGTTTAGGATTTGCAAAAAAAAAAAAAGAAAAAAAAAGAAGAAAGAAAAAATACGAAATATATACAATAAAAACCACATATAAAGAAGCATGGTGTAAACGATTGTTCTATATTTTATCTATTTCACTCTCGTCTTTTATTTTTGTCTATTTTTATCACACAGAGAAGAAAGAGTCAAAGTAATTTTTAAGAACAACTTTTCTTTCCACCCCCCGAGACGTGATTTGGACAAGCAATTTTCTTTCACACAAGAGCAATCGCACAACGAGTAGCTCTCAAGAGCAATTCCCCCTTACCACAAGAAAAATCACGCGAGAAATAGTTTGTAAAAGCAATTTTCCAACACTCGAAAAGCCAATTCTCTCTCTCTCTCTCTCTCTCTCGCTCGAATATTTTATTATAGAATTATTATATATATATAATTTTAGAAAATTATATATTATTTTTAATTATAATATTTTAAATTATTTATTTAAATTATGAGTTTTAATTTATTCAATATTACCATTAATATTAAGATTTATATTAAAATGAAATTTTTTATATGAAATAATAAAATTTAATAAATTTATTTTATATTTATATTTATTATATTTATTATCAAGATTGTTATTGACATGAAAATATTTAATTATTTTTAAAAAATATTTGTATATGAATAATAATTATACTTATTTGAAAATTAATAAAAAAATAAATTTATTTTTTTTTATATTTATAATTATATTAATTTTTTTATTTATTATTTTTAATTTTTTAAATAATTAATAATTAATTATAGTTTATTTAAAACATTAAATTGCAAATTTAAAAATATTTATATATATTAATTAATAAAATAAAATTTTAAGTTAAATAAACTATTAATCTTCAAAATTAAAAAAATATTATTATAAATAATTACAATTTAATATAATTATATAAATTATTTTAATTATTGAATTTTAAGTAAAATCTATTAATTTTATATTAATTAATGAAATATATATATATATATATATTATAAATTTAAATTAATAAATGGTTTATATCTACAAATCATAAAAATATTGGAATTTTATATATAATATTTGCTTTATGATCTGGAATTATTGGATCATCATTCAGTATATTAATTCGAATAGAACTTAATAATCCTGGAATATGAATTAATAATGATCAAATTTATAATTCTCTTATTACAAGTCATGCTTCTTTAATAATTTTTTTTATAGTAATACGAATAATTTTTAAGAATAATTGTCCTAATTTGTAACAGCGGGCGTTCTTCACGCGGCGGCTAATTTCTAAACACTCGGGGAACAATTTGCGAGAGCAATTCACGCAAAAAGATAACTCTCTCTCGCTCGAGATGTGACTTGCAGAGAGAACGTGATAATTTTCTTTGAGAAAATGAAATTTTCATCAACGACCGAAGCCTTTCTTTCGATACGATTGCAAAAATTACATTTTGTAAAAAATTATTCTTTCTCCAAACAATTCTTTTCATTTCCTTTCTTCGAATTATCCAAAGAGCAGGAGCAACAAAGTTCCCATTGAAATTCAAGGAAACATTTCCTCGAAGCTCGACGACTAATGAAATCTCATTTTTATTTACTGTTACTTGCAGCAAGCGACGCGAACTCGAACGTGGATGTTTTGGGCTCGGTGGTCACCGCTGTGAAGGGCCTCTTGATCGGCTACCAAGGTGGCTACAACACAGGGACGAACAAAATGACGAAGAACGATCTGGGATTGGCATTCAGCTATCAGGATGTTGGTTTCCACTTCCGGTGCACTTCGATACCGTACGAGTACGGGCTCTCGCTCTTGTACAAAGGTTACAAATTTCCATTACTCTCAACGCATCGTTCTCCCTTGTTATTCTTCTGCCAATTTTTGTTTCTTTTTCCCCAATTACAATCAGAAATCGTGCGTATACCATTCTGCCTCTTTTTTTTTCTTTTTTTTTTTTTTGTTTCATTTTTGCAGCGTGTAAAAAGCGCTTTTCTGAATCCTCCGTTTTCCAATAAACTCCTTTAATCTGCTCTTTTAATTTAATTTTCTTCCCGATAAACTCCTTTAATCAAATTTTTTAACGAGATTCCCTCCTTCGATATAAAAACGTTTTAATAACGTCTTCCCTTCGTCGGAATTTTTCATCTCGATCGAAGTATGCCTCCCTCTCTCTCTCTCTCTCTCTCTCTCTCTCTCTCTCTCTCTCTCTCTTCCTCAACCTTTCACCTTTCGCGTCACATTTTCGGAATTCGATGAACTGGAGAATCGTCAGGAAGTAGATATGCAGCGGCGATTTCAATTACAGTTTTTGATTATTTTTTCAAAGAATCGCGTCTTTCTGCGCTTCTGCGAATTTTCGTTCATCTCCTGTTAGATAGAGTTTCAAAGGGAACGGAGCGATGAATAATGAATGCAACGGCGGAACAGAGGTCCAATATTTTTTGTGCTGCTGTCGCGCATCGATGCATAAGAATGTCCCATTTAAAAACTTGCTGCTTCCTTTCCTTTTTATCGACCAAACGCCGGATTTTTCTCTCGAGTCGAACTGGATCATTCTGTTCGATCGTATGTTTCCGTTTCAATCGTCGAACGACGGAACAGGAAACGAAATCGAAATTGACGTTGCCAAAGCAATTGTGAAAATTTCGTTCGAAGGAACGATACAGAGTAGGCTGGGCGAAATAATGAAGTTAGAAAATGAGTGAGATATTAGAATTGTTACTAATGAAACGAAACGAAATTCGATTAGACTGAGATTTAAAATTTCTGCCCGCATGCATAAATACTGACCGATTTATTATTGTTGATTTATATAATTTTTGCTTTCTCCTACAATTTATCACACTTGTTGTCGTTGTGACACACTTTATGCAGTCATGGTGCGAACTCTAATGAATTCGAAGATTGAAGTAAACGTAAATGATAATATGATTTCGTTAACAATTTACAATGTGCAAAATGACGTTCAATTAGTATAGATCTGATTTAACACGTGAATGCGCATACCATTGACGTAATTATCGAAATGAATTCAACGTGTGCATCCCGCTTTAACATGATTAATATTGATGCCAGTAGCTGATGCAGAAACTCTATTGGCGTGAGACTTTTTTCCCGTTAAATAATAATAAAAGACGGAATTAATAAGAATCTAATAATAATTTCTTAAATAATAATTAAAGACGAAATAAATGAATCGAATTTTCTTCCAATCGTAGCTCTTCGATAAGTCTAACATCATTATTATGTTATCTGAGAGTAAAATGAAAATAATAATATTTATTATATCAATCGCATCGTTATGTGCATATATTATTATTTAATAATTAATAATAAATATTAATATACTAAAATAATATATATACAGCAATATATATATATACATTATAATAATTTTATAGTATTAACTATACTATATATATACTTTTATAGTAATAATATACTATATATATACTTTTATAGTGCTAACTTTACTATAAGATTATTTTATCAATACAATATATGCAATATTACAATTACATCACATATAATATAAAACCTCCTTTGCAATTAATATTCAAACATTTCTGTGAGCCACACTGTGTCTAACATAAAATGAAACGATCAATTAATGAAAAATTTAATATCATTGAAATAGTAATATTATTAAAGAGAAACAGATAGAGGAAAATAATGGAAATTAAAGAAAGTTGAATTTGAATTTCCTGCTTCCTATATGTGTAAATAAAAGTTCCTTTCTATCCTTTTTATTAAACGTTTTAGTATATTAAATTATAAACATAATTAAATATAAAGTACACGTATGAAATACAGTTAAATATATTTTATAGATAAATAAATACATATATATATATATATATATATATACTATACAACATATACAATTACATATATATAAATTATATTTAATATATATATAAATATATATTAAATGTAATTGAATGTATATTGTACTACAAAATATATATATAAAATATAAAAAAATATATATATAATATAAAATATGTATATAAAATATAAAATAATATATATAATATAAAATATATATAATATAAAATATATAAATATATATATAATATAAAATATATATAAAATATTAAAAAAAAATATATATATATATAATATAAAATATGTATATAAAATATAAAAAAATATAAAATACACAATATAATATATATAATATAAAATATATATAAAATATATATAAAATATTAAAAAAAAATATATATATATAATATAAAATATATATAAAATAAATATTGTACTATAAAATATATATATACATATAAATATATTGTACTATAAAAGTATATATGCATATAAAACGACAATTAACTCTATCTTATGAACAAATATATAGAACAACGACTTCTGAAAAGTGATGACGTGCGAATACCAAGGAGTTCCTAGCAAGTATCGTAGTAATAACACGTCATTCCTATGAATATTTTATAATCCGTCGTGTTCACGATTTGCACGCCGCTAGATGTAATTACGGATCTATCAGAAAGAAAATAAACGTAGCCAAGCACTGGCTGGAAATAATCCTTGGTTAACAAGTGCTCGTACGATGACACGAGAGCACCCATCTTTCGTAGTATTTTTACTCGTGTTTTCACGTCGCGTGCCACGTCTTTCCTTTCCTTTTTTCCCCTCGCGTCGACGATGACGAAGAGAAATGTTCGATCCGATGGATCTGACGATGCGGAAAATGCTTTTCTGCCCGGTGAACACCGTGTACTTCCATCGACTTTTCACCTTCGTTCGATTTTGAAAAGCACAGCGAATTTACTGTGAATTTTAATATCCACAGTTGTACGATTTAATTTAATAATTACGCTTATCAGACATTGAAGCACTGATAAATGTTGTACGCAATTTGGACTTGTCAGTCTTCGATTTCAAATTCGAATGCCAGTTTTATATAATATTGTAATAACGAATATTAAAATTAATAATTCGCCTATATTACAAATGTTTCGTTAGTTAAACGAAAATTCCAATTGACAATGATAATAATAATATTTGATATTATCGATTTATTATTATTATTCAGTATTGAATTAAATATGTTGCAAGATGTTTATGAATTTTAATATGTATTTGGGTTGACAGAGTAATTAGGTGTTATGTATTATACGTATCGTGCATTTAACAATGATAAATTCACAAATTGACAAATTTGTAAATCCATCGATCTATGAACCTGAAAGATCTGCAAATCAACGAAATCTACGAAACTTGTAAACCTATAAATTTTCATATTTGTAGGTTTACGCATTCATAAATCCTGATGTTTGCAAATTCAGAGATTTACTACGTATGTACTGTGTACTACGTCTAAATACTACGTATAAATCCACGAATCTATAAATCTACAGATGAGTAAATTAGCAAGTGTACAAAAATATCTACAGGCCACTAAATCTCTAGCTATACGAATTTTAAGACTGACCAATCGACAAACTAAGAAATCCACAAATTTTCAAACTTTCAAACTATGTAAATCAATCAACTTAAAGTTCCTCCAAATCTTCGACAAGACGAATCTAAAAATAAATCTCTGTCTATTCTCTTCAGTTCTATTGAATAAATAATGACTCCATTGAATATTAACATATAAATATTAAATCAATATGTAAACATCGACAGTTTGAATAAATATTATATAATATTTAATATTATATAACAGGTAATATATAATAAATATTATAATATTATACAATATTATTTATATAATATTATATATTATAAACTATATAATATTATAATACTATACAATATTATTTATATAATATTGTATATTATAAATTGTATAATATTATAATATTTATTATATATTATCTATTATATAATATTATAATATTTATTATATATTATTTATTATAAAATATTATAATATTTATTATATATTATCTATTTTATAATATTATAATATTTATTATTTATTATATAATATTATAATATTATACAATATTATTTATATAATATTATATATTATAAATTATATAATATTATAATATTTATTATATATTATCTATTTTATAATATTATAATATTTATTATCTATTATATAATATTATAATACTATACAATATTATTTATATAATATTGTATATTATAAATTGTATAATATTATAATATTTAATATATATTATCCATTATATAATATTATTTGTATAATACTATATATTATAAATTGTATAATATTATAATATTTATTATATATTATCTATTATATAATATTATAATATTATACAATATTATTTATATAATATTATATATTATAAATTATATAATATTATAATATTTATTATATATTATCTATTTTATAATATTATAATATTTATTATCTATTATATAATCTTATAATATTATATATTATATACATAATATATACAACACAAAATTTTATTTATACACTTAAATCTCTCAAAACTCTATAATTGTAAATAGATCGTTTTAACTTCCAGTTAAAGTTCTAAATTTTAGACTTTTGCAACTTTTCAACAAAAAGCAAAATATCCGTAGCGACTGAACGTGACGAAATGTCAAACAGGACAGTTTTTCGACAGTACTTCAAACGGGCGGCGAGTAAACGTGACGAAATTGTATATTTTTTGGAATTATTTCAAGTGTGCCCGGATTGGGACGCGGCGATCAATGGAATTCTGGCGAGGAACGGCGGCATTCAACAATGGACCCTCGGCGTCGCGGCGAAATGCAACATCGAGGAAGGATCGACGTTCCGTTGTAAATTCAACACCGATCTTCAACTCGGTTTGAGCCTGCAGCAGAAACTCGACGAGAACGTCATGTTAACTCTGTCGTTTAACATCGACTGCGCGAACGTGACGAGAGGCGGTAACAAAGTGGGTCTGGCCCTCGAAATCGAAGCATAAACGATCAATGATCGATTGTGGAAGGGATTTCGAATTGATTTTTTTTTTTTCGTGAAAATGTGCTCTTCGGTGCTCTCTGTCTCTCTGTCTCTCTCTCTCTCATATATATACATATATTTTTTTTAATTTCTTTCGAGTGCACCTGTTTCTCACGTCTGTATTGTGATTGTTCGTATTAAATGTCCGACATTGGTATTAAAGTAGTATTTTCACTTAACTGCGTTTGATTTATTACACGTTCCAATTCCTTGGAAAAAGGAATAAAGCTCGTTTATATTTTAATAGCGTATTGTGTGGATATTACTTTTCGTACTACATATTGTATGTAGTGTGAATAATATATACTGAAATAATATATAGTATATATGTCAGTAATGTTATAATTGTGTAATAATACTATATTATTATAGAATTATAGACTTATAATATATAATATATATTGCATAGTATAATATAATAATTATAATATTATATATTATGATAATTGCAATGAGCAATGCTGCATATCATACATGTTAATTTATCAATATTATTAGTTATAAATATATTTTAATTTTAATACTATATAGATTAGATACTCTAGGAGAGAAAATAATTTGATTAAAAATCAAATTTTTCAACACGCGAGATTTTGAAAGAGACAAAATATTTATTAATGTATAACTTTGAGAATAATCTCAATTCAAGTTAAATTTCGACTAAATTTCGTTTGTCTTTAATAATTTGTAGACTAAATTAAGCTTTATCTGAATTTAAACTGATCATAATCAATGTTTGATATTTAAATCAATCATAAATTAATCAATTTGTCTAAATTTAAATTAAGTATTTTCTTTAAACTAGAACCTCGCTTGCTTATTTTCATTAGCAGCTGAGACCAGTGGCTAGTACCTTAACATCAAATCATTATAACAAATAAATTCTCATAATTATCTACCTTGCCGCAAGAATGCCTTCAATTTTCGAAAAAAGAAAATCTAAAATTCTGCCAACTCTAGTACAATAATAATAATCTAGTATAATAATAAAGTTCTGTATAATAAATAACGAAAATAACATAAAGTTGAGAAAATGCAATGGAAGACACTATCAACAAAAATTAGAGAAGGTAAAGGTGAAAAAAATGAATTTAATAAAATAGAAATTTTCGAAATAATAAAATAGAGCAAGATGGTAATTACATAAGAAAGAATTACGAATTATCATCTAGCTCTATTTTATTACTTTGAAAATTTCCATTTTATTAAATTTCTGTTTTATTATTTCGAAAACACAGAGTTCTTCTCATTTCGTGCTGTTTCTTATCCCCAGTCACTTGAAGAAGAAAAAAAAAAAGAAAAGAAAAATGATTTCGAATCTTCGAAACTCGAAACGTTCGACGTTCCATGCAAACTTACCCCTAATATTATTGCGTGAAAGGGACGGTCCTTCGATCGAGTGTCACTCGCCGATCTTCGTTCGATTTCCACGTGTTGCAATAAACGAACGCGTTCTCGGCTCGTGGAGAATCGATTCGTCGGCCGGTCGGTTTCAACAAATGCACCGCGACGAATTTTCGTGTTCGAAAACGATGCACGCGCGCGTCCCTCAGGTTTATTACTGGCCGCGGCAGTATTTCAGTTTGTTGTCGGCCACCAGAGCCAGAAATTAATGAAACCGGAACGTTTCCATCGATCCCCTGGTTGCTAACGCGCGGCTCCATTGTTAACAAAGAAAGCAGCTTGTTCGCGCGCCTCTCGCTCGCAACTGTACAACAGATATACAAACAATTTTTCGAACTTAAAGAGGATCGTCCGATCTGTTTTCAGCGAGCTTGTCCAACTGATAACGGGCACGCGTTCTGTTTCGCCAATTGACAGCCGGGTTTATCCTGGATTGCTCGATTTACGATTTTGTAACGCGATAAACAGTTGCTCTGAACGGCTGTTGAAGAATTTCGTGAAATTGAGGCAATGAATTTTTCAATTCTCAAGACGTTGAAAGGGGTGAAAATGGACGAAATCGTTGGAGAATAACGAAACATGTAGTTTGCAAAAGTTGTTAACAACGGCTGAAGAAATTAATTATACTAATGTTATATGTTGAGTATATTGATTATGATAATATAATATTAGTATGTAATGTATGTATGATACATTACATTAGTTATACAGTTATATTATAATATAATGTAGTTATCAGTATTACAATATAGCATTATATTATATTATACAGCTATATTATAATATTATCATATAATATTAGTAGTTAACAATGAATGAAGAAATTAACTATACTAATATTGTATATTAATTATGATAATATAATGTTAGTTAATATATATATATATGATATATTATATTAGTTATATAGCTATATCATAATATAATGCAGCTATTAGTATTATAATATAGTATTATATTATATTATACAGCTATATTATAATATTATCATATAATATTAGTAGTTAACAATGAATAAAGAAATTAACTATACTAATATTGTATATTAATTATGATAATATAATGTTAGTTAATATATATATATATGATACATTATATTAGTTACATAGCTATATTATAACATAATGTAGCTATTAGTATTATAATATAGCATTATATTATATTATATTATATTATATAGCTATATTATAATATAATATTAGTAGTTAACAACGAATGAAGAAATTAACTATACTAATATTATATATTAATTATGATAATATAATGTTAGTTAATATATATATATATATATATATATATATATATATATATATATATATATATATGGTATATTATATTAGTTATATAGCTATATCATAATATAATGCAGCTATTAGTATTATAATATAGTATTATATTATATTATACAGCTATATTATAATATAATATTAGTAGTTAACAACGAATGAAGAAATTAACTATACTAATATTGTATATTAATTATGATAATATAATGTTAGTTAATATATATATATATATGATATATTATATTAGTTATATAGCTATATCATAATATAATGCAGCTATTAGTATTATAATATAGTATTATATTATATTATACAGCTATATTATAATATAACATTAGTAGTTAACAACGAATGAAGAAATTAACTATACTAATATTATATATAAATTATGATAATATAATGTTAGTTAATATATATATATATATATATATATATATATATATATATATGGTATATTATATTAGTTATATAGCTATATCATAATATAATGCAGCTATTAGTATTATAATATAGTATTATATTATATTATACAGCTATATTATAATATAATATTAGTAGTTAATAACGAATGAAGTAATTAACTACATTTATATTATATTATATATTAATTACGATAATATAGCGTTGGTTAATATATATTAATTAACATTATAATAATTATATTAATTATATTATAATATAATATTAATAGTTAACAACAAGTGAAGAAATTAATTATACTAATATTATATATTAGTATATTAATTATGATAATAGTCAATATATATAATATATTAGTTAACATTGTATTAGTTATATTAGTTATGTTGTAATATAACATAGCTATATTAGTTAGCATTATGTTACATTATATAGTTATATTATAATATAATATTAGTAGTTAACAATGAATGAAGAAATTAATCATACATTTAAATCTATAAACGCAAATATTTTCATGCACGAAGCCGGAACACATTTAACCCCCTGACATACAATGACGTTTGTGAGACGTCATCCGTTCCGTAGGAACTACTGAATTATTGACTTGTTCTTTTATTAATTTTTTTTACAAGTATTGGGCTCATGACATTTTGCAGTACAAACGCGAAATGTTATAAAAATGATCTTTGTTAAACGTGCACAAATATTAAAATGAAAAGCAAATATCATTTCTTTCGTCATATTATACCGAATTTTATTCAATTCGTATGTCACGGGGTTAATTCAGGTTTCGAAATAGTCTCCTCCGCAACTTTCGTGGAATTATTCCTCCTGTATCGCAATACAAGGACACATAGCGTCAGTTTCAACCACGTTGCGCTGGCAACTGATTGCGGACCATAACGAGTGACCGAAACCGTACACAACATTGCTCCCTTTTCGAACTCGCCGATAAATCACTGGACAGAAATGACTGCTAAGTAATAAATCCATTGCCATCTGTTTCACCTGGGTTACACTTAAATATACTTGAAACTGAGAAAATGTTGCAATTTGGAGCAAAGAAAATTCTCGACGTGCGTGGCACAAGAGGTTAAACTGTCAATATATACAGAATGTTTCGTAACCTGTGGGACTCATTTTGCAAAAGCAATTGAAACAAAAAATCCATTATATCTCATAAACGAAGACGGATAGGACACACATTTATATGACTTTGTTTCATTATTTTCAGCCCAGTGCAATCAGCTCCCGATGTGAGTCCCACGTTACGAAACGACCTGTCAAATATCTCCACCCCAGTGTCATACACACACGCAACCGCCATAATTCTCACACAGATCTCGTCCATGGTAGCGAAAGTTGTTGATATTTCGTTCGACTCACCCTGTGCCGTGGAACCGCAGGCATACTGCTCGTTCTCCCGCGGTATTGCCTCTGTGGCGCCGGGCCACGGGATCCTGAGGCGGAACGAGCCGGACCAGGGGGAGTAGTTGGACTCGGACCTCCTGGACTCGCTCTCGGGCTCAGATGGGACGAGGTGGAGACAGCACCGGGGCTGATCGCCGGCGTTCTGGTCGGGCTCCTCGGCGAGGGCGATAAATGACCCCATGGGCCGGCTTCCGCTTGCAGGAACCTATTGCGAGGGTGGAGAGAGAGAGAGAGAGAGAGTGTGTGTGTGTGTTCAACAGCGTTAACAGACAGGACGGCGTCTATAAATTCTGATTGTGGCTGTACAAGCTGTTGTATGTATGTGCATTTATATTTAGATATAAATGGTACAGAGGGAGAAAGAAATTTGATTACTGTATAGAGGTTGAAGAACTTGTCACGCTTGTGCGAGAACATGGTGGTGATGATATACAGGGTGTCGAATTTTAATTTTTAATTGTACTCTTGGCACGAATTTTAATTTTCACGAAGTGAAGATGATACTCAATTACGGCAATGAAAATGAGGGATACTGGACCGAGAATGAAGATAATAAACGAATTAATGATCATCGTGCAATAGGAATGCCCATAACTAATGTCGTTTTCTTCAAATTTGACAATAATCTAGCTTATTGTAACAATCTATATTCTAATCAAGTATAGTGACATTTACTATGCTTACAACATTATAGTTGAACTGTATTATAAATTAAAAGTGACAAAATAAAATTTAACAGTATCAAATAAACGATATTATTCATGGGTAGCCCTGATACAATAATACAGAAGATCGATCGTACAAAAGTTAGTGTAATCACGATCTTCGAACTAATTTAGAAATTGATATATATATATATATATATATTATGCACGTTTGCGTATATCACGAATGAGCCGAGTTTGCAAAGTACAGAGTAATAAGAGGTAGCCGCAGTAAATCAATTGCAAATATCGCTGTTATTTGTTTATTTTGTGTACTTGAGGCATTAATATGCTGCTGCGAAATTTACTGTCACAGACGCTGTTGATATTTGAACACGACGATATCCGAGAGATTAACGCTTCGTGCATTTGTTTGTCGCGGTGTTATTCAATTAACTACACCATTTTTCAACGTTGGGAAACACTTAACGCGATCGACGAAAGTTTCCCTCTAATAAACAAATTAACTGGCCAATGAAACAATCATTGTAATCACGATGAATTAACAAGCATTTCATATGAAACACAATGTTACATAACAGAATTGCAAAGTAATATTTTATAATACAACGAGATGTAAGTGCCGGAATAATTATCGTCTTTAAAAATATTAACATTTTTTATCATCGATACAAAGCGTCCGAACCACGAAACAAATTCGTATAATATGAAGAAAAAAGTTCAATTAATTTTCCATTACACTGTCTAAAGACAAGCTGTTCGATTTTGCAGCTACATTACACTCTGCATTAGTATTGTGAAAATAAATGAGAATGTCGGACAATGTGAGATAAGAATTCGAGGAGAAGGATTTTTTTTTTTTAACTCATGGCACGCGTGAACTTTTTACGGGACAGTCAATTGCGAATCAACATTTCATCGGGAGGGCCAAAATTTTCATCTGCACAAGTGAGTGGAGAGACACAAGAATAATTTAAAAGTCGTCGGAAACTAATTAAGAAAGTAATTACACGAACGATTGCGGAAGCACTGTCGTGTAAAAAGTTCAGATCGGGGAACAAAAAAATTACGCAGAGGGGGATATTTAGATTACAGAAACTTAACTGCATGATACTGTGGTGTAAAAAAGGCCCGACTATTTTCCTTTAAAGAAGAAACGAAAAAGGATTACTTGGAACGTTCTCTAAAACGTAAAGAAATAATTATTCGTTATATACTTTCACACGTGAAATCAATTGAAACAAACGATATGTTTATCTGACTACCGTTTCAACTGTTAATTATTCTTTAATAATGTTTGAACGAACAAACAATGTTGACAGTATTCCCTTGGAACTATATCTATCATTATTGAATTGAAATTGTGTATTTTACTTGAACAAATTGGGATTAAGAAATTGTTCAAGATTTATGTGAATGTACACGTGTGTAATTATGCTCAAGGTATCGTTCATGAAACTGCAACAAAATAATTCGAATTGATTGAAACAGTTCTGAATTTTTTACAAATTCAAAATAAAACTTTTAGCAAGTAAAATAAATGAATGAATGAATAGTTTAAAAATAATATGTACACGATAACGAATAAAATACAATTGCACATCGTGAATCTACTGTCATCTTTTGCTCGCTGTGACGTTGCATCACATAATTATCG
This sequence comes from Tetragonisca angustula, assembly GCA_036937485.2. Lineage (NCBI taxonomy): Eukaryota > Metazoa > Arthropoda > Insecta > Hymenoptera > Apidae > Tetragonisca > Tetragonisca angustula. Next base: position 1,039,259 of record JAWNGG020000028.1, read on the forward strand.
TCAAATTAATACCAAATATTATTTAGCAGCCGGTGACTTTCAATTCTCGCTTTCATTTCAAAACGATTTCCCAACTGGAACAAAGGCAAAATTTCAGTTGCAAATGCTGGAACAAAAATGTTCGAATTTTCGAGATCTTCGTCGACAAAAATCATCGCCAATGATAATTTTCAAATCCCTGTATGTTTCCATTTCGTCCCACGCTCTCCAACAATATTTACTCGACTTCGATCGAAAACTCAACATCCCTGCACGCTGTTAATCTTTCAGCCGGGGATTATATTTTAAAACTCGGTAATTTATTTACCCAGAGATACTTTTTTCATACATACGCGTGTATGCCCGCGGCGGATATTAAACCTCAGGGAATCGATTTAATTTAGAAAAAAATTTCCCATTCGAATTCGACTTTTTTTATTTTCTCATCTACTTTCCCCCTAATGTACACCGCCGTCGCGAATGAAACATACGAGTTTTGTTAATCTGAATTTTATAAAATTGTCTACCGCAATATATAAATGCAAGAGCATCGTTCTCTTTGCTTCGTTTCTTCTTCGCGAAAATCAAAGTCTCCGACGTCTCCTGAACCAGCATGCGTTGATGAATAAATTTCAGCAGTTTCATAAATTATTTCGTAGAGAGCTGTATCGATTAGCGTGTAAAGGGAAGGTATGTGATTTCGTTTAAGAAAGGAGGTGACCTTGAGATCTCGGAAACGGCCCCACATAGACACGGCGAGATGTATCATTAATATGTTTAATGCGTGTTTTTACAACGTACAACATCGACGTGACCGAACCAACAACGATGAAAATTTAATTTAATTGAAAGGAATGAATTGTAACTTTGTCAAAGAAAATCGCATAACAGTTCACTTATTTCGGTGTTGTTTCAAAGCAATAGAAGCTTTCTTCCTTTCCCAAACCGTGATTTTACATAATGCAACGAGTGAGAAAATAAGGATACGTCGTAGCAGATCTATCATCATTCTGAAGAGCAAGGTCTCACGAGCCCTTAGAATTCGCTGTGGGACGTTTCCCCGGCAATTTATCGAACTTTGAATTCGTCAGGATTAGACGACGAAACATTCGAGAAATCCTGACACTTTGTCACCCTGGTGTTCCAAGTTCAATAAAAGAAAGAATCGCGCAGCGAATTTCAAGAGAAAACTGCAAGACACGATGAACTCTTGAGTTTTCACAATTTTCGAGAAAAAGATACAGATAATTCCCTGTACTGCGTGACTTGAAACGAAAGTAGAGTTCTTTTTGTTTAACGTCGAGTATACTGGTCACGTACAAAAGAAATTCGCTTTCGCTATTCGTTGCAAAATTTAGGCAAGAAAATTATATATATGATTAGCACATCTTAGAACAAGGCAATAAAAAAAAAAAAAAAACATGATGAAATAAAACAAAACCAATAAAATTAAATATTTTTCAAAGAAACATAAAAAATAAAATGTATCATTCTGTTATAATTTAACTCAATGTTACGTCGAGTATACTCGTCTAATTCGCCCAGAAATAATTAAGCAGATCAGTGCACACTGTCAAAATAAAAACAGAACGTTTTCAACCCCCTTGCGCTGGTTCGCGGACCATAACGAGTGACCGAAACTGTACACAATAATTCGCCTCTTTCCTTTTTTTTCTTAAACTCGTCGATATCACTGGATAGAAATCATTGAGAAGTAATAGACTCATCATTTGTTTTCCCTTACATTTAGATATACTTAAAACTGGGAGAATGTTGCAACATTGGGGACTGATTGCGGACCATAACGAGCGACCGAACCGTACACAATAATTCGTCGGTACGACATCACCGGATAGAAATTGGTTACATTTAAACACACTTAAAACTACGAGAGTGCTGCAATTTCGGAGCAAAAAAAAATTCTCGACTCCAGCGCAACGGGGTTAGGGTAATTTCTCTATCGTCACTGGTACAGTCACACTCTTCGTATCTAAGTGTGTATCTCGCATCTAAATAAAGAAATAGTAAAATCAAACAAATAGTAAAATCAGTATTGCAACAAAACCGGGAAATCAGAACGAATCTCTTCGTCGACGACGAATTAAAAAGAAGCATGATTTTGCATCTCGAGTGGGGTTGCCGAGGTCTCTCTCGTCCCTCTGTTCCCGAGACGGAGTTCCGCAGGAGCGAGCGACCATATTTTTGGAAAGTGTACCTGTGCAGGTCCGGGGTCGGTCTGGCTACCGCGATGCTGGAGCTACGACGTCTGGACGGAGTCGGTGATTTCGGCCCGTCGACGCTCGAGTGGCCCTGAGGTCCTGTCAACGAGGTGCGACGCAGACGAACCTCGACCTCGCTGCTCCTCCTCTGAAACGCCCTTTTGCTCCATCGTCTGCTCTTCGAGTCGGAGTTCGAGGCCTCCTGTTTCCTGAAACAGCGCCACCTTGAGTTAGCAGAAAATTAGTAATTGGCCACCTTGTCTTCTGGGTCAAGTGATCGTCCTTTTTTTTTTCTGGGGGAGGAGGAGGGGGACTATCCTTTTGCGGTGAAAAGAAGGGATGCTTGCCTCGTCAGATCTCGCGATCGAGATTGCTAGAGTGCGGTTTTAGATACTGCGAAGGATAATCTCGTTTGAAAGGGGAAACACTTCTGTGTCGGTGTTTTTCTGATTGGCGCTTTTAGATAGCGGTTAGCATTCTGCTGGACGAGTTTCACGCGCTTCGTTGAAATTAGGAGCAATGTTTTTTCTTTACGTTCTGTCTTGGTAGCATACGGCGACATATGGTCGTGATTAGTGTCGAAGTTGGTGTTACGGTTATTTCTGTTGTCCTTGTTTTACCACTTTCGACCCGTTGACGACCAAGTGATAATTTGTCGCTGATATTCTAAATGTTTCGATTCGTAAAAATCGTACGGAAGACGCAGCGATGAAACATTAATGACTTGTTAACAATAACAGCCGTAATATCAAAAATACTGATTAAAATTGTAGAAACAATTGGAAGAAATTGGTGACTTTCTCTCATCACGATTTTTATAAATACTTGCTATACTTATTTTTTTCTATTATTTACTACAATTATACACTATACTTACTGTATAGGAAATGTTGGAATTGTGTGAATTAGAGATGCGGAGGTTTCAATGAATCTAGGAATTAAAAAAAGAAAAAAAAGATGTTTGTACCACAAATTTATAGTGTGAACAGTCAATCGAAATATATATACAGTTAGTCAATTAATTGTAATAATACCATTAATAAATATACCACAAAGTGTATCACTATAAACGTAGTGATACAATCATATATATTACAATAATTCTAATTAATTTTTGTCTTTCGATGCAAGAGAAATATAAATCTCGAATAATTATTTTGAACGTACAAACATTTGTCAAATATTTTGTAATTAAGATTACTTTTCTCTTTTAATTTGTAGTTTCTTCCATTTACTTTAGAATTTCAAACAAATACCTAAAGATTTTATTGTTTCTCCAATAATAAAATTTCTAAACGATCTGTTTTTATCTTCAAATGTCGCATTGAAACAGGTTCATCACGTATATATATGTAAATACATGTGTTTATTTGTTTTACAATAATCTGTTACCTCAATTCGTTCAATAATTAATCAATCGCGATATTTCAACAACGTGGTTGTCGATTACTGTTTTGTGTGTACTGATGCAATCACTTGTAGTATCAGCCTCGCATACTCGTCATTGTGACACAACTAGTTGATTTATTAAGCAAACTTAGAGAAAATATTTCTTAAGAAAGTGAAAATGATTCCTCGGATGTTTTGTCAGACAATGGAACATTTGTCAAATTGGTGCATTGTTGATAAATTTAAATTAAGAAGTCAAGAAAAAATCATTCGTAGAAAGCAAAAACATTCGTTGATTTTAGAAAAAAAAAAAAAAAAACGACGGACGTGGAAATAATTAATTAATAACATCAAACAGATTTGAAATTGGCCACTCTATATTCACGTGCGTTACGCGTACCCAATTTCATTCACATTTTGCAACTACGCATACGTTTCGCGGTCTTCTCTTCCTGTTCTCTTTGTTCCTTTCCGTTTTGAATTTAGCACGTGCGAAACGCCGTGGCAAAGGAATTTTTTTTTTAAAAAGAAATTCACACGGCTGACGAAGTTTACAACATTGGAAATAGGTACCAGCGGGTCAGGCCAGGTAAATCGTTCGCGTGAAACTTCAAAGAACAGCTTTCCTAGGAACTATGCTTTCTAGGAACAATTCTTTCGTTCTTACATTTCACTCTTGTATCACGAAACTTTATTCAGAAGTTCTTTTGGAACAGCTTTTACACTCCATTGGCACTTTAACACTCATATACTTTGATTCTTTTCGATCACGTTGAAATTTACACTTTTGCCATAATTTCGCCAAGTTTCGATTGGCTTGATTTTTCAAGTTACTGTAAACGAAAGTGGAAAGCAGATTTCTTTCTTTTTTTCTTTTTTTCGGTAATTTGGAGAATAATTTATTATATCGTGTAGGTTACTTTGAGTGATTAATATATTATACAATAATATATTATTATATTATTAATTATAAATAATATTAATAATTAATTATTATATATAATTTTTATATATGTAATAACATATGAAAATATATTAATACTTTCATGATGTACTTTCGTTACTCAAAAGTATCAATATAAATGAAGAAAAATATAAAAATATCGAAACAACAAAATCGTACAATTACTATATCTTGAGACTTCCATAACAGTTTCGATACTTTCCATATAAATAACATTTCTTAAAAATCGAAGAACGAGAACTAAAGAAAGAGAAAAGAAATCTTTTTCTTGAAATTACACAAAATACAAACATTATATCGGAAACAACCCGCCAAGAAAGTTATAACTATACTGTTATACTATAAATATATATTAACATTACAGTGTTAATATTATCCTAATATCATTATAACGTTAATATCATCATGACATTTATTACAGCGTCAATAATATTAATATTATTAACGTTATTAATATTAATATTGTTAACATTATCAAAATTAATATTATTAATATTATTATCGTCAATGATAGTTGTCCCAGGAAAACCTTGCGTAAATTTCGTAATGCAGCGAAGAACGGAATAAAATTATCATGCTACGATAAATGTTATGTTGCTGCATGATTCTTGACGACGATCCTCGACAACGAGTCCGCTATGGTAATTGAATTAACGGATCGCGGTGTCAGATCCCATATATTCATTCCGCAACGTTCCGCTCGCATCCCCAAGATTTATCTATCACTCGTATCGGCCGTAAAATCGCTTTACACCAGTAACACCTCGAACCCGAGAGTCTTCCGGCTCGGAATGGCTTCCATTACGCATGAAATGCGCGACTCGCGCTCGTACCAAGCATCCCGCACACTTGTACGAATTCCAAGGCATAGTGGACAAGAAAAAGAGAGAGAGAGAGAGAGAGAGAGAAAGGGGCAAGGAAGGGAAGTACATGGAACATAGGGAAATGTGATTTCACGATGAAATCCTAATGTTCTCTGCTGCATTCATTTCTGAGCCACCACTTGCATTTTCCCGCCATTCGCAATTTCCCGCGCAACATTCCTGCGGACGCAATAACGCGCGGGCTTGTCGACGAAAGGAGGAGCTATTTCGTACCTCGCACGATCTTTCTACGAATCAAGTTTCGAATCAAGCGGCGTTCATGGCAGGAATTCCGTTTTCCCCGGCAGTTTCGTCGAAAGCTCGACTCTCCCTTTCTTTCATAAGGGATTGTAAGTAGCACGAGCGAAGCACTTACGAAACTTGTGTCAGACAATGAAAATATAAAAAGTTTGGTTCTGTTGAGAAGCATGAGCTTTTCATTTGTCTCGGGTCAAAAAAACACAATATAATTAATATAAATATATAATATATAATGTATAATATATAATATATAAATATATAATATAAATATATTATCATAAAATAAATATATAAAGATATATATAAAATATAAAATATATAATTAATATGATTAATATAAATATATGATATGATATAATATGAAATATTAATGTAAAAATATAGTATAATTAATATAATTAATATAAAAATATACGACATAATGTAAAATATAGAATATAATATAAGATATAATAATAATATAAATATAATATAATAAAATAAAATAAAAATATAATATAAAATGTAATATATATGACACAACATAAAATATTAATATAAAAATATAATATAATTTTTTTGGGCAATATCTTTACGAAAACGTGTGACATGGTAGCAAAACTTATGTTGCGTAAATACTTCAGAGTTACACAATGAAAATTCGTAATTTTCGAAAATGACTAAGAGTGTGAGAATCGCGTAATTTTAATATCTTATTTCTCTGCGCGATGATTTCAAATTTTCTATAAACGCATGGAAATCTATTTGCTGTTGGACTCGTTTGATTCTTAACACTCGACAGAATAGAGGTTCTTTCAAATTTATAACACGATCGTTGCCGTTCCATCAAATGTATCATCTCATTTTTGGAGCAAGGACAGTATCCCCGAGAGTTTCGAGGGATTTAATCAGCGAAGATGATGTATCATTGAATGAGTTTACTTTGGGAAATTAGATTTTGTCGCTTAATCCTATCAGTCGCTTGATACTGCGCGTAGGAAACGCTGTACTTTGTCGAATGAATAATTAACTGAATGATAAATTATATTGCTATGTTTGACCTATGAACAAAGCAAATGTATGAGAAATTTTATATTAAAAAGTCTACTCTTGGTATTAAAATGCACGTAAATTAGAATTGGTGTGACGGACGCTTAAAGTCTATTAAAAATTACAATATCAAAATTTGATTCGTGTATACCGACATACCACGTACAGTATAAAATTATTATAGATGCGTTGAAGTGTCGTATAAGATGTCTTTTTACTATATGCATGTATATATTTATTTTATGATAATATGAGTACCCAGAATAATTGGACCATAATTTTACTACAAACATTATCATGTATTTACACAACATTTAACTTCAACTACTAAATGTTTAATTTCAAAGTTGACAAATATAATTATTGGCTGTACATTCAAAGTCAATTTTCGATCGACATCTGAACGAGAAAGAGTGGAAAATAATCCAACGTCAGCAATTAATTCACATAGTCACAAATTTATTATCAATCAATTGACAAATCAATGATCATGGTTACACTTGAGATTCTGTAATAATTATAATTTTATTTTTATATCGTTATAACTTGTATTTTTCGTTCGATATTATCATAATTATGATCATGATACTAAATTTCTGCTGATCATCAGTCGCGTTCATTCGTTAAATAATTACTTTAATTATTTGTAACAATTTATTATTCAGTGATTAATCACGATTTCGGTGAGCGAGTGATTTCATCGACGCCACTTTCTTCCTGTCCTTGACTCCGCAAGGACAATGGATTCGGCTATTTCTCCGACTCTAATTAAATCAGCATTTCGAGCGAGAGATTCAGCGTTGCACGAGCGATGGGAATGGCTGACGAGTAATCAGACTTTGATTCGGAAAGTTCACGGTAGGGCGAGTCAACATCCGGCGGAACAGCGCAGATTTGCGAAGTCAAAGCTCCACTCGGCGAAGTCACTGCGAAGAGAAACGCGATACGTTCTATTTCCGTAATTCTGGTATACAGCGGCGGCGGATTTTAACCGCGATTATCTGAGTTCCAAATCCAAGAGAATTTGTACAATCGAGTATTGATTCGCGGCATTATGTAAAACGGCGGGGAAATTAACATATCGCGTTTGAACACTTTTATTTCAATTCGAATCATCATCGTTTCATTCCTTCTTCTTGGACCAATTGCAATACCGTGAGGTAAAGTGTTGTGAGATCATGTATGATTTGTACTGGTTTTGATCTGAATGTAACATAAAGTTAGAACAACAATGGTACAATATCAGGGAAATATGAATAAATATGTGATAATATATTACAATGTGATATAATATAATTATATGTAAAATATACTGATAGTAATATATAATTTTATTTGTAATCCTATTTTTCTTGTTTCATAAATTTTGTCGTAACTACGTTCACAAAGGTTTAATTAATTAATTTGTTTTCATTGACTGCTGGCCAAAGTTACTATATCGATTTTTAATATCAAAGGATTTAATGTCACGAGGCGTACGTGACGAAATGAGAATGTATTAATTTTTCATACCTTTCGATCATATCGTCTTCTTTGAATGTATAATTTTAACATATTATAATATATTTAATATTAATTTGTGTCGAATACACATTAAATATTATATATCGTTATATTAATATTAAACACAAGTAACATTAATTATTTATAACATAAAAGTAAAATATAAAATATAAAATAATTGGAAAATATTTTACAATGAAAATAGAAATGTATCTATTACCTTTCGTATGGGAAGAATTGCATTTGCATGTAAAAGATAACGATATATATGTAATATAAAGAAATCCAATTTCCAGCAAGTCTGTTAAAAACAATATCTATTCCTACTTCACCTTCGATCTTTCATCTTCGAGGTAATGACATACGTTAAAATTAATGTAACAAAACATTAGTTTCCATAGAACCGGACCGCGTCAATTGTTACAACAATTAGCGAGATATCATCTTGGATTTGTAACCAACGACGTTAGAGGAGCGACAATTTCCAGCTAGGTACTAAAATTACATTGCTCGTAATTCCAATTTCAGCAACTGATATGCACGGTTCCTGGCCGAATGGAACCGGGTCGAGGAGCTCGATAAATAAAGGCTTCCCCTTATGAATTCTCTGATTTTAATTGCGCTTAATTATCCACGCCTATCTGCAAGAACGAACGATTTACAATTCACCTGTACTGTTGGATCAAGAACCGATGCCGATGCATTTTCTCGTGAAATCGGTATCGAGATTGTTGATCGTTGACACTCTTGTATTACTTGTATTTAATATTAATATAATACATAATATTATAAATATATTAATATTATATTATAATATTAATATAATTAATATAATATGTAGTATTATAAATATATTCATATCATATTATAATATTATAATATTAATGTAATTAATATAATATGTAGTGTTATAAATATATTAATATTATATTATATTATTATATTATTATAATATTAATATAATCAATATAATATATAATATTACAAATTACATTATATAATATAATGATATATAATATTTAATATACATTTGATACAAATTAATATTAAATATACTACAATATGTTAAATCGTTGACACACTTTTGCAAATTACAGCGAAATTAATGAAGTTCGAAGCGTGTGAACTATGTTTGAAAACGCTGAAAGAATTATTCTCAATATAACTATTAAAAATAATTATTGTTATTGACAATTTCTGGATAATCCTTCTTTTATTGCGTTTTTGAAACATCTGACAAAAATTGCAAGGTACTTGATCAAGTACTTTAATATACGATCGATTCTTGAATCAAGTATTCGGAATAATTAGAGAAAATAATTCACTTCGAATTTGACTGGCTGCAGAGAGTTAATATTTGAGAATAAGTAATTCGTTTTAATTATTTCGTTTGCCACGAAATTTGAGTTGAAACTAGAAAATCAGAGAAACTGGAGAGAAATGCTAGTGATAATAAAATATTATATTATATATTTTTATTATACATATATATTATACATATATATGATCACTGTCTTTTATTATTTAATTGACCACTAAATTTTAATTACAATTAGAAAACCAGGAAATTAGTTTTGAAATGACAATGACAATTGCTGCATTGTTTTTAATTAGCCAATTTTTGATCTTCGTTTGGTGCTGTCACGAATTATTATTACTATTTAATATTTGAAATTAATTCAAAGTACGAGTGGCAATTTCTCTGATGACGCTGTTACGTAATTGTAATATCGTTTCATCAGTTTAATTGGACGAGTAATTATTTAATTATTCCTATGATGTAACAATGAATATTCTCAAAGATTATTAAAAGTAAAATCGTGTCTGTCAATTTTTCAATTTACTCTCAAGTTGATTTATCTTCAATTTGATTTATAACAAAAAAGCTGCACCAATTCTTCGTTATAATGGAAGAAAAAGATTCTCTTAATAATGCTGCGTATAATACACGTAATAATATATTAATAACATAATATTCATGGCGGATGGAAGAAAATGAAAAAAATTCCACGAGAGAATCCCATATTTTTCCACGATTTTACAAAGTAGAGTCACACCCACCGAAATAATGCACGTCATCTCTGCAGAGCGTGGACGTGCCAATGAGACAGTGTCTCGTGAAATTAATAAAAATTACTAATTAACGCACACTTCAAACTTTCCTTTTTGTCCCGCCGCTGTTTCCAATTCTCCTCCCGCAATCTTCAAACTGTCCTCGTTTAAATTAACATCGCTCAACGGGAAAACGAAACTTTTCAAACTCCTGCCCCCACGATTTAAATTAAAGAAAAAAAAAAAAAACGAGAATTAACAACAACGCCGGAGGAACAGCAATAATTGCGGCGTTATTATCGTCAAAAACGAGAATCTAGGTAATTGGTCATCGTTATTGGTTCCACCCTCGAGGAAGACTTATTAAAACTTCGACGAGATTGCTTTCTTTTGAAAAAAAAAAACAGAAAAAACGCGCGGCAACCGGCGCGTGTAACCGTGGCCACGAAAGAAGATTAAACTTCCTCTTCCGTGAGTAGTCGCACCGTGTGCGTTTCTGTTTTCTCTCTTTCTTTTCTTCTTCTTCTTTTTCTTTTTTCTTTCATTTCGACGAACTGTTGACACTTTCTCTCCCACCCCCTCCTCCTCCTCGTCCTCCTCCTCCTGTTTCGATCGATAACGAGGGGAAAGATCGTCGAGTGGAGCCCCTCGACAATGGACAAGCACGTCGACCTTGATCGACTGATTTCATCGTCGTCACGCCGACTCTTCTGCCAACTTTAAATTAATGAAACAGAAGCACCCTCCCTACCCCCCTCATCGACAGCGGTTCTATATCGATCGTTGTAGACTGACGACATAACCATCCGCTATCTTTCGGCTACACGCATTTTTGTCCCGTCCATTTCTGTCTCTCTCCGTGAGTGAAATTCATTTCGGCGACTGGGAACGGCTCTTGAACGATGTTTATTAACCGCTTGGCAGCTGATTGCGGACCATAACGAGCGACCGAGACCGTACACAATAACTACTCGTCGCTTTCTTCTCGGACACGTCGGTATTGATATCGTTGGAAATGATTGGGAAGTAATTAAATTTATTATTTGCTTTGTCTATCTCGTTTATACCGAAATATACTTGGGAAATGTTGCAAAATTCTCGACGTGCTTGGCAGCGCAAGAGGTTAAAAGCTGACTGTCATTTATGTGCACGTCTAATTCGTTTTTAATATTCCAGATGATCATTTGATATTCTAACAAAAGATTCAGACTACTCGACGAAACCTTCATCTTATAAATGTTGTACAGTGATCTAAATCAACGAGGAGTGGTAAAAAATTTACTCAAGAAACGCACGAAACAAAGTAACCAGTTTGCCCGCGAAGGGTGAAACGATCCCCGAGATATCTGTCAGATCGATTACGAATTTTTCGATTGAAATTTGTTTCCATTAACCGCTTGGCGCTGGCAGCTGATTGCGGACCATAACGAGTGACCGAAACTCAACCGTATATACAATAATTCCGGTCGCATTTCCTTTCGAACTTGTCGGTATATTGACATCACTGTGGTATAGAAATGATTGAGAAGTAATTAAATTTATTATCTGCTTTGTCTATTTTACTGAAGTATACTTGGAAACTGGGGGAAATGTTGGAATTTTGGGACAGAAAGTTCTCGACGTGCGTCATACCAGCGCAAGGGGTTAAGCGTCGAATTCGAGGATTGATGTTCGATCGACTTCGCGTTTCGTCGAATTGTTTCGCTGCAAAGGGTTTGGATTGTTCATTGAAACGAGTTGAACGGAATATGTTTTGGTAAAACTTGAAACTTTCATTGAACGAGGCGAGAGTTGTGTCTTTTTCTTTTTTTTTTTTTTTGACGCAAAGTGCAAATTTGGATCGGAGAGTACGAGAAACGTGATAATCGATAAAAAACCGATAATCGACACGAAGATTTTTAATTGTGACGATTATAAAATTATTCAGAATGGACGAGATGTATTGAATCTAGAGAACTGAAATTTGATCAACGTAGACATTAATACTTATTACACGAATTTTGTTATTTCATCTGTAACAATCTAGTCATGTAACAGACACACGATTACAGAAGGATTATTTGTGAAATTTCTCTGCTCATTATAAAAGTTTTATTTACACTATTGATTTAAACATCAATTTTTAATTATTGCTTACGTATTATTTTGTCACTTGTAAGTTAACTTTATTAATCTTCGCGATTAAAATTAATAACTTTCTCGAGTTTTAATAATTTTTAATATTATGATATGATATACAACCTTACTAATCTCACTAATATATAATTTTGAATGTAACGTATAATTTAATATATTAATTCCTGTCATTCAACAAACAAGCTGCTGAAAATTAATTTATTTGATAAATAAATTCGTGCCGTTCAATAATATCATCAAAAAAATTCCGTCTCTCACCGACTTATCCAATTTATTCATTATTCGTTTATAAACCTCATTTATTGATTCGAAAAATCATGTGAAATGAAAACGTAGAAACAGATTGGGAAACTGTTTCACGGGGATGCAGGCGGTGTCAAAGTTTTAAAATTCGAAAAACAGCAAAGTGGTCACGTTCGCATCGTAAACTCAGAGCAAAGCAAACAACTATTAATCCCTTGGTCGTAATCGTTGGTCAGCGCAAAATTTAATCCGCAAATGAAATAAAATTTAACAATTCAAATTCACAGTAATGATTCAACACATATGTTCGATTCAATTGGATCTACCTCACATTTACCGCGATGTAAAAATCTATGAAAATCTGTGAAAGCTGAAATGAAGATCGAGGAAATGATGGAATCAATAGCGAGATGTTTGACAGATGAAACATCGTCCAGGATGCACGTGAAAGTGATCGATAAACTAATTTCGCCATTCCATTTCTCTCAAACTGTTATTACTCTTGGAAAAGTGAAAAAAAGAAGAAGAAGATATTTTTACACCCGGGCACATGTCACGTGAATCATCATCAAATGGCCATGAAACATCGATTCGAGTGCCTTTGCAACGTAATTTCGTTCGCACATCAAACTTATTATCCAACGTAAGAAACGATTACACGTAGTTGGCGAGGATAATCTTCCAATTATTCGATTTTCATCGCGATAGATCGGTCGACGATCGAAGCTTGGAAATTACAATTATTACTTGGTTTGTTGATAATAATTCCGTAAACAATAAGATGTTATTGACGCTACCAAATGATTTGTATCAGCAAAATTCTAACGAATCGTCATCACGTGAAACGTTTCTCGAATTAAAATTAAATGCTACCATTGTCATATTTAACGTCTGTAACATTAATTCCGACGTTTATTTATATTAATATCAGCTTATATTAGCTTGCAATCAATATTAGTCTAATTATATTAAACATTAGCTTCAGTTTGTGATTTTCAATATTTCTTTACTTCCGAGAGGGTATAGCGATTACGATGATAAATAAATGTACATCACAATACTACAAATAAATAATAACTCCGTAATTAATTTACGTTGTTCGTACCAATATATTATTAATATAACAAAATACATAATAAATATCAAACAACTAAGATTATGTAATAAAAGTTAGATAACGAATGAACGATTAATATTGTTTGCAGTATATATAGGTTTCTATAAATATTTCCATGGTGACGAATTACAAACAATCTCTAAATATTCTACTGTTTATATAAAATTTACGATTTAATGAACATAGTTGTCGTTGATCCAAATTCTTCGAAGTAGAGGTCGCTACAAGGGAACATCTCTGAAATTTTCGGATCGTTTCCTGTTGCAAGGCAAGTTCTCCTCGCATGTCTGGCGAGTTTTCACTTGACAATTTTATTCGAGGTCCTCGAACTCTCAGTTTCCGAATTGGCACGCATAAACGAATGCTCCATTCTCTTCGAAAAATGAAGGAACTCATTTTTACAACCATGCCACACCCTGAAGCGTCGCTTCCGGAAGTGTAGAGACGTGCTGCGTGAAGCACGTGACCTAACCTAAATTCGAAGAAGCAAATTCGACTCAGTTGACGAGACACGTCTCGCGCGTCTGCGTGCATCTCGTTAACGGGTGTAAATCGTTAAATGCGTGCACGCAACACTTGGCTACATAGCCAGATCGATTCGATCGGATTGGTCTTGTTGTCTGCTCCAACAATCCCGATTCGCTGGCGCGTGCAACGAGGAACCGTCCTCTTTAAACCCTCCGTTTCCGGATAATTGCTCGCTAAACCCCGGCCGCTCGTTAACATTTTTAGCTTTACCTTTCGCTGCGCGTTAGTGACGGCCAATTTGCACTGCCACGTTTAATATTGCACTTTCAGAAGGATGCAGCGGCGCAACGATTAATTACAATGATAATTACAATGCTCGTAAAGGGTGTTCTTCTCACTCTCTCTCTCCCTCTCCTTTTCGTTATGCGAGAAACACGTGAAAATGAGAGGAACCGTTTCTTCTTTAGTTTTGGAATTGGCGTAACAAGTTCAGGATAACGAGATGATTGAAAAAATAAAATTATGTCGTTTATCGCCGGTTGTATCAATTTTTATTGATACCTAATTATTGTCAAGCAAATATTGATATATTTGTATTATTATCTGGTAACTTATATATATATATATATATATATATATATATATATAGATTCAGATGTAATAGTATAGTGTATATTTGTATTAATATCTAGTAACTTTTATATGTATATATTTTTAGACTCGTTTGATGGTTAGGTGAATTCTATAATGTTAAAAGAAATTTCAGAATATTTTACGCAATAAAAATAATAGGAATGTTTTTAGAAATGCATCGTGAGCAACTAATAAACGAGTATTTATTACGAAAAAAGATTCAATAATCGACCTAAAATATATTTAAATTAAAAAATGTAATTTTCAAATTTTCTGACATTATTAAAAATAATATTATCATAATTTTTGCATTGTAATTAATTATAAATATCATAAATAATATTATAATCTTATTTAATATTATATTGCAATACTGATACTTAATGTCGAATATTACAATATATTGTATGTTATTTACGTTGCATTTAAATTTTCCTCTACTTTTTATCTCTCCATTATTTCGTTATGCAAATTTCCATCTTGCAAACACTTTAATTTTCGTGAATAATTACTTACACATCGCGGAGAAATACGTAAGAATACGCAGCAACTTAAACCTGATCCTTTGTCCATCTAATTTCAACCTTGTGTCCTTGTTGAAATTTAAATAAGCGAGAAAACACACGAGTTCAATTCCAAGGGAAATTTATGAATATTCCGAGTCACATGCCTGATGTCTCTTTTTCCCTTTCTGTCAACAGTAATTACGAAGTTCGTTTGTTCAGAGATCCATTGTTGTCCACGCGTGCATCTAGCCCCTGTGAAACATTCTCGAAAGTCTTAAAAATTTCGTCGAGAAAAATTCTCTCTCTCTCTCTCTTTCTCTATTATTTATGTACCGACTTAAATTTAAATTACTGATTTAGATTTCTGTTTGATCTGCTCGGTAATTATTTATTTATAAAATATCTTCGTATACGTTCAGATTCAATAATTTATACAAAGTTGTTCAATTGTACAAATAATTTGCATGATTAAATAATCATATTCAATTGTACAAATAATCTGTAAATAAATTTATATAAACGAATTCACTCACGAATATTCCATCATGGATTTACAATTTACAATTGGAAATGTTTTCATTTCTCGAGATCACCACGAATCAAAGTTTCAAGTTGCGAGCTACGAAGTGACTAAAAATTTTAACAGCGGAATTTCAAAGCGAGCAAGAGTGAATAATTAACGAATGATTGTTTCACGCATGGGAACGCGAGTGAAAAAATTTTCTCGCGCGGATGCGAAGTGTGTCGCCAATTCTCAACTGAACAAAACTCGATTCTCCCTTTTTTTTTTTTTTTTTTCTTTAAATCGACTGAAATCCAGCTGAAATATAAATCTAGCTCGCTCAAACGAATCTGCTGTACTTTGGTGGAAACGCCACGAATGAAAGTGCAAACCTGTCGTATATAAATCGTTCGTTCATCAAACGAGAATTTTTGCGAAACACGCGGGAAGGAAGGAAAAAATATCAGGTAAAAAAAGCGAACCTGCTGCGCGAATGTTCAAAGCTCGTTGAAAACGAAGATTGAATTTTAATAAAGAAATAAATACAAGACGTACGGGACAAACGCGATCTCGATTAATTTTTACACGTCCAAACATCCGCGATCGCCGAAACGGAAATTTATTCTTTGTTAAAAATGCGTTCGCAGTTGAATATTAAAGAAGAAATTACACAAGCTTAATTAATCGGATGGAATATTCCGCAATCGTTCTCACGACACTGAATGCATGAATATAATCTGCGTTGGATTTCGTAAGTATCGAATCACGCTCGAAATTATCAGGATTGTGATAAAAAACAAAAAAGAAAAAAATCTGCCGTTGCTGGTGTATTTAATTACGGGAGCAAATTAAACGGAATATTCAGATACGGAGGGCCGTCGGCGATGAATTGATAATTACGTGCGTTTATATTTTTTTTTCAATGAATATATTGCTCGCGAGTTTATCTGAATCGTAAAAATCGTAATTTTATTAAAATATTTTAATAATACTCATGCATCTAAATATTGAAACTGAACTGAAAATTGGTTGCTCAATGAGAAGGTGTGTCGCAAGAGTTGATTAATAACACAATAATTTGTTAATTAATTTAATGCTTGAATATCACCTATCGATTCATTGACAACTATCAAACGAACGTGTCGAATTGCTAGATTTATTTGTTAATTTTCAAAGTGCAGTAAATTCATTAAATTTCAGCATGCTTCTGATACCTACGTACAATCGCGATCGAATTGAGATTTATTTATTTATTCGATGCCAGCTGACATATCTTTGTTGGTACCGTTTGAAAGCCCTTTAAAGTCAATGAAAATTGCAAGATGCAGCAAAAAACGATTGAAAAATGTACGGATGTCGGGCGACATACGTGGGATATGACAGATATGATTCATGATACACGGATGTAAAAGCATCGACTCGTATATATGTTTTGTGAAAGAGAAAATAAAACTTTGTATCCTTCTACGATTTTCCTGCGTTCTGGAGATTTTTCTTTGTTGTCGCGTGCGATATTTCTTTTCTTCCTTCGTTGATGTATTATGTCATGGAGAATGTATCGTGACAATTCGGAAGACGCAAGTGTACGTTTAACATTAACGTACGAAAATGCTGGTTGTTTAATAAATAGGTAGAATTGATAGAGATTTCTGTATTTAGATTATGTTGTTTCCAAAAAGTTATATAATTTTTATTAAAATGTATGTATATATATTTAATTTATTTCTTATTAAATATATATATATTTAATTTTATTGACCAATTTTATAATTTTAACTATTTATTAACTAATTTTATTTTTTATTAAATATATATTTAATTTTATCAACTATATTTATTTTTTACTAAATATATATTTATATATTTAATTTTATTAACTTTGTTGTAATTTAAATTGTTAAAATTTTGTTAAATCTGTCGAAAATATTTCAAGCAAAAAATGAAGAACATTTTATGTGAATTCCTGATTCTGTCAGTTCTAAAATATCGACAGTATTTGTTTAAAAACACCAATATATAAATAGATCTTACAGAAATGTACAATTTTTATTATTTATAGTGACGCTGATGAAACTTACATTATAATTATAATAAAAATGAAGAGAACATTTCGTATGTTTTTTGACGTGTCAATGAAAACTGTATAGTAAATTGAAATTACGCGGTACTAAATAAATAATACAAATAAATAAATAAATAAATAAATAAATAAATACAATATTAAAATGGTAAATTAAATTGTTATACAGTAGAATTCTCCTCGAACTCATTTATGTTCCAATAGTAAGCAAATTATAAGAAACATCGTCGTTCGATTAACAAATAAATCGGTGTCTGTGAAATCCTTGTTTCCTCTCTAGAATTTAAATTGTTTAAAATTGAATTTCCAACAGACTGAATTGAAATTCAAATTCAAATTATGTGGCGAATAGATTGAATTAAATTTCTAATACTTTACAATGCTAAAAAAGAAAAAAAGAAAAAAATGTACGGTAATTGTAAATCTATACTAAATAATATTGAATACTTTAATTGAAACTGTGGCGAGTACACGTAGAATTTCGGAACTCGATTCTCGAAACTCTATATGCACGTGGAACGTCGATTTATCGAAATTTGAATTTAACGACGCGATACCATCAATTAAATGTCAACCCGTCCTTAATTATCAATCACGTCAATTACGTATATCGAATTTGAAGAAGGTCTGTGACAAAATCCGAAACTGTACTGTAATTTAGCATTCAGAGGAAACGAAAGACACGTCGCGTTCCGTATATTTCTTTCAAATTATTTGAAAAGAAAATCCGAACGAACAAAATTGAATAAAATTCAATTTTCTTTGCGAAAATTTAATAAAATTTAATTCTCTGTGCTCAAAAATTTTATAAATGAGCGTGTTGTTGCGTTAATTATCAAAATCCTTATTTTTCTTCGAAAGAAGACGTTTCTATCTTTCCACGTTCCAAAATTGAAGATTTTTTTCGACTTTCACACGTTGAGACTTAGTAAATATGTAAATTGGTAAAAATCGGACATTCGAACCTAATTTTCAAAGTCCTTCTCTATTGATCAAATTTTATTTTATTTTCATCTTTGTGCATCGATTCTGAGATTGAAATTTTTCTCTTTTAGATACATGTATTGTAAGATTTCAATAAGATTTTTTCATGTCTTCGACATTTTCAATCTGAAATTGATCGAATCTAACTTTTCTGTTGGGCTACTTTTGTACATCAATTTACATACGTACAACTACGATTCCAACACAGAATTTCTTCTTTCGTACAATGTACATAATTACGTGTTTCATATATTTTATGCATTGTATGATCTCAATTTTTTTAAACGTTTTTGATATCTTCTAATCTCAGCGTGACTTTGCCCAATTTTCAAAACTCTTTTCCATCGACCAAATAATCATCCATTTGTACATCAATTTACATACACGTGACAATTCCTTCCTTCGTACGTTGTACAACTATAATCCTTTTATTTTCACATACAGTAGAGCATCATTTATACGGGAAAAGTAACAGTTTGCACAATTTGTGCTTGTACAATTGAAACAGAACTCTCTGTTGATAAATTTTCGTTACACTGGCAGAGCCTTCTGGTTCACTTAAAATTTGACTCCAGATAAATGAAGTTTTCCACTTACAATTTTTATAATAAACACTCGAATTTATATATATACATTTTTACAATATTTTTTATATTATTATAAATACTCAAACTTCTACTTTTTAATATTAAACTTGAAAGAAGAAAAACAAAAAAAAAGAAATAAGAAACGAAAATATTCGCATTCTCACCTGGGTATCAACTTGTCCTCGAGCATGCTGGGCAGGTCGTCGGAGTCTTCGTTAAGGGCGGCGAAGAAGTCTTGGAACTTGTCTGGGAAACTGCTTGGCGGGCAACTGTTCATGGAAATTCGATCAAGAAGCTCCGCGGAATTTTTCTTGACGGCTTCATGATGTCCCGACACTGTTGACGCTGCCATATAAGCACGCAGACCTCTCGAGAGAGATCGCTCTAATCACGCAGCAGCAACTGATCTCGCGTCACTTTTCAAACAGTCCCTCCCATCTCTCGTCCATTTGCCGGAATCGTTCTCACAAAAAGTCAATCACCAACGTTCTCACGAAAAGCACCTCAGCAGTGAAATTCCAAATTTCTAGATGGCGACAGAAAAAAAAAAATTCCCACGTTTTTAAACGACGAGAAATTCGTGAATATCGACGTCTCTGTCTTCGTGAATAGGAATTTCAATTTCGAAGCGAAAATCAATGATTGAATTGTGTTTACAATTGGCGATTTTTGAACGGATGATTCTTACTTCGAAGGTTCGTCTCGACTCGACTGGACTGGATATTCTTCGTTAAATCAATGAAATTTCGTGTACAGGAAAACTCCTCGGATTTCAGGGTGATATTAGAGAAAAATTCGCGGGAATTAGCATTCTGATCTTGAACGATATCTCGACGAGATTGTAAAATTCTTGGAAACAGAGAAAGGTGAATTTCAAAAGAAGACCAACGCTTCCCTTCGGATCGACTCGCAATCAGTGATGTACTTCGAATCTCAGACAGAGAGGAAATATTCGCGAAGCTCGGAAAGTTTGTCCAGAAATTGCGAGGAACTCGGATAATGATCAGAATCGCGGAGACTGAAACTACGAGCAAGCAGAGAATTCTCTTCGATTCGGAATTACATCAAAATATTGATCCAAAGAGGAAAATGCTCGCGAAAGTGGAAATACTTCTTCGTCGTGCGACGAAAACAAAATTCAGGGGACGATCTCTTCGTAGCAGTCAACGACACCTAACACGCAAGGACGCGTTCACGACTACTTTCCTCACGTGGACGAAAAGACTCCGGCCACTGAGAAATTCTGCGCGCCGTTCTCCCGATTTCTCTCTCTCTCTCTCTCCAGTCGAGTCCTCGAGAGCTCGAGAAAAATACGACACGGCTCGCGGTTGTTTCGTCGTCGTTTTGTCACGAACGTGTTTCACGAACGATCGACGAAACGGCGAGCGGGTTCCGTTGCGGCGGGTGTCTGGCGAAAACTGAAGCTCGCACGGTTGTTGCGCGTCATTCTAGCCTCGCTGGAAACTGACGCGCAAGCGTGACTCACCCTCTCGAGAGAAGCTCTCCCCCTGAAAACAGCGACAACTCGGCGAAACTGACCACTCGCCGTGGCTTTCGCGACTATGCTCCACCACGCTACGCGCGTCTATCGCGCCAGACGAGGCGAGCATCCCCAGCGTTTTGCCTGATTAATCTTCAATGCGTACGCCGCGATTCGCGATGCTTCGCGAGGGCGTTTCGAGATGAATGGAACGAATGGGCGATGAACATGGTGGATCAATTTCTGGATCAGTCGTCGGTTCGTGAAAAAAGTATTTGAAAGCCACGAGAAAGTTGTACTTGAAATTCACGGTGTTGAAATTTGTGTATTTAAACCACTTGCGCTGGAATGACGCGCGTCGAGAATCATTTCTCCCAAAATTGCGACATTCTCATTCAGTTTCAAGTATATTTAAATACAAATGATAAGTCTGTTACTTCTTAGTAATCTCTATCCGGTGATGTCGTACCGACGAGTTCAAGAGGAAAAGAAAGCGGCGAATTTATTGTATACGGCTTGGGTCACTCGTTATGGTCCGCGAACCAGTTGCCAGCGCAAAGGGGTTAATGGCTGAAATTTCAATCGAGAAATTCGTAACTCGATTTGACAAATATCTCGTGATTGTTTCACTCCTCGTGGGCAAACTGGGTGAACCTAACCTGAACCACCACCTAGCCTAACCTAAAATTAATATTAGTATTGTAGTATTAATTAAAATTACTCTCGAGGTAATTTTGTTAATTAATATATTGGTAATTTTAATAATTACTATATGTTAATTAAATGTATCATTGTATTAATATTAATTTTAATATTAATACTAATATTACAATATTGACATTAATTTCAGGTTAAGCTGGGTGGAGATTACTTCGATGTTACAATACTAATTAATTTTAATATTAATACTAATATTACAATAATAATATTAATTTTAATATTAGTTGAGAGGTACCGGGAATCGATTAATATTAAAATTAATATTAGTGTTAATATTAAAATTAATATTATTACTGTAATAGTATTAATATTAAAATTAATATTAGTATTGTAATATTAGTATTAATACTAAAATTAATATTATTACTGTAATAGTATTAATATTAAAATTAATATTAGTATTGTAATATTAGTATTAATACTAAAATTAATATTATTACTGTAATAGTATTAATATTAAAATTAATATTAATATTGTAATATTGGTATTAATTAGTATTGTAACATCGAACTAACCTCCACCTAGCTTAACCTAAAATTAATATTGTAATATTAAAATTAATATTAATATAATGATACATTTGATCAACATATAGTAATTAATAAAATTACTTCGAGAGTAATTTTAATTAATATTACAATACTAATATTAATTTATGTTAATATATTTAAAAAAATCAATGTTGATATTGTAATATTAGTACTAATATTAAAATTAATATTAATATTGCAATAATAGTATTAATATTAAAATTAACATGAATATTGTAATATTAGTATTAATACTCGATCAATTAACATATAAAAATTAATAAAATTACTAATACATCAATTAACAAAATCACTTCGAAACTATCCGTTTGGAAAAATCGAGAAAAGTATTGCGTTAAACACACGCCTGACCTGACCTGACCCGAGCGACATTTGCTTCTAATTCACGATGAGAAAGAAACATGGTGCCACGTCAGGGTTAACAGCGGAAGAGTAGGCGTACGGATCGTTTCTTAGATCGGTGTTATCCTTCGAGTATCGGTGGCAAACGATGCAAGCGAAGGCCGTGAGATTGGATAACTCTCGTTTCAATGAAGAGATCGAGAGAGAGAGACTCCTACTTTTCCTCTTTCGTTTCATTATAGCCGGCTTCGCGTCGAAGATAGAACTCTTCGGTGGCTAAATTGATCGATGCCTCAACGTCGAGCTTCTCTCCTCGTGAATGGAATCTTTTCGAAGAGGATCCCTTATTTCCTTCAATTTCTTTCTTTCTTTCTTCTTCTTCTTCTTCTTCTTCTTTTCACTCATTCGCTTTCTTCGTTCGAACCCATTAAAGAGTAACCCGGGCAACAGTACGTCATGTTTTTATGAACAAGTAGTTCAAGTTACTTTGACATTCATCCATGATTATGCAGTTGCTTGTGTAATCTGATACATCTTTCTTATTGTCATTCATTATCTGAT
Source organism: Tetragonisca angustula (assembly GCA_036937485.2). NCBI lineage: Eukaryota > Metazoa > Arthropoda > Insecta > Hymenoptera > Apidae > Tetragonisca > Tetragonisca angustula. The sequence continues at coordinate 1,062,429 of JAWNGG020000028.1, forward strand.
ATCGTTATTATCTCGTTACACATATTTTTGTTTAAAGATATTTTATTAAAGATATTTCTATCCTATTGAAGATACTTTCTTACTGTTCTTGTTAAATTATGACATAATCGTGTATTTAATAGTGATCCAGTCTTCTCTAAGTTACGCAGTAGTGCATTATGTTTTAAATAACGCATCTTTAATTTTAAATTGTCAATGAGAGTGTTTTTACTTTAGATACTGACCAGCAAGTGAAATTTCGACGAAACAACAGCTTCGTCATTTTCTAATATTTAGATTTAAAAATGAAGTCGTGATTATCTTTAAAGAATTGAAATGACTCTTATGAAACATACTGATAAATGTTGTCTATCTTGTCATAAAATTTTATTTGTCCTCGGATCACTCAGGATGATTTTCTTTAAAATTCTATATATATCCAGATACTTTATTTTAGGCTCTATAGTTGTAAAATTATGGAATAATTATAGAAACAAGCATAATAATTACAGTATATAATATACTACACTCTACTATATAGTATACTATAGTATACTACACTCTACTATATAGTATACTACACTCTACTATATAGTATACTATAGTATACTATACTATACTATACTTTACTATGTAGTATAATATACTGTACTCTACTCCACTATGTAATATACTATACTATACTATATTCTACTACATAGTATACTATACTATTATTATATTATTATACATATACTATAGTATATGTATATATAGTATAAATATAGTATATAGTATACAGTATAAATATAATATATAGTATACAGTATAAATATAGTATATAGTATACAGTATAAATATAGTATATAGTATATAGTATACAGTATAAATATAGTATAACTAGAGTATAATAATAAGAGCATAAATAATCTCAAATATTAGAATTTCGGAGACCACAACGTGCTACAATATATTGAACAAATGTGTTTCTTAATTTGTCCCGTGCTCCTCATTTACTTTTAAGACTTTTACTAATTGAAAGGGCCAGACAGACAGGGATTTTCATCCTCTCGGGATCAAAGGAAAAACTTTGATCGATCTTGGTCTTTCGCTTTAATTCAAAGTCCAAGAGTTGGCGATTGTTATAAATAGATGATGTTTTGTTGCTGGTATAATGGCGTACTGATGATGTCGGAGTCTTTCAAGAAACAACCTTGGGATATTTAGGTACTCTCGTTTATGCAGTCCACCCTGTATATAGCGGGATGAGAATAGGAACAGTTCTGCGTACTAAAGAAGAGAACAAAGCGATTAGTTCGGAGAAATACTCTTGGTAATTGGACGAATGAAGTATTTCGCTTTTGAAAGCGAAGCTTGTCTTCGTCTGCGAGACGGAACGAAGTTTCCAGGGGATATTTCTGCCAGGAGAGATTATATTCGTATTGTTCTTAAAATTGAAAGAAACCCACTCGTGTCCAATGTGAAAACGTGCATTTGTACGTTTCATTTTAAACGCACAGATATTTTACGCTATTACTTCTAATTCCCTGGAATTTGAATGTAATTCAATTATTTGATGTCGATTTAAATATCAGTTCAATCAACCTGTCGACGAGACGATTAAAATTTCCAATTCTTCAACGTGGTGAAAATTTAAGAAGTGAGAAGAAGAAACCGACTTTTAAAGTTTACGGCTATGTAACGAAAGAAGAACAGGTAATAACAGAAAATATATAGTAAATATATACAAGCAGGGCTGGGGAAAATTTGAAATAATTTGATGTAAAATAGTGAACATTGAAATATTTGCATAAGTAAATGCTACTTTAATCCTTAAATGAAATACTATTTCATTAAATGTTCAAATCATGAGAAAATACTATTCACTACTTTCACTCAAATGTCGAAAATAGTGAATTGAAAATAAGACGTACAAATTTTAAAACTAAACATATTTCGCAACTGTCACTCGCTATCTTTTATTCTGTTAGGTTGATACATTATGAATGTCGAAGAGCGACAGCGACCAAGGTTGCTATGCGTGTGTGTGAATGTTGTGTGTATTGGTAGCTAGGGAAAACAGAAGATGAACGAGATGAAGAAGAACGAGTAGTATGGTGCGTTCACAGTGTGATGAAGGTATAAACGAGATTCGATTATACGTGTATGCGTATATATGAAATAAATATATATATATATATATATATATATATATATATATATATATATAATATTTTATCAAATAGTAATATTTCACAGAATAGTATTTAGAATACTATGGTACTGCAACTAATAATATATATATATATAAAATAGTAATATTTCACAGAATAGTATTTAGAATACTATGGTATTGCAACTAATAATATATATACATATAAAATAGTAATATTTCACAGGATAGTATTTAGAATACTATGGTATTGCAACTAATAATATATATATAAAAATAGTAATATTTCACAGAATAGTATTTAGAATACTATGTATATTATTAGTTGCAATACCATAGTATTCTAAATACTATTCTGTGAAGTATTACTATTTGATGAAATATTATTTTCCCACATTTTAATGAAATACTTATTTCCATATGTAACTATACACATGATAAAATGAAAATGTTTACATTCTATTTACTATTTCATATTTACTATTTCTCCCCAGCCCTGAGCTACAAGTAGCAATGTGACAAATTTATTGGACGCGCAGAAGGAAATTAATTTTTCATTATGATGTAATTATATAACGTTATTTACACGCATCGCGTTATAGAGTACACGTGCAAGGATATTATTAGCTACTACTTTTTAAAAATTGATTATTTATAATTATATCGAACAATGTAATGGTTTATTAGTAGACAACAGATCTGATGAAGTGGAACCTGGACAGAAACTTGTTTCATCCGTAGGTTTTTGCAAATAGAACCGTGCTATTCATTTTCGTACTTATCAATATTTTACAAATACGTAGATCATTGATTCAATTACTGTGTCATAACATATTAACGATCGAAATTGATTTTTATAAATTTTGAATTCTTTTAGTTTCCATAATTTCTGAACAAGCGTCGCCTGTCTTGAATATCTGGCAATTGTAAAGTTATACTAACCAATTTTAAAATTATCATCTATTGAAAATGAATTAAGAGATAATACGTTACTTTGTATTGAGATCTATTGGAATATAGAACGGGAGAATGAAATGATTTAATATTTAAATATTTAAATTATTAGAGAACGTAATCTCCAATTGATAATTAACTTTCAATTCTCTTCGGCCATCAGCAGTTTGCCTCGGTTATAATTTAACTTCAGAATTGATAATTCTCTCTACTTATAAATGTGTTAACGTGTAACGCGATATAAGATCGCGCGCGATAACAAGGAAGTTACGTGCAAGTTTCGAAACAGTATAAATAGGCTGTAAACCTAGAGTAGGTACTAATTAACTAACTAATGAAGATGTAGTTACTGCTTAAGTACAGACGACGTCGTTAGGATGCTTTCATCTGCATTTTATCAGACATTCCTACTCGTAACGTTCACACGTCTGTTTATCGAAATTTCACGCGAACGGCAATTAAAATTAAAATCGCGTTTGACAATAAATTTTAATGTGATTCGATCAACAGTCGTTAAACTACTTTTTAATTTTCCTCGATCACTTCCTCCGTGGTAAATTCAATCAGAATGTAATAAATGCACTGTATTTAGTTTTTAGAATCAGACACCTAGATTCAGTATTGAAATAATCAAATTTCAAGCGAAATATATTTGTGAACTTGTGAGCCTCCGGAATTATTTAAGAATGTAATAATATGAATATTTAACACAGTTGATTTGAATTGTACGTGATTATAAAATTTTCATATAACATGTGTTATACTTTATTATATTGTACTATATAATTATATTAAATATAATATGATCATACTAAATATAATGTTAATTATATATACTGTATTATGATCATACTAAATATAATGTTAATTATATATACTATGTAGTATGATCATACTAAATATAATGTTAATTATATATACTGTATTATACGATTAACATTAGACAGTGTTATAATAATTGTTACAGCCCAACATATAACAGCCCATATAACATGAAATTCACACAACGTACTATAATCGAAATAAACTGACGAGATTCGTTAAATTCGTTTATAACACACTCGCGTCGGAGTTTATAACCTTATTTTCGTCGAACTGTTCAAACTCTGGTAAAAAGTTCTGTATTCCATAATTCATCTGCGACGACGAGGAGATTTGGTCGTTTGTTTTAGCATCTGATACGACCATATTGCAAATTTTATGAGGCACACGATGTTTACCGAAGAACAGAAGCAGCCATTTTGATCCCCGTGCGAAACTCTACGAAGCCTTGCAGAACTCTCGCCGGACATCGTCACAAATACCAAATAGAGGGAAGATTTCAGCGCCCATATGTTTCGGATAAATATCTGAAAATATCTCGCGAGGTTACACAGAGAGGAGGAGGTTACCTCGTCGTTTCAAAATTTATGGAGATGAGATTTCGCGATCTTCTTTCACGACGAGTTTTCTAACCGTGATACTCTCGAAAAGAAAAAGAGAAAAGAGGAAAGAATCTAACTTTCTTAGAAAACAGATACAGAAATTTGAATTTTGTCAGACTTTACGTTAATAAATCTTCTGAGCCTTTTAATTTTGCATTTATGGCAAGTGAAATTTAATAAAAAAATTCAGCAATGTTAATTGGGAGGTCAATGGCGAGTTTAAGAAAACTAGTGAAATCGACAAAGTCTTTTTGATTGATAACGTACAACTAAAGGAAAAGTTTTAATTTCGTGAGTCACGTTGTCTCGATTTTCATTGTAATTGAAATGTTACCGATGCAGTTCAAATAAGGAAATTTCTACTCGTAAATGGAAGTATATTGTTTAAAATTTGCTTAAAATGAGTTATTGTACTTTGTCGAAGAATGGACAAAAATTATGAATCACGATTCGTAGCAACGCGAATGAGATTCGTATTAAAACGTGTACGTAATTCAAGATTTATACTACACATCGAATATCAAAGTTTTATTAGAAATGGGTGTGCCAAGATTCTTTAATGTTATACATATATTCATTTCTGTGAAATGCCACGTCGACTCAAATACTGAATGCCAGTTCATTTCTGCGATATTTGACGTCAATTCAAATACGGAGTGCGTGATTAAAAATCACGAAATTTTGAAGAAAACTGTTCGTAATGGCACATGTTCGAAATCGATGACTTTCAAATCAATCTTTCATACAAACAGACTGAAGTCACATCTGAATACACTTCATTCAAATAAAAGCCTTCTAAGCAGATTGAACAGATTGAAAATATATTTATATTTAATTTTATATCGAAACGTATTTTCATCATACGTTGAAATTTATTTGGTTTCATATTATCTACGTTCTATCTAGATATATTAGCATTCCGGTAGGAATTTCCTAGATTATTCAGTTTTCGTTGATACTGCAAGAATTTTTATTGAAAGAGTGAATTCGAGAAAGCTGTCAAATCACTTAAATATTTTCATTGAAAAATTCCCTGAAAACTAGAATTGAATAGGAAACGTTGATATTCTCATTATTGACACAAACACTTACATTAATACTAATTTCAAGTTGACTCATTAAACAATTATATCAACTTCAAAATTTTTACAACAAATATCCATTTGTCGCAACATTTTCTACAAACGGAGAACTTCCCAAACACGTTACAAATTCTATTTCTAAATGAAAGAGAGAGAGAGAGAGAGAGAGAGAAAAAGAGAAGAAAAGAGGGAAATACTTTGATGTTCTCGCTATCGAAATTAAAATCAAAAGACTGTGTAAAATCTGGCGTTGATCTTCTGGCCATTGTACACGTTCTCGTCGTTGGGCGAGGGCTTACGAGGTCTCTTTATAAAAAAAGACGGCGTCGAATTTCTTCCTTACGTCCATAAATCGAGCTCACCGCCCGGCTAACACCATCTTCGTGTCAGCAACGTGTCGAGTGAAGACCGATAAAAAGGGTTTGACGACGAGGCACGAGGAGGATTAAGAAGAGGAGCAAGGAAGCAGGCGCACAAGCACAGACACACAGGCAAGAGACCTATTCATAGATCAGTGGCCCTTTCGAGAGTTCGACCAGAGAGAAAGAGGCCCGCTTCGAAGACAATGCCTCCTATCTTTAGACGTCACTTAAGACGTCGAATGAGAAACGCGTGTCAGCGACACCTATCCCGATGAAGATAGGAAGAGATCCGGAAATCCATCAGGACGACCATTTCTCCCACTTTCTCCCAATTGACAGTAATTTCTTTTCGTTTATTTAAAGAATGAAGGGGGCGTCGTCGCGTGGATCGAGGTTGAGTTAATCGTTCGCAATTTGTTTTCTCTTATTTTCTCTTTCGATCAATCTACATCGTCGCAATTCATTTTCAACGTCGCAGAACGCGAAACGGAAGTTCCAATTTTAAAGAAATAAAAGAGAACTGCTGCTGCTTGATTTTTAGTTGATTTTTGACATTATTGAACGATACGAAATTAATATAATTATATATAATATTAAATATTATAAATATATATATAATTATTATTAAATATTATTATTTAATATATTAATTATATAATTATTATATTATTATTAAATATTATTATTTAATATATTAATTATACAATTATAATTATTATTATTTAATATAATGACTATACAATTATTATAATAATTATTAAATATTGTAAAATATTTAATATATTAACTATGTAACTATATAACTATACAATTATTGTAATATATTAACTATGTAACCATACAATTATTGTAATTAATATTAAATATTGTTATTTAATATATTAACTATATAACTATACAATTATTGTAATATATTAACTATATAACCATACGATTATTGTAATTAATATTAAATATTATTATTTAATATATTAATTATATAATTGTTCCAATTATATTATAAAATATATTATAAAATAGTAGTAGTTACAACTTATACCTCGAGTTATAATCGAAACTGAAATTACAGTATAATCACTGTCAACGTGGCATCAAACTGTTAACACTGAATGTCTGATTCACGTTGGACTTGAAAATTTTGTTCTATATTATAAATAAAATCTGATTCATGTTTGTAGAAAATACATATATAATAAATGTATACACTTCACGGAAAGGTTATTTTCGTAAATTTAAATCGATGAAGCTAAACAGCTGAAATTTTGCAATTTTACCAAGTATTTCGGTTAATGAGAGTTCATTGACGAGAGGTTTGTGCTCTACACACAGGAATATATCAGCTATGGATCGGCATTTCTCAGATAATTGAACTGTTCTCAAACAGTGTAATCAGCTCATAGGTTCGCGTATTGATCGCCGGTGTGTTGATGATCTTCAATAGCGCAACTCTACTGTCAATACTGTTTACTGTGCGAATCAAAATTAACGAATTGAAATGAAAATGATCATCAGAGGACTTGTACCAATTGGAATTGATATATCCATTAATAACTGTAACACGATCGAAATTGATATAAATATTATATTATACTATAATATTAATTACAAGTAACATTTATTATTAATATTAATTACAAGTGATTTATCATAATGTCGTGTCACAAATAGTAATTTTCATTAAAACGAAAATTACAGAAAATGTACATATATGTATTGTTTTATTTAAAGAATAATATTTATTAATACATATACACATTTAATAATATATTTATTATTACAACATTATAGACAGCAATTTTTATTAAAATAAAAAAATGTTTTCTATAATATATATATCTTGTTCAAAGAAAAAGTGTATCTATACTTCGCTCAAACAAAAATTATTCATCTCATTTTTGGAATGAAATATATACTCCAATGTAATACGAAGAAGTTCTATTGTTAATAACAATCACGAATGGGCGTGTTGCTCGGTACTGTATAGTCTTAGGTGATGAATTGTTTCAATAGCGCGTTTTGGTTACCTTCTAATTAGCCGCGTTTGCAATTATGTTTCTCAACAAGGGGCAGGCAAAGCCTGGATTCCTTGAATCATTTGGCAATAAATTTCAAGAATTAATTCCGACTGCTAATGCTGGCAGAACGTTGTTGTTCAGAAGTGACGATGTTTCATTCACTTGAAAGTTTAGATCTTGCGCGCAATTAATTTTGATTTTGATGGTGTTCGGAGAACGTCAGCTATGCACTCTCGTTCCATCGAACGAGACGCACTGTCACGTTCTTTAGTTTATGATTAAACGGTAATAACAATAATAATTATTACTAATATTATTATATACGCCTTGTCAATTTTTTACTTTTATGTCGTATTGGCAAGTATAAATGAATTCTGATGCAGTAGTATAAATGTATGTTGTACTATATTATACTATACAATATTGCAATATTACAATATCCGTATTAGCAAGTATAAATAAATTCTGACACAATAGTATAAATATATATTATACTATATTATACTGTACAATATTACAATATTACAATGTTCATGTTAGTACTTATTAATGGAATAATTAGACAATATTGTAATATTACAATATTCGTATTAGCAAGCATGAAATTCTGATACAATAGTATAAATATATATTGTACATTATACTGTACAATATTACAATATTACAATATTCATGTTAGTACTAATTAATGGAATACTTAGGCAATATTGCAATATTACAGTATTCGTATTAGCAAGTATAAATAAATTCTGATACAATAGTATAAATATATATTGTACATTATACTGTACAATATTATAATATTACAATATTCATGTTAGTACTAATTAATGGAATACTTACGCAATATTGCAACATTATAATATTCGTATTAGCAAGTATAAATAAATTCTGATACAATAGTATAAATATATATTATACAATATTATACTGTACAATATTACAATATTACAATATTCATGTTAGTACTTATTAATGGAATAATTAGACAATATTGTAATATTACAGTATTCGTATTAGCAAGTATAAATAAATTCTGATACAATAGTATAAATATATATTGTACTATATTATACTGTACAATATTGCAATATTACAATATTCATGTTAGTACTTCATAATAGAATAATTAGACAATATTGCAATATTATAATATTCGTATTAGCAAGTATAAATAAATTCTGATACGATAGTGTAAATATATATCGTACTATATTATACTATAGAATATTGCAATATTACAATATTCATGTTAGTACTTATTAATGGAATAATTAGACAATATTGTAACATTACAGTATTCGTATTAGCAAGTATAAATAAATTCTGATACAATAGTATAAATATATATTAATGGAATAATTAGACAATATTGCAATATTACAATATTCGTATTAGCAAGTATAAATAAATTCTGATACAATAATGTAAATATATATTATACTATATATAATAGTATAAATATATATTATACATTTGTTATGTATACTATACATTTGTTTGTGTGAAAATTGCAATGTCGTTTATTTAAAATTAGAAACAGACTCGTATGTATTTAGATACGCATTTAGATCAATAAAATGAGAAAAAGGAAAGAACCTTCTCCAGTATAAAATGAAAACAAATGACTGAAGTTGTATCATGTTCGTTGTAAATGGAGCAAGTGATGTATGAAAAAATAATAATCAGAAGTTGCATCTTGTTATGCAAATACACTACTTCGTGCTTGCTGGTTCTATGCTCTCATAAATATTTTACATTCATTTCATATGTATGTAAAAGACATTATTATTATTTGAAAATGTCACAATTATTATGGAAAAATTGCAAACAGCCTTTCTGCGATGAATTCTTATCACACGATATTAATTACACATGAAACAATACATTAACGGCGATAATATTAATCATTAATTATTAATTCTATCATGATGGATTACGAAAGTTTTTAATCTCACTTGCCGCGGGCAGCAAATTTTATCTTGTAAAATGGAATAATTTTGCGAAAGCAATGATACTGTTTGATAACGTTGATCGAATCCCTGGGAAATATGTTTCTGCGAGATTTCATGGTGCTCGTCTTTCCACGAATTTTCACGGTTGCACTTGAAAAATGTAATATTCATTCGCAGAAGTAAGGTTCGCAACGAAAGGGGAAAAACAAGAGAGAGAGAGAGAGAGAGAAAGAGGAGGAGAAAAAGCTGCTCGTGCAGGAAGCAAAGCTCGATTTTTCGAGTTAAAAATAGGAACGCGGCGTTGTTGCGATTCTCGCGAAAATTGAAAAGTTCATTTATAAATAAAACAATCCGAAATAAAACAAGTGGAAACGGTGAAGCGTCGCGTTCAAACTTTATAATTAAACTTTGTCCGCGGACTAAGCGATGGCTAATTAATACCCTCGACTCGTTTGCTCTTGTAATCTTTTCATAGTGATTAACGAATGAAAGGAACGAATCGGGGGGAGATTTAATAGCATTGCTTTATGAAAGGAAGAGCGGAAGAATTAATTTAAAGAGAAAATTAATACCGTGGCTATTCTATTGTCAAGAACAACGTGTTTTTTTTTTTTTTTTTTTTAAAGAAGAATAAAAAGAAGCATTTTAAGCATTTCCATCCTCTTTGAATCGTCGTGCGATGTAAATTTTTTATACTTGTCCAGAATAGAGAAGAAACGCTATGACAAATTAATAGAAAGATCAAATTCTTAAAATCTTCGCAAATATGTACTGATATTGCGCAAATTACAAATTTAATTTTGATATAAATCCTTGTGATTTAAATTTCATTTTAATTGTTGGCTTTACGATAAAGATAGTAAGAATTGTCTTTCTTCTCGAACTCGATAAAATATCGAGATTCATTTTCTTTTACCGTATAAATTTATCAGGCGAAATTGAAATTTTTCATTTGTCCATCTCGTTTGACATTCGAAATTGCAGAATGACGCGCGAAATAACAGAAACAGACGAAGCAACGGTGAATGCGAGAGAATAACAAACTGATTACGAAACCAGAGGCGCGCAATAATTCGGCAAATAAAACAAATGCGCATCGGTATCTGAAAAATGAAACGATAATTAAAATTTTAATTAAACAACTCTTTGTTTAAACACGCGGCACGCGCGTCGTGCTGGTTCGCAAACACGCGAGCTGAATTAATTGTGCTCCGATGGCAGTATCGAAAATAATTTGAAAGAAACTCTAATTCTGACTTCGCGTTTTCAAACGCGAGCTGTTCCCTGAAAATGTTTGAACACACTTCCGCGAACGCTTCTTTCAGTAACATCGTACAAATTATAAAATTGTAGAAACTAAAAGGTAGATAATTTAGAAATTCCCTTTCTGGAATCATTTTTCAGTAAAATACCACAAAGTTTCGACTCTCTTATTTCTAAAGGTTAATTAAAATTGAAGCTCTCTTTTCGTTGTTTCTTTTTTCCTTTGTTACATGAGATTGTAAATATTATAAACGGTTGTTTAACAAATGCATTGCAGAATAAGGTATGTATATTTACAAAAGTGAAAGTTTGGAACGAATCTTGAAATTTATATAAAAGTCCCAAGATATTTATTCCAGATGGTAACTATGATAGGTAACTATTACGAATCAAAATGATTTTAACTTGGTTAGGTATAGTTGTGCGTGCAGCTATTATCGTAATACTTATGATATATGAACTATGTAACATTCTACTATGCTCTATTATTCGAACAAAATATTCTCTGGAAACAGATATTTATTTTCCTATACTAAATGTAATAAAATTACAATGACAAAATCGATTATTGTACGTATATCGTATTTTTTTATTAAACTGAAATAAAACATATATAAATAATTTAATTGAAAAGGAACGCATAGAAATTTATATAATATAAAAAACATTACATAATAAAATATAATAATATTATTAAAAGTATTATATTATAAAATATATATTATAATATAAAAAAATATTAATGTATTTTTATATAATGTAGAAAATAATAATATATATCATGAAATATATTATAATATAAAAAATATTATATTATATTATTATTATAATTATATATAATTATATTATTATATTATTATAGTTACAATTATGTATAATTATATAATTATATTATTTTGTTATTACAATACATTATATATATATATATAATATAAAAATAATGATATAAATATAAATTTATATTTCATTCGATGATAGATCAACGATCCATTTATATCTAGATCGCGGATTTTTCCGCGCATTTGCGGAAAATCTAAAGTATTTCACAGTAATGCAACGACTGCGCTCGACGTGCCGAAATAAACGAAGCACTGAAAATTGATCGAGAAAGAGTAAAATATACATAGAGTTTACAATTTATAAAAATTAACAATTCCATTGGCGCGCGATTTAATTAATTAAAAACCCCTCGGAATATTTGGACGAAAATATATAATACAAATGAGGCGTGCGAAATAAAAGTGAATGAGTAAAGAAGGAATAATTCTCTGACGATTTTGAACGTTCTCGAACGTCATCAAAAATACTGAGAATGTTATCAGCCAGATTCTAACCAAAGTAGAAAGAAATCAGGTGGAGAAATCGTGAACTGCCGCATGACAGATTTAAAGTGTAAATTTAATTGTTTATTGGTCGCAGCCGATTCGCCGGAAATGGAATTATTCCGCTCCAATTGGCGATCGACGTGGGTAGACGGAGTTATTGTACGCGGATACGTGTCTGAAATTTTCCTATTATTAATTTATCGTTTCGAGAATGATGGAAGGCGCTCCGAGAACCGTGGGAGATCGATAGTTATCGCGGTTGTTGCCATGGATACATCAAAGCTCGTTCGTTAATGCTTGAAAACGATTAAGACGAAGCCACCGCTTTATTATTTGCCGCTGAATATTATTTTATCGACAGATCGGCAAGAGGATGAGCTAACAGGACACGGAGTCTCTTTGCGCGAATGATCGTTCGTCAAAGTATAGATTCTGTTTAGTCATTTTCAAACGTCTTCTAAACGTTTTTAAAATTTCGTAAAATTTAGTAAAATGTTCTTTTAGCAAAATAATGTAATATATTGATGTTATATGATACCATGTTATGTTATTATGTTATATTAATTAATATTGTATTAACTGATATTATTATGTTATATTAATATAGTGATGCGATCTAAATTATATAATTGCCATGTCGTATGTATTTTTACCTTTCAATTTTCCTTTTCATAATAAGTAAGATTGATAATACATTTTCCAACGATTCGAATCGCGACTTTCTTTGAATTATTTGCCATTTCTAACCAATACTCTTAGTTCAATCACTATTGCTTTCAAGTAGCAATAAGTAACAATAATAAATAATAAGATGTCACCAATACTCTTAGTTCAATCACTATTGCTTTCAAGTAGCAATAAGTAACAATAATAAATAGTAAGATATCACTTGTAGTATAATAAGATATAATAATTATTATTGATATAATATATAATGTATTCTAATATATATTATATCCTAATTATAATAATATATATTATATATATACTAATATAAATTATATCCTAATTCTAATAATATATTATATATATACTAATATAAATTATATCCTAATTATAATAATATATTATATATATACTAATGTAAATTATATCCTAATTATAATAATATATTATATATACTAACATAAATTATATCCTAATTATAAAAATATATATTATATATACTAATATAAATTACATCCTAATTATAATAATATATTATATATATACTAATACAAATTATATCCTAATTATAATAATATATTAAATATACTAATATAAATTATATCCTAATTATAATAATATATATTATATATATACTAATATAAATTGTATCCTAATTATAATAATATATTATATATATACTAATATATATTACATCCTAATTATAATAATATATAATATATATACTAATATAAATTATAACCTAATTATAATAACATATATTATATATATACTAATATAAATTATATCCTAATTATAATAATATATTATATATATATACTAATGTAATTTATATCCTAATTATAATATTATATTATATATACTAACATAAATTATATCCTAATTATAAAAATATATATTATATATACTAATATAAATTATATCCTAATTATAAAAATATATATTATGTATACTAATATAAATTATATCCTAATTATAATAATATATTATATATACTAACATAAATTATATCCTAATTATAACAATATATATTATATATATACTAATATAAATTGTATTCTAATTATAATAGTATATTATATATACTAATATAAATTATATCCTAATTATAATAATATATTATATATACTAATATAAATTATATCCTAATTATATTAATATATATTATATATATACTAATATAAATTATATCCTAATTATAATAATATATATTATATATATACTAATATATATTACATCCCAATTATAATAATATGTATTATATATATACTAATAAATTGCAATTCAATTACTTTAAAAACGAATTATCACCGTTAAATTTAATTTAATATTTAGTAATTAAGTTTCAATTCAATTTCACGTAACGCTGTAAATGAAACAGGATTTTTCAAACGACGCGTATGTAACACAAGTACAACCTTAAAGAATGAAGTTTAATAGGAGAAATGGAAGGAAAATCGCCGCAGTGGAACATTTGCTGCTTCACTGCACGAAATATAGAACGTAATATAGCTTCAGTATCAATGCACCGCAGCAGAGATAAGATTGATAACCTCGTTGCTCATCGGGTTCTTGAAATAAATCGAGCTACTGAACAGAACGTGTAGCATGAAACAGTTGACAGTACAGTCGTTGGTAAGACTTGGAAATTAGCTATGTTAAAAGAAACAGAAGAAAAGTCAATACATAAATGATAATTATCGTGATTAAGCGATAAGTATACTCTACACTCACATGACAATAATACTGTATTAAACGATAGTTACACGATAGTTACAATAGGCCAATGAATGATATCGAATAAATTAGATCAGATTACGATTTTGAATAAAAATGATCAAAATGAAAATTCGAAATCAGAGAGAAACATATGTCTGCGTGAAGTAATTATTCCGACGTAGCTGCGACTGTTACGCATTCCTCATTAGCTTCGTTCATTAACTTTTCAATTTAATCGAGCGAGCAAAACAAACGTTACGCTTGTTTAATTACTTGTGCTTTATCGAAATAATTCAAATTCAATAGCAAGTACTATCCTCGATATTATATTACTAAGTTACATCGTTTCTACAACTTATGATGATTAACGATTGAAAGCTACCAGTCTAATTGATTATAATTACACTCTAGAGACGCTCCATTGCGCCCCAGTGGGAAGAAATTTCTTCGCCATTTATCATGATTAACTTTTATCGTTCGTCGACGGATCGGAGCACTTTTCTTACTTGGCAACCTCTCGTTTCGTCAAAGAATCGCAAGTGAAATGTAAACGAGAGGCATTGTCCTCGCGTAGCTACGATATCCGACTTAATTTATGTTTACCTGCCTCTCGCGTAAATAACCGACGAAAATGAATATTCAAACGGAACGGGTCGGCGCTCATTATGTTTTTAGACAATGGAAAGAGTTATCTTTGTCCTGGATGCCATTCTCTGTGTAACAATGGGAGAACCCTTACATTTTCCTGCGAAAGGAAGACGCGTACAGATGTAGAGGTAACAACCGAACGATTTAGACTCTTTGAAATCGAAGTCATTCGAGGCCTTTGTGTATGTACCTTTCATTGAAAGTTTAGTAGAAGATACTCATTGCAATTGAAAGTAAATTGCGAATATTTATTTTGCTCGTTTACGTCTTGTACCACAATCCGCTATTCAAAGTCAAGATATATTATGCAGTGTGTATTAAAATATAATTTATAACATTATATTTAATATTTATATTTATATTATACATATTTATTTTTATATTTAAAATATAATTTATAAAATTATATTTATATTATATATGCTTATTTTCATATTTAAAACATAATTTATATTTAATATAATTTTCAAAATTATACTTATGTTTATATTATATATATTCATTTTTATATTTAAAATATAATTTATAAAATTATATTTATATTTATATTATATATGTTTATTTTCATATTTAAAACATAATTTATATTTAATATAATTTTCACAATTATATTTATATTATATATATTTATCTTTTTATTTAAAATGTAATTAAAATATAATTTATATAATCAATACACACTATAAAATAATACAATATTATTTAAATAATATACATTACAATAATAGTATTAATATGTTGTGATGTTACAATAATTATTCATTATACTATCTGTAGATATTAATATTATTTGATGCCATCTTGATGATATAACCATTTATTACGAAAATATTATGATATTCCTTTTTGGAATGAGAATCATTGAAAATATCGTGTCTCTCATTGATACTGGAATAGTTATAATTTTCAAAGTAATAAATTGAAAAATTCACGTGAAAGTGAATGAGGCAAGAGGAAAGTTCCCAGATTGTTATTAAAGATTTATAAATGAACAATGACATATAAATATTATATCTTCATTCGATCCAAGTTACGTCGTTTTATTTTGCTTGCCCTCGAGTGGATTTTCAATTCTTTCAATTTAATTGCCAGTTTCTGTTCAATTGGTAAATAGAAATAAAATTTTAGAAACGCAAAGGGAATTACATGAATCGTCAACGCGTTATATTAATCTACAACTTCATTTCATATTAATGTTATTAATTTTGCAATTTCAGGGGGCTGCAACGTGCCCAGTAGTACACTTAATGAAAACATTCTCGAATCCGCTGACGCCGACAGTCCGATATTCGAGTATCGATCACGTACTTACTCCGGGATATTTGCCTATCTATTATCAGAAATTTATCTGATAGCTTTCGGGAAGAATTGAAACCCACGCTCCCTTCCTGCTAACAATACAATTCGCGCACTGGATCAAATCGAAATAGGAATGAACAGTTGAAAACACTGCAAGTGTCGAACGTCAAATTCTTCAGGAAAAGAAAACTTCAAACTATACGTGATAATTCGAACGCTTATAGAATTTTCGTTCTTTTCTTCTTTTTCATAATTAATGTAACGTTCGTGAGAAAGAAAATTGTACATATACTTGGAAAATTTAGTAAACTTCTTGGTAGAAACTTTATAAAATAATTCTTTGATAATATAATTATCTATAACTACATATTCTTTGATAAATAATATAAATATTAATATAATTAATATATAAATATTCTATAATATTTATAATATATATAATATTCTATATCTACAATATCTATAATATTCCATGATATTCTATTATATCTGTAATATTCTATGATATTCTATAATATCTATAATATTTATAATATTTATAATATCTACATTATTCTATAATATTCTGAAATATTCTATAATATCTATAACATCTAAAATATTCTATAATATTCTATAATAATATCTATAATATTCCTTGATATTCTATGATATTCTATGATATTCTATAATATCTATAATATTATGTAATATTCTATAATATTTATAATATTCTATATCTACAATATCTATAATATTCTATGATATTCTATAATATCTATAATATTCTATAATATTCTATAATATCTATAATATTCTATAATATTCTATACTATCTATAATATATATAATATTCTATAATATGCTATAATATCTATAATATCTATAATATTATATAGTATTCTATAATATTCTACACTATCTATAATATATATAATATTCTATAATATCTATAATATTATATAGTATTCTATAATATTCTACACTATCTATAATATATATAATATTCTATAATATGCTATAATATCTATAATATTATATAGTATTCTATAATATTCTTCGATACATAATTCTTTTATAAATGCTCTTTATAAAGAGAGAACACGATCTGTTATTTACTGAAATTTTTGAACGCTGTTTGTTCCTAGATTTCGCTGGTATAGAAACGCGTGATTCTATTCATTCTTAAATGAAATACACGTATATTACACGACTGAAAAGTTTGTTATTTGACGCTCACAGTATTTGCTATTGATATTCGTCGAAGCGCAACTGTGATTTATTTCTTCCTAATGGAACAAAGGATTTGCTCGGATGAAAAATAAGACTGCGTGTTATAAACTATCGCTCTATTTTTCTGCAGATCTACGTGGGATCTCCTTTTTTAAAATTCATATTCGGCTGGGATCTCTGAGGATGATCATTCTGAATGAATTTCTCTCGGCTCTTGCGTGCATGTTTTTCACGCGACTCTAGAACATAAAATGCCGCCCGTCGAGGTAGAATTTCCCCTAAGGTACAGATCTTTTCTCACGTCAGAGTGAAACGCTTCAGCCGGCTTTAAGAAGCCAAAAGGGAGAAAGGTTCGTTTTAATTGCGATTGAACGTGGCTGATGACGACGTTTCATCAGCATTCAATTCAACACGGCTCTTCAAGTCGGATGTGGTTCTAATTTTCCTTGTTTTTCTCAAGCCGGTCCCCGGCTTCATTCCATAATTTCTTTCTTTCTTTCACTACCGTCTCCTTCTTCGTGTCGCGGAAAGCGCGTCGAAAATTTTCTCTTCTCTAGCCGGTGCCTGCCATCGAGAGACGAAAATAATGTCGACCCCCAGTCGAGCGAATTTCGAATGGACAAATGGCTCTGATTTTGCAGCAGCCAAGTATTTGTTGGCGTTTATAGCGATCGTGAGATTGTTGTTCAACTGAGAGACGGATGATTCTATAATAGTATGCTATCAATTGCATGAATTCAGAGTCAATTTGAGTAACAGGGATTTCGTTTCCCGCTGCGTCGAGAAGAGAAATTTTTGTTCAGAATACTCATTTTTCTCATTTTCTCTATTTTAAAGCTCTGCTCTATCGAACATTTCTGCGCGTTTAATATAGTGAAATTCGAGAAGTTATTTAATTGAATTGAAACAGAAGGAGACTCGAAGAGTATAAAATTACTATTAATTACTATTAAAATAAATTACTATTTTATACTATAATTTTGTGCCATACGTTTGTAATATAATCAAAGGATTATTTTTAAACTACTTCATGATTATTTGTGAAAGATTTTCTAAATATTGAAATAATTAATATTTCGCGTCAAACGAGAAATTTCTAAAAAATTTTACCTGAACGAATTACCTATATTAATAATTTTAATAATATATATTTAATATATTTAATAATATATATAACATATTATATATTTAATATATTATATATATTAATTTCTAAAAAATTTTACGAATTTCCCAAACTTGATTCTCACTCTATCCTTATACATATCTATCCATTTAAATCTGTCTGGTATATGTCTCTCTTTTATGACAGAAATTATAAATATATATTCAGTATATTTAATTATATATACAATATATTATATATATTATTAAATATATTAAATATATAATGTTTATAATATATATTATATATATTATTGAATATATATTGAATATATATTACTAAATGCATTAAATATGTATTAATAATTTCTGTAATAAAGGAGAGACATATATAAGACAGATTTAAATAGATAAATATTTATAAGGATAGAGTGAGAGTGGAAAATGTTTTCGAAATTAATTTTTCGAACAATGCTTTCGTGAACACGCAGCAGAAAGAAGTTTATTCAGAATTGAAAGTGCAATTGGGCGAAAGAATATTATTGTTTGACAGGCAATGCTATCGTGGATCACACACACGCATATGTCACGCCAATTCTCCGTGACAGATCAGCGACACATATGCGCGACAGATATTGCTTTTCAGCTTTCGATAAATAGATGAATCGATAAATGTCTGCATTTAGGAGAGGTGCGTCTGTACAATGCCAGCGCTGATGGACTGTGCCTCGTAGTTTCTGTCACAAATACGAAATCTCGTGCGGAATTATCGAGAAGCAGTCGAAACAAATTACGCCTGTGAATTGATCAGGCAACGACTGAAAGACAATAATGTTAATTGCCATAAGAATCGAAGATTAAGAATTTCTTATTGCAAAAAACGAAATTTACGTAAAAAAATATTGCACATTATATGCAAAATATTGAAGGTACAGTGTACCTGAAAGTGTAGTGTAATTTTTATAGTATTCAAAGGAATATAAATTTAAATTTATGATCTTTAAAAGTATCTCTGAAAGTGATTGTTGCCCGAAGCGCAATCATTTCTGTAACGTCGTTAGCAAGCGAAATAAATCCTGTCGTTAAATTAATTCACGTTCGAACGTAACGTTTCGGCGTGAATGTATAGAACAACACGCAGAGAGTGTAGACGTTATAATTTTCAATAGGTAATTTAAATTCTATCTCCGCCTTTGTTAAAAGAATTTAATGAAACGGCGCCTGCCCCTTTGGCTCCCGTTCAATTCAATTGTTACTTGTAAAAGGTTCAATTCGTTCAAATTGATTCGTAATTAGTTTCTAAATGGGAAAAAGTGATCAGAGGCAAAGCAGAACACCATCTATATGTATATATATATATATATATATATATATATATATATATATATATATATATATATATACATGTATAAATATATTTCTGCATATTTCTACCGTCGTGCGAGACTTTTGATTAAAACACACGACGAAATTAAAAATATTCTCTCACTTGGAATCACAAAAATTACACATTACGATGCAATTAACTCAGATTCCTTTCGAAGTATCGAAATAAACACGTTCAATCGACTCTTCAACCTCAGCAAATAAATAAACAAATTAATTTCTCCTCTCTGATGTTCTCGACATCTGTTACACGTGCTCAGAACGTTCGTGTTTTGACAATTTTCTGTTTTCTTTTACCGCAGTTTCCCCCCCGATTATTATACTTTCAGACAATGTAATTAAACACTATTCGCGATGCACGTTGAATTATGACTGTGCCACTTAGGCAGAGCCCGAAAATCTCTTCGAAAGCAGCTGAAATTCATTTTATCATTGAAATATTCAAGCTGACGTTGAAATTAGTAATATGAAATTGCGGTCGATCAGTGTGATAAAGTACAATTGACGTTGCGTTTTTATCTAGTGCCTATTCGTTTCAGTGCAAATTCAAAATATGTACTATTAAATGTAATAATTGATCTCGTCGATTGATATTAATGAATGAACTCGTTTTGTTAATCGTGGCAAAAAGTTTACTATCACTTCGAGATAAATGGCAAAGAGAAATTTGACACGAGTTCTCGAGAAAACGATAAAACATTTGGCTAATATCGTAGATATTTGAAAAGCAACCTGGATTCGTAACATTTGAAAATTATTAATTAATATTAATATATTAATAGCGATAAATATATATATATAATATATTTTAAATATATGTAAAATATATAAATTAAATATTGAGTATTTATATCAATTTATATATACATGTATAAAATAAATATATTATATTATAATCATAATATCAAAAATGATTAAAATATTCAAGCTTATAAATACTTTCAGATGATATTGTTACAAATTTTCACACTTTACCCAAATTTATGTTCATTTCAACAAATGAAAGGACTTTTAATGTTTAGACTGAGGCTAGGTCAAGATTAGAATATGGAAGTACACATTTTCCAATTTTATCACTAGACTCGAGGTACGCTTTAACTAATGAGAAAATGTGAATTAATCGGTCATTAGTCCAAAGATCTTCAACTAAGGGAGATTAAAGTACTTTCTGTTACAGAAGCAACTATAAAATAAACCGACACGCTGTCCGGTGATATGGTCAATTTTAAACGACGACATCACAAAAATACCAAATAGTAACAGCCAATAATCTCAGCAATGTAACAGAAAACATTTAAAAACCTTGAAGAAATCTTTTCTCGAAATTCACCCGAAGCTAATCTCGCTTTCTCGCGCGAGAGATGTGAATGCGATGTCAAAATATATGTCTTAATCATCGCCTGACCTTAATCACGAACTTTCAAGGAAAATTTCCAAGTCTCTCGTACGAACTTTTCCCTCTTCTTCTTCTTCTTCTTCTTTTTTTCTCTTCACCCCCCTAATTGAACTTCTCGGACTCGTGTCTAGTTTTCGCGACAAAGCCGGCTTAATTTTACTTTATTCTCCTAGCCGTGCTTTCCTATTAGCCATTTATGCCTTAACGATAGGAAAGTATCTAGAACGCGTGGATGACTTTCTTAGAAAGTTCCCCTTGCCGAGGAGGCTGTCCCATCCCGAGATAGTTTGCTTCCGGTACTCGAGGTACGTGCCATCACGAAAATACACGTGCAGAAAATGAAGTACTCTTAACGTTTAAGCCACGCCTGTAAACGAACAAAATTTTCTCCTCGGTGTGTTCGCGGAGGGTAGCTTTTCGCGTGATCGTTAAAATCTCTGACCCATTAACGGCCTGACGAATAACTTTGAAATAACAGGCTAACACTCGCGATCACCTTAATGTTAATTTCTTGCCACAGAAACTCTTTTCAATTTCTGTCGAATACTACAAACATGACAATTTTTACCGAGAACTTTTCATGGTACTTTCATATAATTATCAGTGAATCGCTAGTAACCTACGAATGTATTAGATTTTTATATAAAATAGTATAAATAGAGTAAAAAGTGGGTCAGATACACATTTCGAAAAATTCCTATTCGTTGGCCCACCTGATTCTCGCCTTTAATCTAATTAAATTCCTAATTAACTCTCTTCGTTTGTCTTTGCATGCATCATTCTCTTCCTCTCGTTTTCTTTCTCGCTTCTGGCATACTTGCGTCTACTTGTAACATTTAAAATATTTGGAAGCGATTTGTTGAAAATTCCAAGGGTTACATCTTATCATTTATATTTCATCATTCTCTATATTCAACCTCCTTACTAAATACTTCGTATTTCTCGAGTTATTCATGATGAAAGTTTCGCTGCTGCGTTAAAATCCAGCTGCTGCCTCTTTAACGATACGGTGAAACTTCAATTATGAACATCTCGTAAAGTATTGAATATATGATGAAATAATAGGATATTTTCAGAAACGAAGCGATCAGATTTACTAATACTGCTAATATTACTAATATCATTAAGTAAAAATAGAAAGAAATCTAATATCACGGTAATATGTTTAAAACATTTCTAATAAAATGCCTAAAAATTTCTACACGCATACATGAAAGTTACTTATTGGACAAGAAGTCATCTGACATTTAAGAATTAAGAAAACACAGTGTTTGAAATATTTGAAAAGTACAAATGAGGAAAATTTGCGTAGAGAATCAATCGTATAAATCGACAATCGTTTGACTATCAAAATAGCTGAGGAGAAATTTTTTTGTAAAACTTGGAACTTGTAAATTAAAGGTCCCATTATAAAAAGTTGCACTTTCTCGCTCAATATTGTAATAACAATCGTGTACAGCGTGTATTTCATTAGTTGGAGAAATTACTTTTAATTCGTTAGGAATTAATTGGAGATTAATTGTCCGATGAAACACTTTAATTCCTCTGCGAGTGACTAACAAACTTTCACGAGTTTATTATAAGAGCCAGCAATTTCCACGAAAGTAGCAGTATTTATATTCATGAACTTGCTTTTGTATCCTTGACGCAGAACTGTTGGTCTTTGAAGTTTTCAGTTTTCTTTCGGGAATGTTAATCGGTGCGCCGTTTGAGTAGTACTAACGCAGTGACTTCATTAGGGGGGGGGGAGGGGGAGGCAAATTAATATAAAGCGCTGGGAACGAAGCTGAAAATACAAACCGTTAGTTTTTAATTAAAAGTTCCGGAAGAGATGAGACTACCTTACGATAATTTTAATATTAATTTTCAGAGAAACTTGAAAATTACATAGGCACCACAGATTTCCCCGATTGATCTCAATTATAACGAGCGATGCACACTTTCATCTGCAATGAATGAAACGTCGACCTCTATCCCGGAGGTATGTTTCTTCGAGAATATTATACGAGAATTTTTTAATCGTCACAGTCACAATGAAAGTTCAAGCTTCCCTTTCAAACCTTCCTCCAAAATTCCCCACAGAGCCTCTAAACTCTCTCGCATCGACGTACGAAGATAAAATCTCACACGAAGCTATAAAACACCCTTTTCTTTCCGGACTTCCTCTTGTCGTATATATCTCTGCGCTTCTTGTTTAAGCGAGAGAGCATATTTTTTACCCTTATCCGCGATCAGGGGAATCATATTTCCATAAACGAGGTTAACGGGAGGATACATCAGAGTTTGAGAAAAATATTATTCAGCTCGAGCGTAAGTCTCTCGACGGTGTAGCCGAGGATGTCGAGGGCCCAGGACGCGGCCGCGTTATCGATCTCAATTTTGTCTGGACGTATCAGTTTCATCGAGGAAGAGAATAGCTTGTTGCTCGTGCTGTTCATCGAATCCGTACATCAGCCTGTTGAAAGAAATTGTTTCTGGGGAACAGTGTGCGTAACTGCTCGATTGCTTCGTTACGTTTATGGTTGTTGAACGTACACGCACGAAACGCGTGGAACACAGCAATCAAAAAGTTTGGGTATATCGAGACGCACTTCTATTTAAACTAATCATTCGATCGTCGACAATAACGACGAGCGGGATTTTTAATTACCGAAACGATTAAACGTGAGTTCGTTTTATCTTGGAATGTCCCTGCTGTTCTCCAGTTTTTATATTTCAATGTTACAGTTCGCGTATGTAAAGAAACAGGATTCGTAGCGACTTAAATATTTATCATGGAAGTAAATCAAACGGGTGTTTCTTTTATATAGAATTATTTACACTACAAATTACGAACTTCCGCGTCGAAAAATTTAATTCTCTGTGGTACTGTGGTGATCAGCAGCCTTTATGAATAACTTCAGCAATCCTATGATTTACTATGAAATACAGAGCACAACACAGATCTTCCATGTCAAACCAATGACAATGACTTCTCCCTTGACAAAATAATAAACACACAAATGCAGCAGTATAACAATGAAAACACAGAAATATATTAGGAACAACATGAAATGAAGAATTTATAATAGTACTGCATTAGAATCATGCGATACATTTTCCATGCGAAATTGAGAGCGCTCTGCCTTTGGGAATAATTGGAAAAAGGAACTTCTAAATGATGAGAGGTGAACCAACGCGAGCGACATAATAAGCAACAAAGAAGAAGAAAGACAGGAGAATAATAAAAAGAATTGGCCAGACGAGGAGAGAATGATGACATCGGCTGTTTCGGAATTTTTATACGAAGGAACAAAAGTAAAGAGGACAGGTCACAATTAAAAATGATGTTACAATTAAACTACATCTGATATATGAATTCGAACGATCAGATTGTCCCTTTCGATTATTAATTTTCATAAATTTAAAATGGTAATAACACTAATATTTCTTTGTCAAGGGATTAGACTGGAGTGTGGACATTTATGCAAGTTAACAAACATAATGCCAGTCGATATAATGAACACAAAGACAGACCATTTGGAAACTTCGAAAACTGAATGATTTTTTGACACTGAAGTTTACCATTTCCGTTTCGCGGGAAATCTGAAAACAAATGATAACAATTACATCGTAAAATTATATTTATTATACGTTATAAAGAAACGATTGTAATTACGTTGTATTAAAAGGTGAATATATACTTCTCAGTTTCTTCCTTATATGCGTAAGTGATTCGATTCTTCGTCTTATTGCTTCAACTTCGAACTTTGACGAACTTTAACACTCGTCGAAATGTAATGCCAGGATTACAACAGACAAATAACGCTGTCGATTCGCGATAATGTCCAGCTCATTTGTAAATACTGTCGCGTCGATTTCTATCGGCGCCCTTTAATTCCATTTCCCACCAATTTTGCCCAGCGAATTCCGCGAAAACGCCATTAGGATCACGGCCACTTTCAATCGGCAACCACTCAGGCAAATGACACGCGACCAAGGGGCCGGAAAAGTGATAGGGATCGCGTCGATGAGTTTCTCCTACCGTCAAAGCGAAGTTTCAGTAAGTAATGGAAAAACAGTTCACTGAATAATTCATTTATATTACGTATGATGTTTCAATATTTGTTTCGCAGTATTTGTTGAAAATATAGCGGTGCACGTTATTTAAAATTAAAATTCAACTTTGGTTGAACTAACCAAACACCGAGACATTGAATATGAACTTGAATTGATCTTCGATTCGTTGGATAAATATAGAGGCTGTTTCGTAACTTGTAAAACACACATTATATCTCATAAACGAAGACAAATGGAACATATATTTATACGACTTTTTCTCATTATTCTTAGGCGTACAATCAAAGTGGAACCCCCACAAGTTACGAAACACCCTGTGTGTATGTGCGAATTTCTTCAGTAATAAATAATTTTGAGATGAAATACGAAATACTACAAACACTAGGAGCATAGTGACAAAGTAGTAACATGAATGATAACATCCCATGCTCTGGTTAGATTTCCTATCCACAGGATGGGAGGTCATCGATAATTTGTCGGGCCTCTTCTTTCTTCGGGCGCCATGCCCGCTGAAACTTAACTCTAGGCTCTCTGATCGAGAAGGGATCGCGAAATGATCGTAATGTTAGATACAGAAGTTAGATACATACATTTGTCAAGTTTTCAATATCCAAAGGGAAACAAAGATTCGAAACATTTCTACGAGTATTAATTAATTTTGTGTTTAAAGTGATAGAGAGTTTGAAAAAAAAGACACGAATAAATTCTGAACAAAAGAATCACGAAATTTACCACGTATATCATTACCATGGATATATGAAAGTGTAAAAAAATATATTCTTGTTATGTATTGAAATATGTTCTTGTAATCATAATCAGAATAAGTTTTATTCGCACAGTGGATAGATTTTTGTTACTTATTTACAGATATACACAGAAATTTTACAAATAATCTATCTTCAACTAGCAAATCAGTTAAAGATCCGTAGAATGTTTAAACTGTGACTGACTGTAAGCATGTACAAAACCTCGAGTACAATGTACGATTATTTCCAGACCCATCTCGCGACAATAAATTTGAAAAATCGATAGACAAAACGAGTGAAGTATTCTACACTTGCACAGTTTCAGCGTCGATTATTCCAGAAACAGGTTCAACACACGAAAATACGCGCCTGTCCTGGCCCTATCTACTTATAATTAACATTCACGCCAGAAAGTATACTACCTACCTGTCCAAAAACGGGATTTTTCATACGCCTGACGCATGTTTATACAAATATAAAGGTAATTCTTTTCTTTGTTGTATGTGATCGAAAAATCTCTAATGCTTATGGAAAATCCAGTCTTAAACTTATATTTAAAAAATTGCAAAGTACAAGCACACCAACACACTCTCTCCACGGTTCTCACACCACCCGGGTGCAAGAGTCTACACTAGGGAGAACATCCCGGGATCTCTCCGACACCAGAGTTCAACACACTGATCATTCACGCTCTAATGTTACGTACCATTTGCCTGAAATCGACTGATTATGGCTAATGACCATTGCGTGAAACGCGGAAAAAGTCTGAGTTCAATGGTGGAAATTTTTCATATGTAATTAATAGATTGAGAGTGCTTCTGCACTCATACAAAATTTTAATGTGCAACGTTACACGTAACTCACAGAATACGTATAATACGAAGAAATACATATGTGTGTAGGATATCCAAAGCATTGTTTTTTTCTATAACATTCGATAATCCTCCAGTGAGGATTTTATATTTTAATGATCTGCGATATTTAGAGAAATTTACAATTGAAAATATTATACACTTTGTCTATGATGGATCTGTAATGTTTGACAAAGGAAAAACAATTTCTATTTTTTTTTTCAAACTGTATTTCCAAAAGTGTGAATTCATATAAAAATCCACAATCTAGTGATTTATAATTTAAAGAGTAAAGATGTGTTTCCTAAAAAATATGATACTATTTGGATAAATGATACAAAATTTGGTATTTGTCATAATGTTGAATGTATAAATTTTCTGAGTATCAACGAGAAATGACGCAATTCCACAACCTATCCACGCATACGCAATGTGAAAATTACGTCGTGCATTAACTATAGTCAGTCGCTAAGAAATTATTAAGCTTATGAACTATGATCATCATGCTTATTGCCATTCTCTCATCCAAGTAGCACCTGAGCATGTGATCTTGGCAATGAACATGGAAGGGTTAAACCTGAAACTCCTGAGCTAAAAGATGATTAACATACCAACCTTTCATTCTACTTGAAATTACTAGAATTCTGCATGAAACTTTACTAATTTAATAAATTATTGAAAATTCTATTAGAATGGAAAGATGTCTATCAAAATTTGATTTAGAGAGAAAAATTGTCAATTTATTCGAAACCAAGTGGAAAAGCAAATTCAGTGTGATCTTTATATTACTGGAACTATTACTATAGTTCACTTTAATTTAATAAATTATTGAATAGATTGGAAGAAGGATAAAATGTTAAAATTACTGTGCGAGAAAGGAATTTTATCGAGTTATTTGAAAAATGCAAATGCAAATTCATAATATAATAATTGTTTTCAAACTAACAGTAACACAAGTAGAAATAAGTATAGGCGATTCCTTTGTCAAAGCATATTTTCGAATAGAAAAAAAAACGTTCAAAACTTCCTGCTTTAACTCTGAAATCCGCCTGGGCGAAATCTCTTCTTGCATTTGATATTTTGTGCATCTTAGTCCAGCGAGAATTGAGTTTTAATGCCTTTGAATTTAAACTCGAGCTTAAATTCTTCAAGACATTACCATTCCTCAAGATAGTTGTAACTTTTACTGCAGCGAACAGTTGAAAGATATTCAATTTAAACTTCAATATTTAATTTCACAATAACTTTTGCAATCTAATATTTCAATCGTTAGAAAACGCGATATGCAAGAAGATCCTATCCTGAGCTAATAAATAAAAGACATGTATAAATAAAATGTTACTACTCGTGGGTATATAAATATATACCCACGGTCACTATGCTCGCAAAAAGTAAAAAAACTATGTAATACAACCAATCATCCGTGTCGTTTCGGACCTTTCGTCCTACGACATGATTAGATGACCAGAGGAATAAAAATTGCATGCAACTCACCATTCGACGCGAAGAGTATGATCATTGTTGCTAACTTTGCCTGGAAGAAGTCATCAGAAGTTGCATGAAATCCCATGATGGAAGTGGAGGTTGTGAAAAATCTCTGAAAAAAGAAGATACAATTATATTAAATTTACAACTTTAATAATGACAAAAATTGAGAGTTCAATAAACTCTGATAGTAATGAAACTGTAATTCGAATCCAATATTTGAGAGAAAATGTCTAGAAATTGAAAATCTAATGATTCCTGAGGTACGATAGATTTGTTCACTTTATAGTTAATTTGAAGATTTTAGTGACGTCTTAGTGAATATCCTACTTTAGTGAAGTAGATAAAACTCATGGAACATTTATATTTTTGAAAATGAAAATTTGCTATGTTCAGTTGAAATAGTCTAGCAAGTAAAAAAAAAAAAAAGAAAAAATGTCAACTGCGATGACAAAAATCCAATATGGCGTTGTGTAATCGTATATTCTATCGATTTATTGGCTCTAGTTTTTCCGATTCCCTATATGTCGGTAACGTCGGTATTATTCATTCGTGCCAAGATCGATTCTTAAACATTTGTTTTAAATATAAGGAATTAACGCACGATTACAATATAATAAAGTATCTGCATGGACTAAAATAAAATTTCACGTCTCGCGTTCTGAAATACCGACTTCGAAAGCACCGGAGTGTTTCTTACGCCCTCTGCCATTTGCTTTGACAGACGCGTGAGCACGTAGTATTGTAACCAATTCAATCAAAGATCATGAAGTCAACAGGATTATTTTTAATATTAAACGATTCATTAGAATTCGTGATTTCGAATAACGTTTATATTACGAGCAGTATTAACAGGAAAATTTTGTTAAATAAGTGAGAGTTACTAGGTTACTTACTTCGTCACTCACTGCCAGATTCATCAGAATTGAAACACGCACGTTCAATTTAAGATAAAGTTTAAACAATAATGTCACAGACGCTTCGTTAAATCAATATCTTACTCAACAGAGGAGAGAAATTGTAGAAAATGGTTATTTACTTTTTAATTTGAATGGAACGATACACACTTCGTACGGTATGCGCGCGCACTGACTACAGCGCCACGAGACGGTGAAATATGTAATACAGTTGCTACGATTCTCGAATGTCGAATCGATATATCTCGCGATGGATCAGCTACAACTGCAACGTAACGTAGAAGTGTTTGGCGGGAGAGTATACACCAGAAGGGAAATATCACATGTCAGGTAAGAATTGCATACCATTTCAATTTATTTTTGCATTACGTCTATAATTTAAAACAATACGATTTTTTGAAACGAGTTAGTAGTCATGACTTATTACATTTGTACATTCGATTCAATGATTGACGATGTAGGTTAGAAGTGAGTGTATGTACGTGTCTCCATATATATAGTGATTCATGAAAACATTTAAATTTGAACACTTTTGAACGTATATTACACGTATACGTAATATTATAATACTGTCGTAGTTATTAATCGAATTTAAAACATTAGGGAGACAATGCAAAATTCAATACAGCCATGATTAACGACTAACAACTTTTGATTTATTCTAACGAAAAAAAATATATTTATGTGTTTGTTTTGTTTCTTTTTACTGAATAAATGTTAACATTTATTTAGTATTCAATCTACATTTACGTTTTTATCGAATAATTTTTGGGAATTTTCAAGAAGTTTGTGCGCATCACATCTTTTGTGCTACTGCGCAACTTTGTTCAGTTGACAAAGAAAGCGCGCCAAATTTTGCTAATACGAAATATATATTTGAAAATTTAGTACTTAAATTTACAATTTCAGTGTTACAGGATATTTATAGACATTTGACAATTAATTTCTTTAGGAATATTTTATAATGTATAATAATATTGTAGATATATTAATTACATATTTTGTAACATGACAAATTATAATATTACACATTTTGTTGAAGGTTATTCACAACTTCCACTCTTTTTTTGCTTCCTGGAAAGAATCAGCCAGTGATGTAAGTAACTTTAAATATATTAATTATATATTTCACGATATGATAAGTTACAAATTATAATATTGTTTTGTTGAAGACTATTCATATATTTTTCTGCTTGCTGGAAAGAACCTAGTACTTCAAAAGCCAGTAATGTGAGTAACCTTTTTTTTTTTGTATTTCATTTAATCCAATTTTTTATATTTTACATTGATTGATTATCGAATTCAGAAATATAACCTGATTGAAAAATTTAGCAGGTTCAAATTTTTCACTTTTAAATTGAATATTATCATGTTTAATAGAGGTTAATATAAATTTTATATTTAATTCATTATATTTATTATAAAATATCTATATTTTATAATAAATTCTTCTTAATGATAAATTTTAAATTTTATTAATAATTTCATTAAAAAAAGTTAGTTTTAATTGAAACCGTCCCTATACTAAACCGATATCGCATATCAAAGAAAATAATAAGATGAAATCTTTCTAGAATGAACTAGAATTACGAATCTTTTGTTGACATATCACGATAATGTAATACATCATAACTGCGATAAAAAAAACAATCTTTAATCCGAGAATTAAGATTAGTAAAATATCAAATTGAAAAGTGGATTCCATTTCAAACAATGATGTTTATCATTATCTTTATGATACGAAGTCGATTAAAATTCACGATAATCGAAGTTGATAACGATCAAATTTAAATTTTGTACGTACGTATGTTCTGAAAAATCGATATTTCTTGAAACGTGGATAAATATATTTACTCCTTTACGTAGTTATTTCGATGATAAAACTTTGTAATAATTGCGAAATTTGTGACATAGTGGGAGGAATTATTTGCGTTAATTTCACGTGTAAGATTAATTATTTTTAAATCAACTTTACGCTCTGGTCAGCTTTAAATTTACTCCTCCGTTGGGCTGCATGAGGAAAGAAAGTTTATTTACTTCATATGGGATCGTGGTTTTCTCACAAACGTCGACTTTGTAATTGCGGAGAATCGTTGCGAGACCAACCTTGCTTTGGTAATGCGCGAACCGAGCACCTGAAAGTAATTATCAAAAATCATCCTCTAAGATAGAAGTTTTACAATAAAAGTTCAATGAAATGAAAAGATTCTTCAGCTCTCTGATCAATTAATTAATTAATTCGCTAAAATTAAATAATGAAATTATATAACGAATTAATACGAACGTGTTAGATATATTGTATGTGTTGTTAAGTTGTTGTGATAACCAAGTTCTTAATCTTATTCTCAGTAAGAAGCATAACTGAACAAATAATGATGAAAAATCGTCGACATTTGGAAAAAAAAGAAAAAGGAAAATGAAGATACTTTTGTTCTCGAATCGTCAAAATTTAATTCTTCTCAGAAAACATTGAAAAATTTGAAATCAAGATTGAAATTTCCTCTTTCACCTCTTAAAGTTTGCTTTTTCACCATTGATTTGAACACGAGGATTGATGGATGAAATATAGGAGACAGAAATGAAGGATTTCTTGATCACATTGACTTTATCAAGTTTTGAGTTTTGAATAAATATGTGATAATTATCATTCACTACGTATAAAGTCTATAGTTTATAGTACTGTTCGTCATTTTTTCAGTTCTAAATAATTGTTTCTTGTGGAAGAAAATTGCTGTTTCGTATCATGGCAATGACCCAATATCTGTGTATTTTATTCAAATACCAATGCAGTTTCTTGGCCCGTCGCCGAAAGGTAGGAAGCTCATTGGATGTCTAGCAGCAGCAGCGTCGTCGTTGAATCTCTCCGGATCGAATTTCTCAGGATCCGGATAGATATTCGGATCGTGCTGAATCCCGTACACTGGCACCCATATTTTTGTCCCTTTCGGTATGGTAATTTTCATGTCTCTGAACGTGTAATTAACCATTGCTCTTCTGTTTAACATGGGTAGTATCGGATACTTTCTCAACGTTTCTGTGGAAACAAATGTAGACAATTTGAGATCATCACTTTGAAAATGTAATTAAATTGCGAGTATACATATACATAGAATATTCATTTCGTATTTATGGAATATTTTTGAACGTTCATCTCTGAGAATATCATTGAAGAATCGCACCTTTAAACACTTTGTCCAAATAACTCATTCCTTTGACATCTGCGTACGTCAGATTTCCACCATTTTTACTGTACACATCTCGAATTTCTTGTCGCAGTTTATCTTGTATTTCGTGGTTCTGCGCTAATTCGTAAAGCGTGTGCGCCATCGTCGACGAAGAGGTTTCAAATCCAGCAACGAAAAAGACAAACGCTTGCGCGGTGAGCAAAATGTCGGTTAATTCTGTAAAGTACGATAATCTTGTTACACGTGCTATCTATCCTCCTTAACATTTGTGTCAGAAATAGCGACTTGCTCAAAGTAAATCAAATATTTCCTTCGTGACGTCAATAATAACTAATAATTCGTCTGTATTCTTTATGCAAACTTACGTGTTTGAAGATACATAATTAAAAAAGAATTTTCGTGGAAAATAGGACATATAATGAAAAGTGCTTCGCAGTGTTTGAATTTTGTAGCTGATTGTAATTATACAATGTTACGGAAGAACGGCGTGTTGTTAAAATTTTTATATAAATGAACATTTTGTTACAACTCGCTCACCAATACTATCAACCTTTTCCGGGTGTTCCTTCAATTCCATCAACATGTGAATAAAATCTGGCCTGATCACGTTGTTCACCTTTCTGTACCTCATCGTGTCGCGTACCAGATTTATGAAGAACTGGTCAATGTCCTTCATTTGCAAGAAGTGGCCGACCACTTCGTACACCGACGGCATGAACTGCATGATAGCCTCGCGAACTCTCTGCTTCGTGCTGGACGTACTGATCCGTTTCCCCATTTTTCGAAACTCGCTGTTCTCGTCTTCGAGGGCGTGCGCGCTGATGCCGAACACGCAGCTACCGATCACGTCGATCGTGAATTTTGCGGCCAAATCGCGGCACTCTACCACCGTTTCGTCCACCGTTACTTTGTCCAGATGTCTTTCCAAATTTCCCGCGCACTCCACCACCAGCGGGAACATCTCCTTCAGCTTGCCGGATGTGAATATCGGCGACAGTTTCACTCTCAGTGGCCGCCATCTCTCGGGTTCCAGCAGAAAGAGATGCTGCGACAACGGGTCTGCCTACGCGAGACATTTCTCTGTTAATGGAACTTTGATTTTGCGAGGTGTGTGATTGTAAAAAAAGTGATCTTGCGACCTTTCAATTGTAATTCTCCGAAAGTTGCAGTAAACCCTTCAACGTTGACTGATTCCTTCTCTTCTAAAGGGATGTTCAAACCAAATTTGAATTTAGATGTACAGTACATCCTCTCAAGTTTAGTTATTAATATATCCAGAATTCTGTTATTTAATTGTAATAGATGTGATTTACACTCGACGATGTTGATAAAGTTTGAAATTTGGAAATAAGGTACTTACTGCGAGGATATATTAAAAAATAGTGCACAGTATGAACATATTAAGCATTGTTTTAGATATGTTGAAAATGTTTGAGTATCAAGGTTTACTAGTAAATATTCATATTCGTGCAAATGTATTAAAATAAAAGAAATGTCACAAGAAAGTATAATTCCTACGTAAACATTAATTATCGTAATTTATTACATTACACGTGACTTATATTTATTAATCTCGAGCCTGTAAAATTTCAAATTCGAATTTTCATAGGATTCCTTTTCTTTCTTTTCTTTTTTTTTTTTTTTTGAAATCGAAACTAAAATTCGTGGTATTGTATTCAACTAGTGAAAATAGCGCACAGTGCAAATAAAAAGCGCTAAAGATAATCCTACAGATCGTCGAGACTCGTTGATAAGATGGATTCCGATTAAATTCATTATCAAACGTTCTCTGTCAAGTATTTTGCAATTTCTGCTGTCATACTTTTGAATTTGTTTCAAACTCGACACTCATTGTAGTATCAATTGTCAGCACATGAAAAGTTACAACAAGTACTCGGATAATTGTACAAGTGACTGTACTTCTCTCAGTCTCTAATACGTCTGTGCCTGATAGCGCTTATTATGTCACACGCACGCTGTCTGACAGCGAACGAATGAATCTTCACTCGCAGCGTGAAACAGATCCACAATTAAAAAAAAAATAAATTACACCGTACGACTAATATCCCAAAAAAATCAAACGAATGAAGTGCAAGAAAAGAATAGATTCAAAATAAGAATACCTCTGTGAATACGTGGAATCCTCGGTCGACGAACACGGAAAAGTCTCTGATGAGGATGTCCTTGATCGCGTCCAATTCGTTGACGACGAGTACCGGCGTGGTCCCCTCGTATATTCCAAAGATCGGCTCGTTCTTGAATTCGTCGTACAGGTCCTTCACGATCGTGCATATCGCGCGTTTTTTAGTAAGCACGTCTATGAAGTTGCCGATGTACATGTGCGGTTTCGGCCCGGGTACACCGCGAGCCCTCCAAAAATCATACTTCGACTGATAATAGTAATAGATCGCCAGGCATACGGCAACAACGGCGAGGAGTAGTTGAACGAGGTCCATGCTCTGGCCTTTATTGTTTGGTCACGTTGGTCAGAGCGTGGTTAGGCGAAGTCTCTATTCGAATTAATTGACCAAGTAAAGAGTAAAGTTCTTGCTCTTCGCTCGATTTCGATCGTCTGCACGGAACTGACAAGTTCACGCTGATTAATAAACCTAAAATCGCCTCGCAATTGACCGGAGGGGAAGGGGAGGGGGGACAGAATATTTTAATTGGCTAGGAGTGGAAAGCTGATCATCTTTAGATAGCGATTGAGACTTGAGACGAAGGCCGCGTGATTGTTATAACGTATTCAAGATCGAGTATGCACTCTCCCACTACTTTAATGAAATCTCCGCTTGCTGAGCGATCGCGAGTGATAAACAAACATGAGTGTGGCCGAAGCGGGGGAAACGTGTCATTATGCTGAACGTACGTAACTGAGCTGTGAAGCGACATCTTTTTTTCTAGCCTGCGTGTTCCGACCATTTCATGGAATATTTTATTTTCATCCGCACTGAAGCGACGCCCCGTTTCGATTTTGAACCATGGAAAGTATAATTTGTCCAGGTTTGTTGACGGAAGAGGAATAAGAAGAGTTTATTTTTGTCAGATATAGCGATTAGATAACGGCGATGAGAGCAAGTTTAATCCTATCGATATCGGTGGATCTGCTTTCAGATTTTATCGATAGAACGGCGAGAACGTTTAAATTTCACGACATTTCAAGTACGAACGAACTGGATACTCTCGGTACGAACGAACTATAAATACTTGGAGTACGAGCGAACCAAGTACTTGAGGTACGAACGAACTAAGTACTTTAAGTATGAACGAATGAATCAAAGAGGACGTATAGAATCGATGGATCTGTAATTTTAGATATTGTAAATCACATGTTTTGGGAAATTGAAGGCAATCTACAGTTTTAGAAATTAATGATCTCCCTAACAATTTAACGAGTCTTTTAATTACAGGAAAATTAAACCGCGATCGCAGCCGATTAGTTTCATATTATTAATTCACAACGATGCACAATCATGGCGAATAATAATGATTGGACATCAGAAATAGTTTTTAAACATTCAGGATTCATTTTATAACGAGCTCCTAACCTTGGTAAAAAAAAGTCATTCTGAAAATTCGCTGTCGGTGATGCGAAACAAGTGACAGTCTTTGTTAATACTTTTTCCATGTGCAGTAATTAACAATTTGATGATTGTTACGCTTCTGTTGTTTTATAATCCCTCCTTCAATAATAAATATTATATATAAAATATTAAATAATATTAAATATTATGATAATACTTGAATAATGATAAATATTGTATTTTTTGCAAAGTGAAACATTTGGACAATTAAGTTTTTAACTCGTAACTCTGTTGGCATATACTATAAATGCTAATTTATGTCTATGGCGTATAATTTATATAGAAAATGATTATATTACAGTCGGAAATTAGGTCGATCGTTTCTTAAAAATGCGAACCCGTTCACGTTCGATTGGACAAATAATTTTCGGTGCAGATGTAACAACGTTATTCGTATTTTCTGTTACCAGCAGCGCTGAGGTGCGAAACTCGGCTAAATCGATATGGTAGGATGAAAATGATAAGGGACACGAAAAAAGGGATTGGATGTCTAGTCTGTTCTAATTAGTCGATGCTTGTGTTAATTATTTTTAACATAGGCACAGACGAGGTATATGAATAGACCTAATACATACAATTTACTTTTTTGGCTAACGATTCGGGGGTCTCAGGACCCATTTACCATTTTCGTGTCACATCCTGTTGTACCGATTCAGGTTTTGCACTGCAGCGTTGCTATCGATGAAAATTAAAATTAAAAAAATATGTCAGTATTGCCACAGTATTGCTACGTCTGCTTCGAGAATCATATACCTCGTCTGTGACACAGGTGAGAAAGAAATCACGAGACTTTAGCCAATAGAAAATTCGTAAAGCATGTTTTATCAACACTTGGACTATTCATTTGTCACTTTATCAACGGTGAATAATATTTATCAGGGATAGACCTGGAATCTTATGGCATTACTTTAGATGGTGTTGTGAAATATTGATCGTGCAGAACAACAGATTGTTATCGCTCTCTACGATTTGAAATAGCTTTGACAGAGTACTCTGTTTTATCATGTTGGGGAAATATGTAATGTTTAGTAATTAATTTTCAAACTTTGTTTCTCTCAATTCTTATTTAATATAATAAGCTTCTTTCTTCAAAAATTTTATAAATCCAAACATCTTTAGAGACATTAAACAGACTCTTTTCAAAATGATTGAAAATACCGTGGGCATAAAGTTTCTGTACAATGTCCTCTCAAAAAAATGTCGGTAATTTTTCGTTCGAAAGAATTTCAACTTTGCACGCCAGTATAGATTCAATCGTTGCAAATAAATCAGAAAATTATTATTAACGAATTAATTTTATCCAGAGAATTTGCAGAATTTCGTTTTCACGTTAAAACGTAAACTTTCTTAGATTGTGTTCTTCGACATCGTGTTTTCAAATTCGCGGCAGAGAGCGAATTTTCCATGAAACTCTTAAATGATTCTCTGGTGAACGAGCAAATCGTTCGCAAACGAACAGATTAAACTTACACCTTACATTCATCGTTTCTCTGGGAGGTTTGAACTTCAACCACCATAGACGTTGGTCTATAAATTAATGATACATTTCTGGCCATAGATCCACCAGAATTATAGTAATGCTGGCGAATTACTCGCTTCGTTAACTTCCATGAAACCGGTGGGTACATGGGCGGTACTAATTTAGATTTGATACGCCGCCGGTCAAATAACGACGTGATTACAGGTTCGATATCGCTTGATACGGTAATCGACGTGTAAATGAATCGAGTTCGTTCTAATTCATTTCTCTTTTTCGCTTAGGCAGTATTTCGACGAGTTGTTCAGATATTTTTCTTACGCGATTCAATCGTCGTTCAATCCAGCTTTTCATTATTTTGCAAATCTTCCATCGTTTTGAATGTTTGAGAATTTCATCTCCACGTAAATTTTTGTATCTTCTGAAAGTATCGCCGAGAATAGTTTAGAATTTTATTTTTGGGAAATATTTAATTTTTTTGCTACTTTTTAGAAATTTAGCATCGAACGAAATTTGATTTAGAAATTCCGTTTGTACGTTCGGCGAATGATTTATTCCTCTTTCAACCTGACAGAATGTTTAATTTCCTTTTTTCCCCAACGTATCGTCAATTTCGACGGAATTAGGTTTAAGAATTTCCATTCCCTCTAAACTTTCGGTGTTTATTGAAAATTTGCGTGAAATTAATTTTGTAAATTTCCTGCGACTTTGTCAGAGAATCTTCCACCAATGGTAAAATTTCGTGTTGAATTGTGAAATCCCTAAATTTTTTTCTTAAATTGAAGTTTTTAAAAATTAAAATTTATTAAATTTAATAATTCTTCCAATTAAATATTAACTTGAACTTTATATTCAATACAAAATTAAATTAATATAAAATTCGATAATATCTTATCGTCCCATAAATAAATTTTAACATTTTTATTAAAATTTCAAATTCATATAACAAATATGAGACAGTATATATTTCATTAATCATTTCATAATTACTCATTGGGCAGATTGACTTAAAATTATTTTCAATGAGACATGTTTTTGATAAACAGGTGAATATAATCATTTTGCCTAATTCCTTACATTTATATTATATAATTAAATATAATTTATATAAATTTTACTACTAATTTAATCATTATATCATCGTGTTACAACACCCTACAATACGAGGATATTTTCATCTGTCCGGCAGATGTTGCAGCAACCAATTCTCAGTTTCATCAACTTTCGAAATTCACGCGACGTAACATGTACTTTCTCTGTGATAAGTACATCGAACACTTTCGACCAGCCTTCGACTGTGTGTCACTATTCACGCTGCATTAGATAGGTCATGAATAATCGAGGCGGTTGTCGAATACTGTCAAACGTCGTACCTCATCCGACACGCAATCCATTTTGCAATATTTATCGTCCGCAGATACGAAACTGACACGGTTCGCTGCGTACGTACAGGATCAAATATTGTCGGGCAAATCATTGTTTGCTTCGCGTGAGTAAACGATCACTCTGTATCACTCGGTCGGTGGACTTAAGATACTCTCGACTGTGTACCACGAAGGGGAAACATTATCCGGCGAGATCCGATGCATTTATGCGGGGAAACATTTATAATTCAGGAAGAGATACTTGTACAATTCCTACAATACGGTGGAATATTTCCAATACAATGGGAAACGCAAGCATTTCGCGAAAAAATCGTTCAGATTTTCTAAAAATATATAAAATTGATATATGAGTAAATGTGTAATTAAAAAATAAGGATTTTTATGTCATTTTGGCCAGATAGTTCTAGTATTATTATTATTATTATTATTATTATGTTAGTGTATTATAATATTATTATTACTATTAATATTCTAGTATTATTATTATGTTAGTATATTATAGTGTTATTATCACTAGTATTATTACTATTAATACTATTCTAGTATTATTATTATGTTAGTGTATTATAGTATTATTATTACCATTAATATTCTAGTATTATTATTATATTAGTATATTATAGTATTACTATTACTATTAATATTCTGGTATTATTACTATTAATACTGTTCTAGTATTATTATGTTAGTATATTATAGTATTATTATTACTAGTATTATTACTATTGATATTATTATTACTATTAATATTCTAGTATTATTATTATGTTAGTGTATTATGGTATTATTATTACTATTAACATTCTAGTATTATTATTATGTTAGTGTATTATATTATTATTATTACTATTAATATTCTAGTATTATTATTATGTTAGTATATTATAGTATTACTATTACTATTACTATAACTATTAATATTCTAGTATTATTACTGTGTTAGTATATTATAGTGTTATTATCACTAGTATTATTACTATTCTAGTATTATTATTATGTTAGTGTATTAAAGTATTACTATTACTATTAATATTCTAGTATTATTATTATATTACTATATTATAGTATTACTATTACTATTAATATTCTAGTATTACTACTATGAATACTATTCTAGTATTATGTTAGTATATTATAGGGTTATTATTACTAGTATTCTTATTACTTGTATTATTACTATTAATATTCTAGTATTATTATTATATTAGTATATTATTGTATTACTATTACTATTAATATTCTAGTATTATTATTATGTTAGTATATTATAGTATTGTTATTACTATTAATATTCTAGTATTATTATTATATTAGTATATTATAGTATTACTATTACTATTAATATTCTGGTATTATTACTATTAATACTATTCTAGTATTATTATGTTAGTATATTACAGTATTATTATTACTAGTATTATTACTATTGATATTATTATTACTATTAATATTCTAGTATTATTATTATGTT
The DNA here is from genome assembly GCA_036937485.2 of Tetragonisca angustula. NCBI lineage: Eukaryota > Metazoa > Arthropoda > Insecta > Hymenoptera > Apidae > Tetragonisca > Tetragonisca angustula. The sequence continues at coordinate 1,103,530 of JAWNGG020000028.1, forward strand.
AGTATATTATAGCATTATTATTACTATTACTATTACTATTAATATTCTAGTATTATTATTATATTACTATATTATAGTATTACTATTACTATTAATATTCTAGTATTATTATTATATTAGTATATTATTGTATTACTATTACTATTAATATTCTAGTATTATTATTATGTTAGTATATTATAGTATTACTATTCTAGTATTATTACTATGAATACTATTCTACTATTATTATTATGTTAATATATTATAATATTATTATTACTATTAATATTCTGGTATTGTTATTATGTTAGTATATTGGTATTTCATTGAGATATTTGACGATTTGTTTTACACGATACTCGTTGCAATTTATCATCTCTTTCTACAAATTAAATTCATAAATGTGTCAATAATCCAAGTACATAAATTCAAATCAAAATCATACTCAATCAGCTCAAAATTAAATTTGTCAAATTACATTTTTGTATTTAATTCGTATTAAATTCAGTTTAATTCAATTTAATTCTAGATTCAACTTAATGAATTTCCCTTCGTCGTCTCTATTCATACAAAATGATGACACGTTCTTCTTCTGTTCTTTTTTTTCCTTTTTATCACATTATCGAGCTATTAAAGGAGTTTCGTGCGTAAATCATTCGTAGTAATCTATCGATATCTAACATTCTATTACCAATCATTTTTTTTTCTCAATTTATATTATCGAACTCTGAAAACTAATTCCCAATACTCCTTCTTCAACGTCTTCTGCAATTTCTAAATTTCTTCCAGAAATTCACACATAAGCGCAACTCGTCCTTGACACATTAACCATTTTGTTTCGAAACTCGGCCAATTTCGAACCTTATCGCTCGGCGAACGTCTCCCAAATTTCCCTCGAACGGTGCTCGCCATATAGATATAGAGGATATGGAAGAAACTCGCAAGGGAGAGAATCGAGTCGCCATCGGCGAGTGGAAATTTCGGATGCCGCCAGGGACGAGATCCAGGAATATCGATTATTAGCACCGAGATTTCGCGAAACAGATGACGCTCGCGCAAACACAAGTAGGTTAACATTGACAGCAAATCGGACGAGCAAACGTTGCGTACATTGTTCTCCGCTCGGGTTCAAATGAAAATTTCAAATCGGGGGGAGAGAAAAAAAAAAAAATTCATACGAGAATTCACGCATATGAATTCTTGAATATTCGAGAGTTGGCGCGAAATTTACGAGTTGAAAAGAAAAGAAAGAGAATGAAGTTGTTTGTTGAGTCGAAAGCATTCTTTTTTTTTGGGAATATTGGTAGTTATTTTGTAAATCTGGTTGTTTTACTATATATATAGTAAAATATACTATTAATATATTATATATTAAATAAAATATATTATTTTACTATATATATAATAAATATAGTAAAATATATATATATATGTCAGAAAAAGCTCTGTCCATGTTTTATGGATTTATCACGATTTTTAAATATGTAGTAAATAAAAATTTTTAAATTATTTACACATTCAGGTTTTAGGTATAAATGATTTATATTTATATTAAACATTTTTAAAAGCAATTTTTGACTAACTAAATTTTCAACTATTTTAAATTATTGTTAATATTAAATTGTCAAGTTTGACATGATACTAGCTATACTACTATAAAAATATATTATTCTAATATTAACTATAATACTATAATATACGAGTATATATAGTATAGTATTATATTAGTACTATATACTAACTATACTATAGTATTATATTAGTATTATATACTAACTGTACTATACTATAGTATTATATTAATATTCTATACTAACTTTATATTCCTAACTTTTTTTATATACTATAATATATACTAACATAATATATAACTATATACTAACTTTTATTATATACTGTAATAAAAGTATATTATTCTAATATTAACTATAATACTATAATATATGAATAGTATAGTATTATACTATACTATAATACCATAATATAACTACACCACTATAATAAAACTATATTATTCCAATGAAACGTGAACAAATTTTAATAAACAGTGTTGTTTTCTCCCTTTTTTTTTAGCGTTGACATAATAGCCGGATTATGTATCTGTAAAATATGAATGACAAATATAAAATGCAGGCAAAACAAAAATATGATAACATTCTGAAATGAAAGTAACACTGAAAACTATTTGTACACCGTCATAGTTAACAAAATGCCCAAGATGTAATCAATTTTACAATAATCAATCTTTGATTTCGATCGAATGGAATCGTCACAATCAACATAACTTCTTTTTCGTTATTTTTTTTTTTTTTCCATCTTCGACAAAACGACGTGGCACACGTAGATCATCGAGATCCGCGAGGTGCTAGAAAAAGAAAATCTTGAAACGTATCATATCTTTCTGAAACGTTGCCAATTGAAAAGATCGATGTGTAATCTAGAGAATCGTTTACGTGCAAACACGAGGATCTTTGAAAATCTTGCCTCACTTTTTGGTCGCAGTTTGGTTGAAAGGAGACGCGCTTGCATCCACGTTAATCCACGAGAGTGGATTACATTACACGGGAAATCATGCAGTGCAAAGGGATCGTTCGGCTTCATTTGACTCCAATAAACGGTAATTCGCGCAAAATCGTAAGCTTTCTGATATTAATTTCGGCCGTTCGCGAGCCGGATGATAATCGCGTTAACCGCACGAAATCAATAGATAGCGGATGAAAATTGGAAAATCTTCTTAATCGGTTTTCGAGTATGGATTTACAAGCTTTGTCAGTGGGCCACGATGCACCACAACCGTGAATGGCATTTTATCTAATTGCAAAATTTTGTTACGACAATTATTTCCATCGTATTAAAATTACTGCAATTCCGCGGCAATATAATAAAATTGCCCATTCAAATATTCATATGACAAAAAATAATAATAATATATGTTAAAATATAAATATAAATATATAGAATAATGATATAAAAATAAAAATATAATATAATAAATTAAAATAAAATAAAATAATATGATATAATATAATGAAATAAAATAATATATATAATATACATAAAAAATATATATAAAATATAGTATAATAATAAAATATAATATGCATAAAAAATGTATATAATACATTAATAAAATATAATATAATAAAAATAATAATATAATATATATAAAATACAATATAATAAAAATAATAATATAAAAATAAAAAATAAAAGTTCATGTAATATAAAATTATCAATTGAAACATAGCGATAGTCACGATAGTGAAGCTGATCGTATTTGAATTATAATGAATTAGTGACATGGAATGAAGAAATAAATTACAGTGAATAAATAAATAAATGGAGCAAATAAAAATGTGAATGGCGTTTTATTTACGAATACACGTGCCTTTTGTAATCAACAAACTCGTTACGATTCCACGTCTCTCAATTATTTATTGCAGCGACATAGTACAAAAGTCATGAGGAACAATTAATTGAATCGAGTTTGGATGAACAATTTTCTACGTTAATTTTTGATTTCGTATACTAATATTTTCTTCAATAGTTATTTAATCACCTCGTGTGCGATCATTGATCTATTAGTTTATTCGCATATTTAAATTTTATTTTATTAATAACTATGATTATAATTAATCAATAATTAATGATTCCAGTTGTTTGGTATTCAGGAGTATAAAGTTTAAAAAATAATAATAGTGGAGATATATGTATACACATACGTACATCGATGTAGTGTTCTGTCTGACTTATGACTGTACATTCTACTTGCTTCACCGCGCGTGTATTTAATTCTGTTCTACTTGCAAACGAATAAATTCGATAAATATCATCAAAATATACGTACTCTTCAGACATTTGGTTTCAACGAGTCTGTTTCGTTTTTTAAACATTTGATTTCATTTGGGTAAAAATTATTGCAAACGAAAAAGGAATATCTAAAGAGTCTGGAAGATATTAGAAACATTTGCTTTTCGTGCATTTTCATTTCTGAAGTGTCAAACATCGAGTGAACAGAAATGCAAAGAAGCAAAAATATATTCTTCCTTGTATACTGAACGTAAAGTATAATACATGGATCTTTCGTACTATGAAAGTTTACGCTTACAAAAAACATTTATGCAGCAATGTCCAAGAACTAAAAAGTATGAAACAAACTTAATCTCCATTTCTTGAATTTTGTTCGTCAAAATGTGAAATTGCACGAACAATATACATATTGCAAAATCATAATTTCTTACAAAGTGCAGAAACATAATTGCTAGAATCATCCGCTTCGATACGTAATAATTTCTCAGTTGAGTTAATCTCGAAACAGCTGACGATTATCTTCGCTCGGCCAGAGTTGGAATTTCGACCTGTGCGCGGCGATGATTGATGAGAAATTCATCGCTGGTGAAAATGTCAGGTTTAACTTTTCATACAGAGCGGCGGTATCGGGCAGTTCGCCAGCTTCGGAGCATCGAGGCGTCTCTAAAGATCGTGCGCCGTGTAATTCGTTAAATTGAGCGAAATTACTTTGAATTTAATCTCTCGGATAATTTTAAGTAGCAGGCGCGAGCTGCAGAAAGTCTTAACTCGTGCAGTGGTACTTACAGTTCTTGGTTATTGAATTAGGACACCACTCATAATTCTTTTTATGCCCGACCTTCTCGTCGGCAATACGATTATTTTTCTTCATTTACGTGTCGAGTTACGCTGTCGTTGGCGCACAGTGGTTTGGAAAGTACTTTTCGTGGACAGAATTTGAAAACGTTCGTGTTATATTTGACAAAATTGTTATTTACTGTTTCTCGATAATTGGTATAACTGTCATAAGATACAGTGACGTGATTAAGTATTATTAAAATGCAGTTCATTTTTATTATTGTAATTATAATAAAATCATATTTAAATTATATAAATTATAAATTGCATAAATTAAAAATTGTATAAATTATAAATTGCATAAATTAAAAATTGTATAAATTATAAATCGCATAAATTAAAAATTGTATAAATTATAAATTGCATAAATTAAAAATTGTATAAATTATGAATCGCATAAATTAAAAATTGTATAAATTATAAATCGCATAAATTAAAAATTGTATAAATTATAAATTGCAGAAATTAAAAATTGTATAAATTATAAATTGCAGAAATTAAAAATTGTATAAATTATAAATTGCATAAATTAAAAATTGCATAAATTATAAATTGCAGAAATTAAAAATTGTATAAATTATAAATTGCATAAATTAAAAATTGTATAAATTATAAATTGCATAAATTAAAAATTGTATAAATTATGAATCGCATAAATTAAAAATTGTATAAATTATAAATCGCATAAATTAAAAATTGTATAAATTATAAATTGCAGAAATTAAAAATTGTATAAATTATAAATTGCAGAAATTAAAAATTGTATAAATTATAAATTGCATAAATTAAAAATTGTATAAATTATAAATTACATAAATTAAAAATTGCATAAATTATAAATTGCATAAATTATAAATTGCATAAATTAAAAATTGTATAAATTATAAATTGCATAAATTAAAAATTGTATAAATTATAAATTGCATAAATTAAAAATTGTATAAATTATAAATTGCATAAATTAAAAATTGTATAAATTATAAATTGCAGAAATTAAAAATTGTATAAATTATAAATTGCAGAAATTAAAAATTGTATAAATTATAAATTGCATAAATTAAAAATTGTATAAATTATAAATTGCATAAATTAAAAATTGTATAAATTATAAATTGCAAAAATTAAAAATTGTATAAATTATAAATTGCATAAATTAAAAATTGTATAAATTATAAATCGCATAAATTAAAAATTGTATAAATTATGAATCGCATAAATTAAAAATTGTATAAATTATAAATCGCATAAATTAAAAATTGTATGAATTATAAATTGCAGAAATTAAAAATTGTATAAATTATAAATTGCAGAAATTAAAAATTGTATAAATTATAAATTGCATAAATTAAAAATTGTATAAATTATAAATTGCATAAATTAAAAATTGCATAAATTATAAATTGCATAAATTAAAAATTGTATAAATTATAAATTGCATAAATTAAAAATTGTATAAATTATAAATTGCATAAATTAAAAATTGTATAAATTATAAATTGCATAAATTAAAAATTGTATAAATTATAAATTGCAGAAATTAAAAATTGTATAAATTATAAATTGCAGAAATTAAAAATTGTATAAATTATAAATTGCATAAATTAAAAATTGTATAAATTATAAATTACATAAATTAAAAATTATATAAATTATACAAATATAATAAATAATATAAAGAAATATTATTAAAATACAGTAAACAGCACAAGAAAAAAAAAGTACCACGATAATAAAAATATATAAAAGCATCAAAAATTAATTAAACTATGGATTCACAAAACTCTACTCACTTCCACCGCAAATTTCAAACATTTGAAATAAAAGAATAAAGGGTCTAAGACTATTTTACAGGGAATTTCAATTAATTTGAAAATCATCGCGGCAGCGTAATTGCTGTTAATTAGACGTCATAGCGTCGTTTTTACAAATTTTGAAAATGCAATAATACACGAAATTATATAAGATACCCAAAATGTCCATACTCAGTCTCTATTTGATCTCAGTCTTTTTTTTCACTATATTTTTTTTTTATATTTTTATTACACACACATATATATTTTTTACTATTGTATAAAACGCGAATTCCCATAGACACCCGTAGTCGCACGATTTATACAATTTGCAGAAGAACAGCGACTTGTGTAGAGCGATGTGATCAAATTTCACTGTAAATTACGGAATTTTTAGCTTCGTTGTCCCGGAACAAAAGCTCGGAGAGGTCTGAAAGCTCTTTCAAACTGATGGACCCTTAAATTGACGAGGAATTCGTCGGTTTCATTTGCTCGACTCGTCGTTTCCATCGACTTCACGTCATTTTCGGGACGATCAGTTGCGAGGCGAGGCTCGAAATCCCGCCATAGACGCAAATTTCGACGATCGTTTCCCCTTTATCGTCCTCTCTCTGCAGGGAGGATCGTAAATGTTAAAAGCAAGCGTAGGCGAAAACGATGTTTCGTTGAGAAGCACGCGATCGAAAGGTGCATTCTGTACCGAGGCTCATTCATTTTCATTGTTTAAAATATTTAAATTCCATTTGTCTTTATCGCAGAAAGGAAAGTGAAATATTTACTTCGAATGGGAAATAGATGCAGGAGATTCGTATTTGTTTAAAAGATTTCGTCAATATTTTGTACTGGAACATTTATTTCTCACTTGTTAAGTATTATTTTCTCGTGATAATAATTTCTTATCTGCGACGAGTGGTTCGAAATGATTCGCGAGACAATGATTCAAAATTAGGTAAAAGGCAAATATCGAATTAAAATTCACTTCCGATGTAATAAAAATTAAAATTGAAATTAATATTTATAAATATAACTTCCGTATGTGTGATTAAAATTTAATTTTTCTTACTTCTGACGAAATTGAAAATTGGTAATTAAAATGATTTAATTGAATTGTGACGTCTAAGGTAAACAACTCAAATGATTCTTCTTGCAAACGCCAAACACGCTGAGACGAGAATAAATAAAGAAATCGATCCGGTATAATTTGTTCTCAGTAACAGGCTCGTTGCTGCAAAATGAAAATGAGCGCGAAGAAAAGTATGATTCATCTCGAGTGTCAAATGGGAGATTCAACTGTGTTCGAAACAAGACACGCGATGAACCTCGCCGATTTCGGACAATTTCACGGTACGATTTCATTCCGCGCTGATGTTCGATTTCGTTTGGACGAGCTGTGATTTCTCGAGCGGGGAAAATCAGGCGTGGACAGGGCCATCGATTATCTGTCACGAAAATACCATGTTCCTCGAACGGATTTCGTTGATCGCCAATAAACATCCCCGTCGGGAAATCTGCAGGAAAGAAGCGAATCGGATGTCATCCGGCGTCGTAAAAGCGTTCTTTGTTAAAATCTCTCTGATTCCCTTCGATCCATCCATCCTACTCTCTTGCGTTTACCGAAACGTTTGTTTTAGAATGAAAGATCTTTGTAATTTCTATATTTATTTCTCGATTATTCTAAGCCTCTGCTTCTCTTTTGCGGCAGGGATTTACAACACCGAGGATGAAAATGCATACGTGTTGCAATTGTTGTACGTTTTGCATCGTTGTTGGAAACTTGTGATACTTGTAACGAAGTATCCACTATGATTCTCTAATTTTCGTGTTTAGAGATTTGTTGCGCTTGTTTGAAAAACTTTTTTCACGATTCGTTGTTACAATTTCGATACCTAACAGTACTCAAAGTTTTACAATTTTACAAGTTTTACAATGAAAATACGTGGCGTGGTAATTCAACATATTGTATAACAATTTCATAATTTTACGATTTTAATTTTAATTAATTTTTATTTTTTGTTTGTTTGTTTTATCTTTCTTGTATTTATTTATTTTAATTAATTTTATTATAATTTGTGTGAAATAATTTTACGATTCAGTTGTAGATGTTATGTAGTTTTATTGGAAACGTTCCAAACCTTCTATACAAACGTTTATATTTATGTATATGTATATAATTTAAAAAAAATTTTTTATTTTATATAATTATTTTCTTTATATATATATAAACGTTATAAACTTGAGATCTAACTTGAATCTCTCGCAAACTTAGTCTGAACCTAACCTAACCTCGAACATCCAATACAATCAATAATAATTTGTATACGTCTAATGCGATTCATATCTCTGACCTAATTTAATTCGCCACGCTGCCTTTTTTATTTACAATTAAACTCGTAAAATTCAGTCTATCTCATTTGTTTCTCACTTTATTTCGCCGTCTCTAATAATGAATTCTATGTACATACGTACAGCAAAGCTGGTACCTTTTTTCCATTACTGTTACTAACTCGCACGATAGTAATTTATTCCAGCTGTCGTACGTTTCGTACATTAACGTGAGAGCGTGCAAGTGAATCTCGTTTATATTCCACGAAATTTTGCTAGTTTATTATTTCCAAACGATCGTTGTCTCCTACCTAGCATGCACAGGACCTCATTATCTTACATGTCTTCCATACATTGTCCTCCGTCTCTGTTTCTTCCATTTCCTGTGCTCTGCACCGCGCTGCAACGTGCACTCGTGGACAATTTCGTTTTAATTAAACGCCAGACGTCCTTTGCTAATTCTTGATTTACCTGACTTGTTACTTGTTTCCTTTTCTTCTTTCCTTCCCTTTCTTTTTTCTTTTTAATTGCTTCCTTCGTTTCTTGCTTGGAGAAATAAGCGACAGAAGATTGGTCCTTAATTATTTGATAAAGTCACGAGCAGTCTGGATGTCTAATGTTGATTAAGTACTGTTGTAAACGATTGCAATATCTTTGGTTTTGGCTCAAAGCTAAAAATCATGAGTCTATAATACTAAAATAAAATATATAATATGTACTAAAATATATACTAATAACTAGTAAAATGTATATGATTGTATATAAAATATGTAAAAATTGTAAAAATAAATATATGAAAATATATTATATAAAAATAAAGATATAGTATGTAACATAATATATAAAAATAAAAATACAATGTATAATATGATATATAATATAATGTACAAAAATAAAAATACAATATATAATGTGATATATAAAAATAAAAATATAGTATATAACATAATATGTAAAAATAAAAATATACTATACAATGTAATATATGAAAATAAAAATACAATATATAATATAATATATAAAAATAAAAATATAGTATATAACATAATATATAAAAATGGAAATATACTATACAATATATGAAAATAAAAATACAATATATACTACAATATATAAAAATAAAAATATAGTTTATAACATAGTATATAAAAATACAATATATACTATAATGTATAAAAATAAAAACATAGTATATAACATAATATATAAAAATAAAAATATACTATACAATATAATATACGAAAATAAAAATGCAATATATAGTACAATATATAAAAATTAAAATATAGTATATAACATAATATATAAAAATAGAAATATACTATACAATATAATATATGAAAATAAAAATACAATATATAGTACAATATATAAAAATAAAAATATAGTATATAAAAATACAATATATAATGTAAGGTATAAAAATAAAAACATAGTATATAACATAATGTATAAAAATAAAAATATACTATGCAATGCAATATATGAAAATAAAAATACAATATATAATATATTATATAAAAATTAAAGTATAGTATATAACATAATATATAAAAATAGAAATATACTATACAATATATGAAAATAGAAATACAATATATAGTACAATATATATAGATAAATATATAGTATATAACATAGTATATAAAAATACAATATATAATATAATGTATAAAAATAAAAATATAGTATATAACATATTATATAAAAATAAAAATATACTATACAATATATGAAATATAATTTTTAAATATATTTTTATATGTAACATAATATATAAAAATAAGAATATAATATATAATATAGTCTATAAAAGTAAATATATAGTATATAACATAATATATAAAAATAAAAATATACTATACAATGTAATATATGAAAATAAAAATACAATATATAGTACAGTATATAAAAATTAAAATATAGTATATAACATAATATATAAAAATAGAAATATACTATACAATATTATATATGAAAATAAAAATACAATATATAGTACAGTATATAGAAATAAAAATATAGTATATAACATGGTATATAAAAATAAAATACTATTATACTATGCAGTATAATATATGAAAAGAAAGATACAATATATAATGTAATATATAAAAATAAAAATATGATACATAATATAATGTACGAAAATGAAATACAACAATAATACAGAGTAAAAGAAACTAAATGCTCTCCGAGCTTCTGAAACATAAGAACGTATATAACGTTCCCGAGAAGAGATCGTCGCAATACTCCAACCATTCCAGATCCAAATCAATCATCCGCAAATTTATCTCCATTGGCACGCCGAACGAAGCCAGACGAACCAGAGGAATTTGCCTGAAAAATTCGAGGCAAACCACGCGGTGGAGATCGAGGCGTGATTCTAGCAGCGCTGATGGATCCTCGGATATCAATCCCTCCGCCGCCTTTGTCGCAGAAATTCGAAGCCGCGGTATATCGGTAATGGAGGTACCGTGTTCCACGTTATTCCAGCACCAGCGCGGGGAGAGCGCCAAACTTACTTACGGTCATTACCTCGACCGTCCTCGAGGTCGAAGCTCAATGGATCTTGCTAGTATGAGAAACGGAGATCGGATCGAGATCGTAGTTCCCCACGCGCGGCGTCGAAACGATGAATCTTCGTTCGCGAGACTTAACGAAGATTAAAAGACCTGAAAAAAAGTCGACCCTCGAGTTTCATCTCTCGAAGAAAAATTTTCGACGCTTTTCTTTTCTTTTGTGAAATCGAAAGGGTGTGACTTTTATACGGGTATAAATCGTCGTACGAGAAATATTGCGAGAATTTACGACGAGGATCGGGGAATAGCTGTTTCTGAGAGTTTCGGTCGGGCGTCATGCGTGTTTAGCATCACTTTGTCGAAGTCAGGCGCGGTTTTTTTCCTCCACCCGAGCGTTGTTTTGTCGTAAATTTTGCTACGTCTCTCGAAAATAAAATAAATTTCGCCATGGTGTGACAGTAAGAATCCTTGACGTCATTGAGGGAAGTTTGAGCTCGTTCAAAGCTGCGATGGAAGGGAGAGCATTAGTTTTCTTCTGTGAAACCCAAAAGGAACTTGAATCAGACGAGTAGCGTCTGATCAGAGTCTAGATCAGTCAGCTTTGTTTTTTTCCAAAACGTGTGCGACAAATCATCTGTTTTCAGTAATTCTGATGTAATCGGTGTCACCTAACGACACTTGATAGTTTGGACAGGAAACGAATGGTTTCGATTTATAAAGTATCATGTGAAAAATTTTAGAAGCAATTTGCATTGAATTAAAGTTGGTCACCCTGTATGTACGAGATGGGGAATATGTTTTTTAATAAATATGTTTTTTTAGTTTTTAATATCATTTTCCAGTATCTTGTGTTCTTAGGTCTTTTTACGTTGTTGGTATCTTTTGGTATCTTCTTGTTCTTTTACTCTCCTTGGTATGTTTGCTCTTTCAGTGAATCTTCACAATATGTTTATTATAGTTTTTTGGTATTTTAAATTAATGTAATTCTAATCTCTAATTAATGTAATGTATATAAATTAAATTTATATTAATATTGTTATTTATATTATATTAATATTTATATTGTTATTCATATTATATCATATTAATATTAAGTTTATTTAAAAAAAAAATTAGATATTAATAAATACGACAAACATTTAATTTCTAAATGTATATTTATTTTTTTTTATTCTACAAAAAAATAATATATATATATATATATATATTAATATAATATATTTGTAGAATAAAAAAAATAAATATATATTTAGAAATTAAATGTTGTATTTATTAATACCTAATTTTTTTAAACAAATTTAATATTAATATAATATAAATAATAATATAAATATCAATATTAATATAAATTTATACAAATTTATTTTATGTACATTACATTAATTAGAGATTAGAATTACATTAATTTAAGGTATTAAAAAACTATAATAAACATATTGTGAAGATTCACTAAAAGAGCAAAGACACTAAGGACATATTATACATATGTTATATTATATTATATATATTATATTTTTGTAGAGTAAAAAATAAATAAATATATAATATATATATATATATATATATTATCGAGCTACAAATAGTCTCTTTACAGAATTACACAGCTTGGTAGAAGAACAACCGCCGAGAAAATTGCTCGGGACGTCATGAAATTTGATGAGACTTGAGATTGTTGCCGAACGGCGACAAGTCGCGACGTAAAGTCTACAGTTAACACGGTGATTGCGCGTTAAGTGTAACTCGATCAGCGTCGAGCGAGTTATAAAACGCGCGATTCGCAAATTAAACGCGAAATTCACCGTCGTCCTTAAACTCTCGCCACGAGTTATATGTAATTCCATCGTTTAATCGTTTGACTTGTGAATGAAGCTAGCGTTTCTCGTAGCTAGACCGCGGAGTTTTATTCATTCACGGCGGAAAGTTTCAAAGTGCAGAGTTACAGAGAGTGACACGAAGAGCTGTATAAAATATAAAAAAATGTTTTTTTCTTTTTTATAAAATCTACATTCTTAGAATTAAACAAATTTGCATTAAAAGATCTGCATCTGTCTAGTCGTGACATTTTTTATTCTGTCAGTGGATGATTATAGTGATTAATGACGAAACAATGTGAAAATACATATATAGAAATTTGAACATTTCACACGAAATAAAGTACTTTCATAGTGACAAAATTTTGCGTGATATTGGGCAGTCTTTATTGTAATAATAATTATTTTAATGATTTTCTAATAATTTTTAATAACTTTAATTTTTAAACTATTCTTAAAATTATCTTATAACTTATTATCCGATAATTATTAAGATTATCTCATAATTTATTATCTGATAATTATTAAAATTGTCTTATAAATTTTATAGATTTATAATTATAAATTTCATGAAATTATTATTAAAGTTATCTTGTAAATTTTATAGATTTATAGTTATAAATTTTACAAAATTATTATTAAAGTTATCTTGTAAATTTTATAGATTCATGGTTATAAATTTTAGAAAATTATTATTAAAGTTATCTTGTAAATTTTATAGATTCGTAGTTATAAATTTGATAAAATTATTATTAAAGTTATCTTGTAAATTTTATAGATTCGTAGTTATAAATTTGATAAAATTATTATTAAAGTTATCTTGTAAATTTTATAGATTCGTAGTTATAAATTATATAAAATTATTATTAAAATTATCTTGTAATTTATTATCCGATTATATGATTATTAAAATTATCTTGTAAATTTCACAGATTTATAGTTACAAATTTTATAAAATCATTATTAAAATTATCTTACAATTTATTACAATAGCTCGTAGTATAACGAAATTTAGATATTTAAATTAGTTATTCATACAAAATTTCTCTCCCCTCTCGAATAATCTCTGATTATCTCACAATCAGACAAATCCTCGTCGGAACGTTTACCCTATCCTTGGGTGCAAAAATTTTTATTTACGAAAAGAACAGGAATCCTCCACAGTTTGGACTATGAATCCATTCGAATAAAATTTTCAAAAAAAAAAAAAACAACACACAAATGCATCGATACACGTTTCTCGTTCGAGCAGTAATTATTATCGAGCCACTCGAGAGCCCGGCAGTCTTCTTATTCTTCCCTCTTCCCGGGCCAAGTTGACATTTAACTCGTGCAATTTCACCTCCATCGAGATTTCCCTCTTCCCTGGATCCGCATTAGCGTGATTATATTCCGGAAAATACGGGAACCGTGCCTGGTTGCCAGCGCGTTCGCGCCGGGCCCTGTTTGTTCTGCATGCCCGGGCACCCGGCATGCTTTTATCCTAATTAGATCGACTTAATGAAGAAATAAAGCGATCGGCGAACAGCCAGAGGAGAACTCAAAGGCACGGATGCGAAACGGAGTTGTCTGCTCGTCGGGGGGAGGGAAGTCGAGCGACGAGGCGGACTTGTTGCTCGTCGCCTGTTCCTCTCTCTGTGTTCGAAATCGTTTTAATTGGAAATGGCGACGACAGTGGGCATAAAGTAGTCATTCGCGGATGGGGAAAGGCAACGTGAATTTCGTGCCGTTTACGCCAATTGACGAGATGTGGAAAAGAGAAAGACAGAAAATTACAAAGAGGGAAAAGAGAAATATAAATATATGAAAATATACGGACGACGTGGAATGTGTATTGAAATTCCTCTGTGTTGGAAACTCAGTTTCCGAGATGATCGAGGTTGAAGATTTGTTTGTTTGGCATCGAATTTGGTGAATTATCGACTGAATTCGGATAAATAAAATTCCTGTATTATTTCTGCGAATAAATGAAACTTTTATGGAAGGTTGGAAATGAGTGAAATATATATGGGAAGTTTTTGGAGTATCTTGTGTTCTAGGTAATTATTAAATTATAATTGTTAAAATTATCTTATAATTTATTGTCCGATAATTATTAAAATTATCTTATAAATTTCATAGGTTTACGATTATAAATTTTATAAAATTATTATTAAAATTATCTTATAATATAATTATTAAAATTATCTTATAAATTCTATAAAATTATTATTAAAATTACCTTATAATTTATTATTTTGTAATATAACTATTAAAATTATCTTATGAATTTTGTAGATTTATAATTATAAATTTTATAAAATTATTATTAAAATTATCTTATAACTTATTATCCGATAATTATTAAAATATTCTAAATTTCATAGATTTATAGTTGTAAAATTATTATTAAAATTATCTTATAACTTATTATCCGATAATTATTGAAATTATCTTATAAACTTTACAGATTATAGTTGCAATTTTTCCTAATTGTATGATCAAGTCCTTTTCGTCGTAACTCAAGTTAAAATTGATCAATCACAACTTCACATTTACTTCGTATTATTATATAATGGAATATGATGTCTACGTATATAATAATGTATAAATTGAACTCGAAGAGGAATTACATCTATGAAATTCAATAATAGGTATTGATAATTCCTAAAAAGAAAAAGGAAAAAAAAAAATGAAAATTACTTCCCAGTGAAAGGGAGTACGTGAAACTCCACATTTACTCCTGTCGTTAATCTAATTCCTTTCTCCCTCCCCTCCATCTCCCCGCGAATGTTTCGAAAATTAAATTTTTGACGGCCGCCCGATGTAAATCACGCGACGGCTGCTACTTCCCATCAAAATTGAATTTCAACCGGTCCAACAGAAATTACAACGCGCCTCTACCCGGTTCGTGAATTCCTCAGGCACCGCGAAAGATTCTCAAAAATGCAAGCCCCGTACGCGAGAAGTTGCACACACACACACACACACACACACACACACACACACACACAGAGGTAAAATTGCTCATCGCGAGGGGATGGTGTGCAGCAACTTTCGAGACACTTTCTTCTATTCCATTCGATTCACGTTCGCGCGTGTTCCGAAGTTTTAAAGGACGGCTCGCGGGGTGGTGTGAGAGGAGGAGTCATTACGGTCGAATATGAACGGATATGAAGAGGTTCACAGAATATAAAACCTGGCACGATTTCGTGGGACGGCCGACCTCTTTGTCTGCGACATCCTTTCATTTCCTACTTCCTTTCGCTCGACCACCGTCTGCATTAACAGAACGTCTCCTTGTCTCGTGTATCGTGTTTCATCATCGCCCGAACCAGCCACCCCCTCCCTTCTCCCCTTCCTCCAGTTTTTATTTTCTTAAATTTTTTTCAACTCGAGAAATCCGTTTTCTTTTCGATTTTAGTTTTCGAACTCGTTTCTTGAATCCGAGACAGGAGGGGTGTGGGATTCATTCACTTGTAATTGGCACATCGCGCGATTTCAGTAGTATTTTTCGTAGAAATCTCGAGCTTTCATCTTTTGGCCTGCGTTTCGTACTCGAGTCGATAAGACGAATCAATTTTTTTTACAGTGAAAAAATCGACAGTATCAAATAACGTAAGGACAATGATCGAGAATTCCACCTCTTGCGCTGGAATGACCACAAACTTTTTGCAACATTTTCGCGAAACGAGTAATGAATTTGTTACTTCTCTATTGTCTCTGTCCAGCGATCTATCGTACAGACGAGTTTGAAAAAGAAAGCGACGAATTACTGTCTCACGGTCACTCGTTACGGTCCGCAATCCAGCTGCAACGTGGTCGAGAATGGGATTTTAAAAACGTTTGAACTTTAATCTTGTCGAATTTGAAAGATAGGTGAAACAAACTCGTTACATCCTCCTTCTTTGTACAAAATAAGTTTGACAAGACCGAAGTCGTGCGACGGATTAAAACTCGCCACCGCTTATATAAAGAAAAAAAAAAAGAAAATTAAATTGGAGACGATGTATTTTAATTTTGACGAGCCAATTACAATTTATTATTAAAGTCAGACTGTCTTGGAAAGTGTGTTAGTTTTATCCCTGACGTGTGCAGAAAAATTTCTGTTTCCTCTCGAATTGCATGTCCATTTGTTTCCAAAAGAGAAAAAAAAAAAAAAAGGAGAAAGCAGTCACATCAAATATCAATTAAGTTGAACAAAGTAAAATCAACATTTGCTGATACAAATCGGCGTAAATTGGCGTTTACGACAGAGCATGATCAATCGAGAATGATCGACCGTGGTGAAGCAACCAGACACGATTCGAGCGAGCGGAGGGTGCAGTTTGGAAATTTGTTTGCGACGATTGTTCGCAAAATGTTTCTAGTCGGAAATGGATAGTTGGAAATGAAAGTGGTGGAAATGGACGATGCGCTGGAAAGCGCTTGAAAATTTAGCTGACCGCAGGAAGTTCGCTCTTTCTCCCGCCGTTTTCCAGCGGAAATTTATCCGAGCCGAGGTTGCTCGCCACTTGAACGTTTCGGTCTTCGCAACTTTCGCCTCGCGTTTTTTCCTCCCCTGGCTCGGTCGGTAAAGATACATAATCGAGAGTGGAAAACGAACAATTTCAATTTCTAACTTCGAACCCGAAATTTTCATCGCGGATTTAGCTGCGGCAATCAAAATTCTCAATATACGATTAATACACTTGACATCTAATGGCATTACACGCAGTTAAGAATTTTTTATTCCAGTATTTATTTACAAAGAGTTGAACAACTTCTCGGAAAAGAAACAAAATGAAACAGTCAAAATTGAGAGAAGCTGCAAAGCTGACAGAAATCAACAGAATTAACCTAAATCCAAAAGGGTGAAATAAAATCAATCGTCTATTAGTTTGATTGTGAATTAAATTAGTTAAATAAGATAACCCAGAGGAAATAAATTCATTAATTATTGTAAAGTATAATAATTCTATATAATCGTAATTAATATTATTCTTATTAATATAATTCCTATATGAACAATTGAGGAAATAGCAACAATTAATTTTATGTCTAATTGACACGAACATATAATTCTTAAAAATAATATTCCAAATAAATAAATTATTATTAAATATAAATAAAGCTTATTACAGTATATATTAAAATATATTATAAATAAAGTTTATTATATATATAATTCGTAATATTCCTAATTTAATAACATAACTAAAGCTAAAAGCTTTTAATCGTCATCCGTGAATCACGCATATCGGAATTTTTACTAAAAGAAAGATAAATAAATAATAAATACCAAGAAAATTACATAAATAAATCTAAAATCGTTAACACATGAAATATTTAATATCTCTAAAATGCGAAAATTTAATCTGCATAATAAACTCGACAAATTAAATAATAAACATAATAGTGGTAAAGAACTGAACTATAAAATAATTAATAATGGTCTGGATATAAAAAGTCGAAATTAAATTTGGAGAATCCGTACAATATGAAAAGACTTGCAAAAGTATTGAAAGCACGCCGCTTTCCGCAATCTTCTTTTCCCTTTGCCTCTGTTTCTTTAATTAAATACGAATTTGCATAAAACAGTCACGCGACTCGTCGTATCGGCGGCGGTGCCGCGAGCTTCCGCGAAATTTATTTAAATTTCAACCAGAAACAACGTAAAGTGGAAAAGTTCCGAAGGGGTGTGCAGCTTCCGGGGGAGGGTGCGTTTCTTCCCCTGCGCGCCAAAGAAGCGGAGCATCCGTCAATCTGACACGCTTGTTTAAAAGTTGCCGTGGCGGAATGTTCGGCACGCTTTTGCCGCGTACCGCTCGACGCGGGGATCAAAGTTTGATTATTAAAATGCTCGCTTTGGACGCTTCGTGACTCGCGCAATGGTCGAGGTCTTTAATTTGTTTTCTGTGTTTTCTTCAACATTTTTTCTTTTTTTTTTTTTTTTTTTTTTTTGTATTCTACTCATCACGAAGATGAAATTTTTCCAAGGAACTTAATAGTTCTCTTGAGAAATGGTTTCTTGTATTATTTGTGTCACGTGCGTGCTAACAGCGACTTTACGGTTTTGGACATGTGGATGTCCAATTTTCGCATTAGGTTTCATTAACATTTGATTCATAGTAGCATCGGTGTGAGTCTAAACAATCAAATGATAAAATTGACTGTTAACATTAATCGAAATATAAACGCTAATGTAGACATCCGCGCGTCTAGAATCATAAAGTCGCTGTTAGTACTCGCGCTAGTCCACAGTGTTAAATTCACATTTTTGAGAAACTTCTTTGCCATTTTGCGATCTATGTTTCCTTGGAAAAGTTTCATCTTTGTAACGAGCAGAATGCAATGCAAAAAGAAAAAATTTTCTTCGACCTTGAAACCAATTACAATCAAATCGAAGGTGTAGTACAGCCACGGACAAACTTTTCTTTCCACCCTGTACACTGATTCCTTTCATACAAAAATACAAATTTGGATAAATAATAATTTTTTTATTTAATAATTTAATTGTACCTGCATTGCACGGAAAATAGTAATATTTTTATAACTAATTAATTATAAATTACAGCCCATTATAAAGTTTTAAAATAATTAATAAAATAATAAAATATTAATCTCAGAAAATATGAATCAATCATTACATCGATCGATATTTGTTTTCTACAATTAATTACAACATAACGCGTGCAAACGAAAATAAAAAAAAGAAAAAACGATCGAGTTCCTAACGAATGATTATTCAATACCTGGAATGTCCGGTTTTCACAATAAAAGAGTTCGTGATATTTCACGAGGTCAGTTGTGGGTGTTCGTGTAGGATATGCAAATAATCGAGAGAACGAACTGGAAACGACAAATAGAAATCCGCGAAACAATTGAAGCTAGAAATACGTAGAAATAACGGAATTATAAAACGCTCGTTAAAATTTATCGCTCAAATATTGTTGAAATATTGTCGGAATTTCCAAGGAAGTTACACACATACGTGCATGTTCACGTAAATGATTGCTTAGTATGGTTTCGCAACTCGTCAAGCTCGTGGGAAAAAACGTGTCCTGAAACATCGACGAATTTCAATTTTTGATGGGTTTTGCGCGACACTGTGAGACTCTATAATACGCGAATCCCTCCCCCCCCTTCTGGAGAAAAAGTTTCAATATCCGTCTGTGTTTCGAGCTTCCTCCCTTTCCCCTCCTTCGTTGTTCTTCGTTGTTCTGCGACGAAATTATTACACGCAACGAGAGATCATCGCGGCGTAATAAACTTCGATGAAAAAATGGCCAAATTTTGGAAAATTGCAGCGATAATTGTTCACGCGGACGAAGAAAACATTTGACACATTCGAGTTTCTCTCGAATTTGAAAATGAAAAACGGGCAGATTTTTTTACATTTACTCATTTTCCTTCGGAGCGCGAATGTT
The DNA here is from genome assembly GCA_036937485.2 of Tetragonisca angustula. Lineage (NCBI taxonomy): Eukaryota > Metazoa > Arthropoda > Insecta > Hymenoptera > Apidae > Tetragonisca > Tetragonisca angustula. The sequence continues at coordinate 1,123,992 of JAWNGG020000028.1, forward strand.
AACCTCTTGCCATGCGTTTTTTTTTTTTTTTTTGTTTCCAAAATTGTAATATCTTCTCAGTTTCAAGTATACTTAAGTAAAACAAAATGAGCAAAGCAAATAATAAGTTTAATTCCATCCAGTGATGTCGTACCGACGAGTTGAAGAAGAAAGCGACGGATTATTTGGTTTCGGCCACTCGTTATGGTCCGCAGTCCAGTCGCCGGCGCGGATCGTTGAAACAGTCCCGGAAAAAATCGCTCGGTTGTGTTCAAGAAAGACTGCGAACGTCGATATCGAAGGGCGATTAGGCAGAATTCGCTCGAACAAACAGCAAACTCGCAGCTGTCGAAGGGCAATGGCCAACGTCAAGGAAAATGTCCGCTGTTTGAAAGGGGAGCGACGAGAATTCGTATCGAGATCGACCTGCCTGGATTAACTTTCGTCGAGAATAGAAAACAGAAGACACGATGAAAAGAAGGGAGATGAAATTGCGACGGGAATGAAATAGAAACGAGTTTCAGGAAGCTGCGAACTTTCCATCCGGGAAACGATCGCTTCAGGGGGGGAGGGGGAGAAAAGGGCTTCGTTAAAAATGTAGCGACTGTCCCTCAAGAATTGACTTTCCTCGGAAACGGGTGGAGGGGGTGGTAGCGAATTCAACGCGTGACGTTGAGCACGAGATCTCCTGAACGCGAGGTCGATTCGCAAAAGCCACGAACGTCCTGTGTCACGTCACCTGTCAAGTGACGTCAGCCGATCGATCGATTCGAACGTGGCAAAAATTAGCGAGAGTAGCGTGGCCGCTCGTCCAGCCTTCTTTCTTTTCTTTTTTTTTTTTAATCTTAATTACCCCTAGGCCTTCGCTTGTCTCGCGTGTTTCCACGCGAATCCACGAGTTCTCACGTGACGGTGGCAGGGAATTCAATACGTGATATTGTAAACCAGCCTCTTCTGATGTTGCCCGGTGTGCTGGATGTGCAATTTTAATTAACCGTTTTGCCTTGAAACGACGCCCTCGAGACGTGCTTCCTTTTTTCTTTTTTTTTTATAAAAGTTCGACAAAGTCGGAATTGAAGATAGTCGAGCGTAAAATAACACGTCGTCTGCGTGGAATATTTTAATACGTGCTTGAAATGAAAAATATTTGAACATCAAATGAAATACATTGTTTGCACTTGATATTTCGATAGTATCGATAAATAAATTCTTGTGATATACAAGTATTTCGTACAATTGTTGTGTAAATTTATCATATTGATAGGTAAATTACTTAATTAATACTGTAATATAAATATATGTATGTTGTAATATTATATCATGTGAATACTTGAATATTGAATAAAATACTTCGTATTATTATACTTAATGTTATATAAATTTATAAATTATTATTTTATACATTATAATTGTATTATTTTGTCGTTATAAAATTCCAAATATTTTAAAAATTTTAAATATTATTTTGTAAATTATAATAAGTGTATTATTTTAATATTATAATATTGTATTAATACTTGAGTATTGTATAAAATGTTTACAGTGCAATAAACTAATTAACCATTCTATATCAATACATTGATATTAAAAAACAATATTCTATTTTATTCCTCATTATATATATAGATAGATCATCATACGTAATTAAGTAGTATATTTTAATTAAAAAACTTGAAACTAAATTACAAGGCCAGAGGATGTGAATGTAATTTTACCTCGACTAGTATAAATATTTATTTTATCATTTAATCGACTGATTTCATTTTTAAGGGTGAAATTTAACATTACTACAGTAACACGACAAAATGTCGATCGACTTTCGAATAATTGACATGATCTTCGTAGTTTATTATATTTAAAAAAATCAGTTTCCAACGATTCGAGGAGATAAATGGACGTTCTTTAAATTTCAACCTGCAAATAATTTCGTGGGGGAACAAGAGGAAAGAAAAAGCGATGCCAGAGAATGGGCGATATTTTATAGTTAATTATGACAGTTGACCTTCAGAATCCTTCTCAGTGAGTATCGTATCCTAACCAGATTACGTCCGTCCCACGTAATACTGTCCAATTTTCCAGCGTGATACATATTCTTAGTATGCAACGCGACAACAGACCACCTTAACAAGATCATCCTTCTTCCTCACCTCGTGCCCGCCCAAAACTTCGCAGACCTCGACCCAGAAACGGTCACCCGAAAACGGGGTCCTCCCGTTTCTCCTTCACCCTTGAATCTTCACCTTTGAATCCCACATAGCACCGCTAGAGCTACCTAGACTGCTAAAAGTGCGAAATTTGACTCTGACGTCAGAGAAATGAGTACAGAATACTTGGTGAAGTAACAAAAGGTTCATGATACACGATACATTTCGGGTATACAGTAAAGAGTACAGGTTTTTGTTTATGACCACGAATTTTATTACATTTTATTGTTTTACTTTCGATATTAAAATTGTTGAATTTTTTTAAAATTAACTGTTATATTATGAAATATATTATATTTATTATGTTTATTATGTTTGCTATAATATATTACATTTATTATATAACTGATACATTATAAAATTTTCGTGGAATATTATGGACTGGTTATTTTGAGTACTCTGGCTGTTAGGCTAATGTTACAGGTTCAGTGAATTTTATCACACTTTCTTGAATTGAATTTCATTGTTTTACTTTCAGTATTAAAATTGTTGAATTCTCTCAAAATTAACTGTTATATTATAAAATATATTATATTTATTATGTTTATTATGTTTGCTATAATATATTACATTTATTATATAACTGATACATTACAAAATTTTCGTGGAATATTATGGACTGGTTATTTTGAGTACTCTGGCTGTTAGGCTAATGTTACAGGTTCAGTGAATTTTATCACACTTTCTTGAATTGAATTTCATTGTTTTACTTTCAGTATTAAAATTGTTGAATTTTCTCAAAATTAACTGTTATATTATGAAATATATTATATTTATTATGTTTATTATGTTTGCTATAATATATTACATTTATTATATAACTGATACATTATAAAATTTTCGTGGAATATTATGGACTGGTTATTTTGAGTACTCTGGCTGTTAGGCTAATGTTACAGGTTCAGTGAATTTTATCACACTTTCTTGAATTGAATTTCATTGTTTTACTTTCAGTATTAAAATTGTTGAATTTTCTCAAAATTAACTGTTATATTATGAAATATATTACATTTATTATGTTTATTATGTTTGCTATAATATATTACATTTATTATATAACTGATACATTATAAAATTTTCGTGGAATATTATGGACTGGTTATTTTGAGTACTCTGGCTGTTAGGCTAATGTTACAGGTTCAGTGGATTTTATTACACTTTCTTGAATTGAATGTCATTGTTTTACTTTCAGTATTAAAATTGTTGAATTTTCTCAAAATTAACTGTTATATTATGAAATATATTACATTTATTATGTTTGCTATAATATATTACATTTATTATATAACTGATACATTATAAAATTTTCGTGGAATATTATGGACTGGTTATTTTGAGTACTCTGGCTGTTAGGCTAGTGTTACAGGTTCAGTGGATTTTATTACACTTTCTTGAATTGAATGTCATTGTTTTACTTTCAGTATTAAAATTGTTGAATTCTCTCAAAATTAACTATTGCAGATATATTATAAAATTTTCGTGAAAAATTATACTGTGGCTGTTAGACTAGTGTTACAGATTGTAATTTTCGTCCTTTGAGAGGGAAACGATCATGTGTTTTGCAATTTCCTCTTCCCTCAATTTTCGTTGACTAATTCTCTTCTATCGAAATTTTTGTTAATTAATCTCCCATATAATATTCATTGTCGCTTACTCTGCTGTGCTAAAAATGCAATCGACCTGTCCTGTTCTATCTGCAGTTTGCAAAATTTCCAATGAACAAAGTCGTATCGACGCAAGCTTTTATTTAATAAATAGAAATAAAACGGATCGACCATTTGGCGTGGATCACTTCTCGTCTCGCAAATGTACAGTCCGTAGAGCGTGCATTGATTTTCATTAATTTCCAATGGTACGACAAACGAGATGACAAGACGACTCAAACAGAAAGTCGATTCTCAGACCTAATAGAACCGTGTTTCAACATAAACTCAGTGGAACTCCATTTACTTCAGCCAAAGTTCTCCTCAGTCCAGATCGGTTGAATCTCGTTTGAGCCTGAACTCCTGTTACACGAGTGGAAAGAAGAGTGGGCAGACTTTCCAGAAAACAAACATTCGCCGGTGATGTAAAAACGGCTGGTTTCTCGAAAAAGGAACGAAACAAAAAAGGAAAAAAAAAAAAAACAAAAACACCTCGTGGGCAGGATCCGTTTCGAAGGGACGCACATGAACGAAAGGTTGGGAACGAAAACGTCAGGTCGAACAGGTGTTCGCGACGGTGGGCCGGTCCGCGGCGACGTGACGCCTGCGTACAGTAAAGGGTGAGAAGCGCCTATGCCGAACCATGGTGGACCGCGATCAGGGTTGGACGGCGGGGGAGGGCCGCGAGGAATGAGGGCCAGTGGGCTAGTAGTATAACGGCGAGATAACGTCGCCTCAGTAGATCGTCGGCCGTCGGCGCGGCTCCTCTCGCCAAATTTCCCTCGCGAGAAAACGCGCTCCGGAAACCGAGTTTCGGACGCGCGCCACCGTGAGCCGGAAGCCGCCGGGCACGTGCGTCCCTTCGCCGAGCTCTGTGTGTGTGTGTGTGTGTGTGTGTGTGTGTTTGTGTGTGTGTGTGTGACTCGAGAATTCCCCTGTGGTGATTCGGTGCGTGTGTGTGTGTCCGCGTGTGCATCGTCGGTGAGAGTGCACTGGAAGAGGAGACTGTTGAAATTTGAAAGAGGAAATTCTCTATTCTTCCTTTCTTTTTATTTTTTTCTTCTTCTTCTTCTTCTTCTTCTTGAATTATTGTGAGTGGAGTGGAAGTTTGGTGATGTGAAATTCGAAGAGAAAGAGAAAGAGAGATAGAGAGAAGGAGGCTGTTCGTGGTTGATCGGAGATTGTTAACGAAGGTGAATAGAGGATTTCGATTATTGTAAATTAAGTTTAGAGAGAATTCGAAGGGAGGAGGGATAATCTGGGCAGGAAATGGGGGGAACGTATCTCGAGAAAGTCAAGGTTGTCCGAGGGACGATTGCTTCTTTAAATTTGTTAGTCTATGGTCAGGATTTGCATCTGTGGGAAACAAAAGTTTGGAAATGGCGCATGACACTTTAATTTAATCGTTCGCAATCGCTATTATTTCAATGATATGATTAGTGGCGATTTCAATGATATTACTAGTGACAGAGATAAAAAGTGAAAAAAAAATTTACAATTTTACAACTGTCAATAATTTACTAAATACTTGGCACGTTGATCTATTGAGTTTCGCAAATCGTTCCTCTTAAAATATAAATGTTTAAAGTATAGTATGCCTAAAATATAAATATTTAAATTATACCTTGTAAAATATAAATCAAATATTATTTTGTTTTCTCTAGATGCGCAACATCCCTGATCTTTGATATTCTCTACCACCCGCCATATATTAAAGTTACACGACGTGCATAAAAGAGTCTCACGAAAACGATAATTTTAAAGTGACTGTCAAAGGAATCTCAGATGAAATTTCTTACACGCGACGTTTCATTTCTTCTTCTTCTTTCTTTTTTTTTTTTTTTTTTTTTAATACTCTTAAATTCAAAGTAATCGGGGTTTAAAGAGCAATGAAGAGAGGGAAATGTAGTGGAACGGTTCGTAGACGTAGATTGGAATTCACCCTTCCTAATGAGGCGACGAGATTTGCTCTTTGGTGTAAGATCCGAGAAGGTTTTCCTTGGCAGAGTTTTATTGTTTAATTTTCGCTTGATATTGTTTCACTCTCTCCTTTTCCCAAAATACTTTCGGGAAATTTTTGTGTTCCACGCAACTAATGTGCATCGAATAAATTTCCGTGTTATGGTATAGACGTAGATTATGAAATTTTATAGAAACGAAACGAGAACCACGCTTTATTTTTTTTTTAGTAACAAAGCGCGCGTTCATTTCATTGTCAGTTAAATACTCTGCGATTAATTCTCTCGGTAATAACATAGAGAACGGACGGAATGGCAAAAAGCAGCCGTGCATTTAACAGACAGTTAAATCCAGAGTTAAATTATTGTACTATTTCTGCGAAAAATAATGGAAACGAGAATTGAGAGACAAGGATGATCGACAAAAGTTGTACGGAAAGTGACTGAAAAATAAAGTTCAGAATTAGAAACGATGAAAACATGCTGTCAGCGATGATATTGACGCGTCGTGAAAATGATTCGACTGATCAGAGAGGAAAATTGAAGTTCTTAGATGAGAATGATTTTTAGAAAAATTTGAAAATACACGATACTTCAATTTGAATCGCGATCAGTATTAAATTTACCAATGTTACTTTAATGATGTTATTTAATACAAGATCGACTACATTATATACGTAAAAATCTATAGTCAAAATTTTTGGTTTTTGAGTACCGTAGAGAAAGTGGATCGTCCAGTTACATTTCGCTTGACTTTAAACATACTAAATCGCACGATCGAGATTTAATCACAGGTAGAGTTTGTACAATTGTTTGGCCTTTAAAAATGATTCAAGCTGTAATTGGCGGAAATTCCGGACAAAGGACGAACGCGATGGGAATTAATCAATAAAAAATTATCGTGCCGAATTATATTTCGTTCGATTTAAAAAAAAAATTACATCGCACAACTGAAATTTAATTATTTTAATCGAATTAAAGGCGGACCTGCGAAATTACTTGGTTTCTTTTCCAAACGATTCCACGGAAATTACGATTGCAATTACGATTAACGAAGCAAATTTAACAAATGAATTTAATTGCAGTGTAAATATATTATGTGCCGGGAGAGTTTCTTGCTTTTTATTGCACGGCGAGAACGTTGTAAAAATGAAGCGTCGTTTTGCAGAGTAAAAATTTATCGTTCGCGCGACGCGTGTCACGTTTAATACCTTTATGCGATTTTAAAATTCGCAGTGTTTTAATCCGAAGCGTTCTGCGCGTCGTGAAATACTTTTATGAAATTTCGACATGACAGATATCCAGTGTTTGAACGACAATTGATATTATTTCTATTTGGAAGCATTTCACTGCCTTCGGAAGCACAGTGTCTGGATTCTGCGCCTTAAAAATGAATGAAAATATAAGTAGCTGCATTCTATTCATTACCTTTCGCTACGTATATTCTTCTCGAATTTTACTTTTCGAAAAATATTTTAAATTATGTAATAATTTATAAAACAATTCTGAATAACTTCTATTGGCAAATTTAGTATTAGCCTAGCACTATGCAGATTATTATTTATATATATAACACTTTTTGTAACACTGAACTATTGCAACCATTTTGCGATCTGAAACGAAAAGTACAGTTGAAATACCGATTTCTCGAGTCCATCAAATTAAATTATCGATCATGTGCCTTTTCTACAATGTAAAATATTCGGAGATACTTGAAATGTAACAATTAAAAAGTAGTATAATATTATATTGATAAATTAGTTTTGATATTGTAAATAATTGCAAATAGAATACTGAATAACACAGTTGAATTGCAATTTCCCTCAAATAGGAATATTTCAATGCACTGATAAGAAAGTGTCATCAATTATCATTCAGAAAGGAGTTGAATTAAAAATTAAATCTCGTAGGACATCGTTTTTAATAACTTTGAGACATAGTTAGTTATAAGAGATATCTATGCTAGGAGCTTTCTTGTAAAGTTCTGGATATTATCGACAGTTTCCTGATTTTGCACAATTAACATACTCTCGTTTCTTCCAATGACATCCTCCTCCATTTTTATAAACATTGTAACTTGAAATAAAATTTGTTTCTCTACGTATAATATTCATAATTAATTGAAATTATTATTATATATTTATATTTATATTATTATAACATCATATATAATAATTTATATAATATAAATATTATATATTTATTTTATTATTATAATATTATATGTTTATATATTTATATTATTATTATTACTATAATATATATTATATTGTTATTATTAATATTCAAATTATTTCATGATTATCGTCATTCCAATAACTATATCACGAAGTATATACAATTCTTTATTAACATACAATTTCACTCATAATCATTTATTGAAATTCTTACGGATTAAAATAAGATCTTCTACGTGCAAAGATTTTCATTTTCCATGTTCAATTTTATAACATCGGTAGTTAACAATTTATTAAAAGAATCTTAATTAATAATTTCGCAGTACGTTTTGAAACGAAGTCAGTCTGTCGATTAAATATATCATGAAATGATGCTTTATCGATGCTATTAAATATATCTTGGGATAAAATTCAACGAATTTGATTCTTTACAATACGTATGATGAAACGATATTAATAGACAAATAAGCGATCGAATGAAAATACTATGGATATTCAAATGGAAATCATCGGTGCTACGATGATAGATATGTGATTTGATTGAATTGTGCAAAATTTTCGAATTTCGAGGTCCGAGCGCTGTATATTTATACGCGTGTATAATGTTGTTATTTAAATGGATGGAGGAAAACCGCCTAAAATCAATTTACCTCGCCGATTTCTTTCTTATCGATGAATATAAATCGTGTATTAGCGAATATAGGGAGTAAATGGGATGTGTTAGGTACGAACATAAATTTCACAAACTATATCACATTCTCTTTCTTCTGTTCAAATATTTTTTGAACAGTCACACATTCTTGATACATACTTTGATCAACTAAATTATTCGTGTCTGTATTTTTCTCTGAAAGCAAATTTTATTTGGAGAAACGATTACTTTGTTTTGCGATGATTAGCGTTGTTATGATATATCTATTGTTCATCTATGTTACGGTGGAAAAAAAATTTGTGAAATGTATCGTACGAAGTGTATAAAATTACAAGTCGATGTAATAAGAAATTATAAATGATACAATAGTTACGAATGATGTAACAATGATTATAAATATATAAAATTTGAAATGTGTATGTATATGTTGATATACATTAAATTAATATTATATTCAACACTTTCCATTAATGCTGCAACATTCCACGTGCAAATTCAATCAGTGTGCACCTGTATATTATTAAATTCTCATTTTTAATTTAATCTTTCTGAAGGAACAGAAAGAAAAGAAAGGAAACTCGCCTACGATACTTTCTTGCGCAGATCCTATCATTCCACCAAGTATTGCAAACATTACGGTTACATAGAATTGCGCAAAATTGCTCAGAGTGCGAGTGACGTAATGAGCAATCAATATTAATGTAACGACGACATTGCAAATAATTTCATAAAATCTAGTTTAAGCAAGTGTAAAAGTCCCCAGTCTAATTGCCAATTTACTAAATTATTATGCAATGTAGGGAAACCCGCGACCATAAGGTAATAAGAAATCTCTCCCCGATGATCCCCGAAGGTCGAAGGTTTCTCCCTCGGCAAACAGCCCGCGAGGAAATTCCATTTCGCACAAAGCCCTCAGCTTTATATCCGGCTACCACTCCGGCCTCGTCTATTTATTAATAAATCGTCAAACATTCGTAATCATCGTTTGCCCGCGTTAACGGAACGTTCGTTTCCTTGCCCCGTTTCGCAGGCGCACGATTTAATTTGAATTTCCCTGCGGCGAGCCGTGTGCACCGGGCCGAGGTATCGAGGTATCTCTCCCGGAGAGCCACCAAGTCTCTCTCTCTCTCTCTCTCTTACTCTTTCTTTCTCTTTCTCTCGAGCGTTTTTCGTCCTACTCCGTGAATATTCAAACCCCGCCCGCTAATAAATTAATCCGACTGAGTGGCTCCACCGCCCCCTCCGACGATAATAAATTGGACCCGTTTATTTCCAACCCGTAATATATACGAATATTCGTCCTCCGCGCGAATATTGCCCCGATACGCGCCACTTCCGAAAAGAATAAGCATCGCGTCGTTTTCTGAGAGGATACGCGTATTTAACCTCTTTCTTTGGTCCAAAATTGTAATATTTTCTCAGTTTTAAGTATATTTAAATGAAACAAAATGGGCAAAGCAAGTAATAAATTTATTACTTCTCAATAATTTCTATCCATTCTCTCAGTTTTAAGTATATTTAAATGTAAGGGAAAACAAGTGATGAATTTATTACTTCTCAATAACTTCTATCCAGTGATATACCGACGAGTTCGAAAAGAAAGCGACGAGTTATTGTGTACGGTTCGGTCGCTCGTTATGGTCCGCAATCAGTTGCCAAAGTTGCAACATTCTCTCAGTTTTAAGTATATTTAAATGTAAGGGAAAACAAGTGATGAATTTATTACTTCTCAATAACTTCTATCCAGTGATATACCGACGAGTTCAAAAAGAAAGCGACGAGTTATTGTGTACGGTTCGGTCGCTCGTTATGGTCCGCGAACCAGTTGTCAGTGCAGGCGGTTAAGAAAAGCTGGTTCCCTTGGAATATTTATAAATGCAATTTATTTAAAAATCGAAATATTTGGTGGTACTTAATATTATTTCGTATATTTAATATTATAATATTATAATATTTGAAAGTATTTAATATTATATTTTTAAAAATATTTTTAAAAAATCGCTAAAGTGTTTACTTGCGCCTGTAGATAATCCAACCTGAATTTATTTACTACACTAGCGTGATATTTCAATGTTGATTGTCGGTCTTCAACGATTGAATTTGTTTTTATGTCGGTTATCTTTAAATTGTTCGTGTATTTACTTATATTTGTAGATTAGGTGACTTTCTTGTCAGATTTTTGTGGAGTCAGTCTTCAAATGGTCAAAAGTTTGGAGCACCAAACAAATTTCTTCGTGCATTTTTCTAAGAAACATGCGTAGGAAATTGTTTTGAGTAGAAAATTACATTCAATGGTTTATTCATCATTTTTTGTCGATCAATTTTTCAACGTACTGGTCTACAAAAGAGAGTTTCATTTGTTTAATTGTCTCTGTTACCTAGGTTCCTCATTTTCACAAAATTTAAAGAAACTGATTTGTGTAATACTAGATATATTTATATGACATTAATACATTTATGTAATACTAGAATGAATAATGAGTCGTTCTTAATAAGCTTAAAAAAGAAAGATTTAGGTTTACATTAAGTTTAGGTATATTAGTATAGGTTTAGATTAGGTTTAGTAAATAGGTAATAATAAATTCCAAGATTTGCGATAGTTTATATTTTCAGATCATGTGTACTACTCTTACATTATATTCTAGTATTATGTACTACATTAATTATAATAATTATACATATTAATATATATTATTGTTGTTTTCTACATTATATTATCATCAAGCAGTTCACATTATTATTTTATACCGATTGCAAATGTGAAACCTAGGTGGCTTATTTCACTCATTAAATACTACCATCGTGTAATCCATAATCGTGTAATCATAATCAGTATAATTCGAATATTTCGCTTGTATGTATTTGCTTACTTTAGACTTCTCATGATACATCGCAAAGAAAGAAAGTAACAAAAGTTCCGTTCTTGAGACTGCTAGGCAAGCCAGTGTCCTATTTCAGTCAAATGATTGACAATAACGTGTTTGCTTATTCCTCTGCGAAGCATTATATCCTCTAGGAACAGTCATAGAAGACAAACGACCTGGAAATCCCAGTGTACTTCAACTTCGCTGCTCAACAATGCTCAAATACGTTTCACGACGTGAGACAGAAGTTGCTGAATGAGCTTCGGGGGGAGGGAACAATGGATCTTATAATACCAAGATGTCTCATACTGTTATCTTTACCAAGTAGCAAAGTTAAGAAAACATTGGTTCACGGCTGCGAAAATATAAATGATCCAGTATCACTTCAGCGAATTAACTTGAACGGGTAGGAAATTTTTCATCGTGTCTAAACATTTTTTTTTTTTTTTTTTGTGACACTCTCGCGCTAAAATGACGAGACTTTTTTGTTCCAAAATTGCAAAATTTCCTCAGTTTTAAGTATATTTAAATGTAAGGGAGAACAAATGACAAGTTTGTTACTTCTTAATAATTTCCATAAAGTGATATTGTACCGACGAGTTCGAAGTGAAAAGAAAGCGACGAATTATTTTATACGGTTCGGTCACTCGTTATGGTCCGCGAACCAGTTGCCAGGGGTTAAGTTTTACAATTGGAAGATGGTTGTTATTCGTTTATAACAAGGTAATAAGAAACGATGAGAAAGTATCTCTGTTCTTTAAAATTCCACAGATTCATCGAGGAATGAAGCGCAATTTTTTGAAATTTAAAAATAGATTTCCCTAAAGGAAAAAAAAAAAATGGCATTTCATGCCAATTTGTGAGTTTGTAAAAGAATAGAAATTTATAGAGTTTGTGAGGTTATAAAATGACAGTAAATAGTAATAAACAGTCGAATATATACATACAATGGAATAAGAAACAATCGAATGATGTGAAAGTAAAGTGACAAAACGAGAGAAGCTGTTCCTTAAAATTCAAAGGGTTCTCGAGCCCTCTGGCTGCATTATCGCTCAACAAAACTCCCACCCCTAACCCAAAACCGGAAGCCACAGTGAACTGTCAGTTACTCGCGTCTGCATTGAAAACAGGCTTAAGCGATTAATTTCGCATAACTCAACGTCTCGATATATCTACGCGAACAAGCATAATCAGGATTTACGAGCGAGCGAAGTTTCCAACCGCGGACATAAAGCCGCGATCATCTTGCGACGTATGTATGTATGTATGTATGCATAGAACAAAACGAACGCGTGCAGTGAATCACAGTGCAGAGAGAACAGGGATGATTCACTGTTTCAGAGAGTCCAACAAACGAGATGATGATCAGATAGAAATAGTTTGGATTTAAAAATGATTGGTAGTGAATAGATCCATCGGTCGATCGATGGAAAATTCAAGAATGATTAGATAAGGTTCAATGTTAATTATTAGATAAAATTTCGTGGACTCTGTGTCTTATTTTTTAATGATAAATAGGTGGTTCGATGATGCTAACGTGCATAAATAATCGGACGTTGTTGATACAGTTCGATCGGGAGATGGAATTGATATTTTTGTTTCATTTTCATAGTTACGATCGGCAATCATCTTACTGTAATCGACAGTGAGATCGAGTGCTCTGTAAATTTTCGTTTAAAACTGGTGATGATCGCCGGTGTTGAACTCGAGCTGCGTGTTCGTTTTTTTTTAATAAATGGTTGACGCTCTGTAAAATTTAGATGAAAAATTAGATGATTTCGAACGTGGCTAGAAACATTGTAGCATCTCAACGTTGAATGAACTTGCGAGTTACTTGATGTGTTTCTGAAAAGTTAACCTCCAGCCACTTTTAATCATCGTGTACTGATCGACGTTAGTTATTTCGTTAATCATATTTCCGGTCATTGAATTAGGACATTTGAAATTTTCTGAAATTTCTGAATTTTCAACATTTTGTGCATTTTTTTTTTTTTTTGTGAACTCGAAATTCGAATGAAATTGAGAAGCAAGTGATAATTTTTATCATGATATTGTGAGTGCTTCAGTTCGTTCAAATTTTAATAATATTGATGAAAATATTAATAAAGAAATCCTTGAAATTGGAAGTAGAATTTAACGAGACACATAAAGTGGTTGAAAAGAATTGGAAATTAAATTTTGTGCCACGATACTGCACGCATATATTAATAATTAATATATTGCTGTAATAATCAATATTAAATTAATAGCTACAACAATTAGTATATTTATACAATTGCAAATGCTCGTATACGTCAATTGATTAATTTATTCAATTGCATTATAAATTGCCTTCAAATCATAAACTGCAAAAAATTAGTTGAAAATTAAATTAAAAATCGTGTCGAATAATTTTTCGTTAAATGCATAAATAAAAGCTTATCGTATAAAGTTTTCCTATGTATTTTTTTTGTTTTTTTTTTTTTTGTTTTCTTTCACTTTAACATCTCTGGAAATGGAAATTTTATGGTTTCAATCGTCAGTGTTGGATAGTCAGTCGAATCAAATTAAAAAAAAACATTCGTTTAAATCGTATTTCGTGCATTGGCAATAATTTAGAATTATCGGAATGCCCGTGCACGTATATAATACAATGTACATACATACAACAGCTGCGATTTCATCAGGATCGATAGTTTTACAGCGGGTTTTAGCATCGTTCGCACTTTGTGCCAGATATTATTAAGAATAATAATTCGGGGAGGGAGGAGGGGAAGTATTTTCGTTGGAAAGATTAACGTAGAATAGACATCCACGGAAGTGAAAGAGCCGATAAACCTGTCGCCTGTTGGTCCACCGCAAAAACCTACCACAATTACCACCAAGCGATCTACTTTATTATAAAGGGACAAGAAAACTGGTCGTTAAAAGTTCTTGAGAGTTCTTGGAAATACTTGAAGTTAATTAAAAATATATCACCATGTATATTATGTATTTTTTATATACTCGAATGTATATTTATTGTGCGTCAGATATAAATACTTATGTCTTTCATATTTTGACATATGTTTCTTTTTACGTAACTCTATCAGTTGATATAAATTTTATATTGTGCATAAATTTAATATTATTGATATAAATTTAATATTTTGACGTACGTTTCTTTTTACGTAAATCCACCAGTTATATATAGATATAAATATTATATTGTGTATAATATAATATAGTGTATAATATAATTTTATATTGTGTATAATATAGATGCAAATTTTATATTTTGTGTAAATTTAATAGTATTAGTATAAATTTAACATTTTGACGTATGTTTCTTTTTACGTAAATCTACCAGTTGATATAAATTTTATATTGTGTATAAATTTAATATTATTGATACAAATTTAATGTGTTTCTTTTTATGTAAATCCACCTAGTTATACATAGGTATAAATTTTATATTGTGCATAAATTTAATATTTTGACGTATGTTTCTTTTTATATAAATCCACCAGTTATAGATATAAATTTTATATTCTGTGTAAATTTAATAGTATTAACATAAATTTAATATTCTGACGTATGTTTCTTTTTACGTAAAAATCTACCAGTTGATATGAATTTTATACTGTGTATAAATTTAATACTATTGGTACAAATTTAATGTTTTGACAGATGTTTCTTTCTACGTAAATCCACCAGTTATATACAGATATAAATTTTATACTGTGTATAATATAGATATAAATTTTATATTCTGTGTAAAATTTAATAGTATTAATATATATTCAACATTTTGACGTATGTAAATTCTCTTCACGTAAATCTACTAGTTGACATAAAAGTTTAATCCTTCGTATCGTGATTTCTCTATTTACAAAGTATTTTTCTTCCCTTTTTTTTTTTTTTTTTTTTTTACTGGAAATTAATAAATCTCTCGACAGAACATTTTCCGATTGAAAGTGAGAGTGACCCTTCATTTACTCAATTCGCCCCGTCGAATTATAAATGAAATCGTTATTGAACTCGTTATTTCACTTCACGCCGGTTGTCCTCGCGTTCACGGGATAATTTACGGTACGAACTGGCGTGTTTTCGAACAGTGGTGGGGGGAGTGGGGAGGGTGGAAGGGAGGATTTCGTACGCTGGCATCGAAAGCGAAAACGTTTCAATCGGATTGCGTTCAATCGGCGTTGAATCGTTTAATAATTATCCCGATGTAACGAAGATGTGAATCACGCACTTAATTACCAAAGGGGGAGCTCGTTAATTGGGAGGGAGGGGGGGAGGGGAATGTAGATATTACAGCGAGTCTACTTTGATCACGAGTCGTTAGTTCATTGATCGAGTTTCGACGATTTGTTTCGGAATTTCGTCGAAACTCTCGCGATATTTCGTCAAACACGAAAGCATAAATGGATATTTTAGAAAATTTTTCTATTTACATTTAATGCAAAATATTTTTAAAATTTAATTTCATTTAGACATTGTAAAATTTAAGTTTAACAATCGCAAACATGATGTTTCGTTTGAGTATCGCGCTAAATATAGGGCCATATGTGTATTTATACGTAATCATGTTTGAACTTGAATTTGATTTAACATTAATAAAATTAGTTTTCTCTTATATTCTGATGTTTTATTGGAAAAAAAAAATATAGGTTGGAAGAAACTTTTGACCCATTTTATATTTAACGCCATACTTAAACGAAATGCCTTGTGCGATTATGAAACATATAAATTTAAATATAACATTTAAATGAAATTAAATTCTACTTAATGAATGTTCGAAATTTAGATTAAACGTTAAATGTAAAATATTAATATAATAAAATTATTAGACGTACGATGTTAAAAAATATGATTGAACATCCTTGGCAATTTTTATACAGACATAATATTTCTAGATTTCTCGATCAATTTAATTGCGATACATCTTACACATTTAACTTTTAAATGTTTTATTACAACACACATAATAATACACATACGATATATTCATGAAACGTTTCTACAAGTGTTCGAATACTTTTGCAACCACATTTTATATCTGTGTAGCTAGATTTAAATTATCTTCTAGTTAGCATAGATGCTCAAGTATAAACGTGAAACATCTTGTAATATTATACTTTCCGATTTGTCTTGACTAACGCATACATAATCATCGTTCTTAATAGAATTGTAAAATGTGTTGATGAAATGTTCAAATAATTTTCGCAAAGTGTATCAGTGTCTCCAAACAAGTTACTCACGAGATATTAACTTTCGGAATTGATATGCTGGCAGCATTAACTTCATCCAGCAAGGAATTGCTCTTGGTCGAACTTTGCACATTATAGTGTCCCTAAAACAACACGTTAACTTCGAAAGTTCGTATCTCGTGGACAGCTTGCGTAGAGGACAGCAAGCAAATGTTTCGAAAATGTTTTAAACTGCGAAAATACATAATAAATAACATAATGTACTCGTTTGAAAATTCAAAATGACCCTTTCGATTCTCCTTCAAATTTCGTTCAAAAATACTTCCAAGCGTGTTCAAGATACTTTATTATACGTTTCGAGTTGTAGTATTTTGGTAAAATTATTTGAAACGCATGGTTTTGTTTTGTTAATTTTTTCTATTTCAGAAATATTTCAGAATCGTTGAGAAGTTACTTGAGATTGGAAAAGTTGCTTCAGATATAAATTTATTTTGAGATTTTTTTTTTTTTTAGTATATTTATTTGTGCAATTGTGTATTATATAATTTGTAATTTGTATATTTATTTGTACAATTATATATTTGCGAGACTATTGAAGAATTCTGTATTTCATTGAAAAATTTCAGATACCATTTCTCTGTCACGTGCATTTTAGTAAGAAATGATTTTTACTTGGAAATTATTCAGCAATTGATTTAATTGACCTTAATTTAATTTAGATATATTAGATTATTATAATTATTGAGGAATTACTTAAAGAAAAAGTGGCTACTTTACTGAGATCTTTATAATCGTCTATAAATTATAATTAAGGGATTATTTAAGAGAAGAGGGAAATTACTTCAAAATGTTTCTAAATCTCAATATTCATTTTAACACGTTCGTAAGAATATTCCATTTAAAAAAATAACAAAAATCAATTTAAACCGCACAATTGTGAGAAAATTGCAAAAATGTTGCTTAACGTTCGTCCTGAAATTTTTCAATACATTTGTAAAAATTAATTGGAAGATTATATTTGGAAAGGTATAAACTGTTGATTAATTTCAATTCCACAATTACGAAGAAATTACAAAGATTGTTCGATTTCTCTGGCAGGTGTGCTCGCTCTGAAATTTTCTAACACATTTTGCACGAATTAAGATACTGCTAGTTTAGAAAAATTCTAAATCTAAGTAATTACAAAGGAATTATTTGGAAAAATTGCTTTCGTCCCGAGATTCTTTATAATTATGCACGTACGTACGAGGGAGCAATATATACGGAGGATTAACTAGAATCGTCGACCAACCGTGTGTAGCCTCCGTAATCCGATATAAAAGCGAACGTTATACCTCGATTATAATCCATTATATTTTTTTCATTTCTTCATCTGTTTGATTATCGTACCACTCTCTCAATATGATATATACGCGTGCATGCCATTTTCGATCTCGCATTTCTGTTCATATCCCTGCCATTTTCATCGATATTTATTAAGTTCGCGAAGCTTGAATTTAGGTTAATGCCAGCTATTAAATTTTTTTTTTTTTATCACGAAATCGTCAACAACAGTGAGAAATTTCCTGTTCGGACGTGCGTGCACGGCCAGCCGCGAATGATTGTTAATACACTCGCATCGAATTTTCGATACTTTTAATTTTATTTAGTTTTGTTGAATTTTAAGAGAATTGCGCAGATTTTTTTCTCTTTTTTTTTTTCGAAAACAGAATTATACTTGCCAAGAGCAGCGGATACGAAATAATTAATAAATGTAAAGTGCACAGTGAATTGAGAAGTTAATAAAATTGGTGGAATTAATATTTATTGTTTAATTATATTAAACATCGTCGAGCGACAAATATTATGGCTGTAAACATTCAGGGTGTCCCTATTGTAACTTCCTTTCTGTTTACCACCATCTGTATGTTCCGTGACACGATATTTGAAATCATTTCACTTTGGTTGGGCGGAATACTTTTGCCCTGCTTCAAAATCATAACACATTTTAGTTGTGTGAGACTCTTGCTGTTAAAAATATTTTTATTCTGTCATTATGTATTCTTCAATTTGAAAATTTCAATTAAATGGTATCACCATATGTATATATATATATATATATTTTATTATTTTTGTATACTATATGTATAAAGTATTTTATTATATATATATATAAAGTATTGTATTATTTTCATATACATATATATATATAATATTTTATTATTTTTGTATACTATATATATATAAAGTATTTTATTATATATATATATCTATATATAAAGTATTTTATTATATATATATCTATATATAAAGTATTTTATTATTTTTGTATACTATATATATAAAGTATTTTATTATATATATATATATATATATAAAGTATTGTATTATTTTTATATACATATATATATATATATATAATATTTTATTATTTTTGTATACTATATATATATAAAGTATTTTATTATATATATATATATAAAGTATTGTATTATTTTTATATATATATATATAATATTTTATTATTTTTGTATACTATATATATATAAAGTATTGTATTATTTTTATATACATATATATATATAAAATATTTTATTATTTTTGTATACTATATATATATAAAGTATTTTATTATTTTTACACACACACACACACACACACACATGTTCATAAAGTATTTTTAATCACAGTCTTCAAACGAATGTTATCTATCTTATCTGAAGATTTGTTGAGCGAACGACGTGTACGATGCGACGCACTTGACAGTGAGGAAGATAATTTTACGTCTGTTTACGTCGAAAACACTGAAACAACTGTATCTCTTAGTGACGTATGCAGCTGAATGTTGCCTGCAACATCGTCTGTTCGATCTCTGTAAACTTTCACATAGAATATTTCTACCAGTTATTTGATCACTCCGCGTGACAGCCGCGATTGGGAGAGCCTTTGATGTTCTATTCGTAGTTTCAGCTGTAAAAGATTGAAGGATTAATTGAAAGACTTGTAAACATCAGAGCTGCCGACACGGTGAAGTTATTTTAATTAAGAAACCTGCCTTTTTATACGGGGCGAACTATAGGTATATAAAAAAAAAAAACTAAAGGCTAGTCGTAGTTAGTAGAGAAATGCTCAATGTTTAAGTTGAATTAATTTCTTGATACAATTAATTAATATATGTAGTGATTAATGCAATTAATATGTAAAATATAATATTAATATAATATATAAATGTTAATATAGACACGTACATGTATATGTAACATATGTGTAATATATATAAATACATACAATTAATATAATTTATACTTAATTAATAATTAATTCATTTTGTAAACATTTTACATATAAATATACTAAAATATTCTAAAAGCAAATGTCCATAAATTCAATGTATTAAGAGGAATAATTACATCAGTAAAAGTTCAATGAGAAATGTACTTATTTTTCACATGCATTTCATGCACACATTTAATAAATTAAATTAAGAAAATGGTTGTATTGATGAAAATTTTTGTCGAAGAGTTATGTACATCAATTTCAATCCAAATGTTCGTAGATTCCATAAATCAAGAGGAGAAGAACAATTTTATTAAAAGATTAGATAAACTTTTATCCATCATAAGTACATAAATTATTTACATTAATTTCCAGCTAAATATCCGCAGATGTAAATTAAGAAGGCTAATTGTACCAATTAAATTTACTAGATAACCGTAGTAGAATTCATAAGTAAATTTGTTCAATTTGAACCAATTTCATCAAATTCAATGAACTGAATTATTACATCCAATTAATGTCTAACAAGTTAATATTAATAAAATACAAAATTAATATTAATAACATCAATACAATACAAATACAATATTAATACCAGTTAATATTAATAATAATATCTGTATTAAAATCAGTATGTAACATCTGTATCATCTCTCAATATCTATATTAAAAGAAGAAAAAAAAGAAACAAAATAAACTTAATTTTTAATTGATCAATACTCCTTTGAGCAGAATTCTACTTTAAAACTGTTAATCGGTATTTTCGTCAAGAATCATCTCCATTGCGGTTGCGCGTGCATCATCAATAACTGGCTACCGTGTATAAACACGTAGCCCAGGGTTAATGCGGCAGAGAGAGTCTGTTCGTGGCAATGAAGGATAACACCTTTGACCGGATGGATCTGCGACTTTACCGACCGGAAATCGGGGAAAATCTTGGCCGATCACGCGATCGCCAAACGAATGTTTCTCGAAAAAGTTCCCTCTGTCGTTTCAGGGGAGGAATCGTTTTCGTTCTCCCTCCTGACGGATCGATACTGATTTTGTTCTTTTTTTCTCCCCCGGAAGTATTGACGTCAACTTGGTTCACGTAAGCCGATTACGCGGAGATCGATGCAGGTGCAGTGCTCTAATATCCTGCGCCGATCTTTCTCCTCGTGTAATTATCGTCCGTCGTGTATTGCACGTGCTCGAGAGGGTATTAATTAAAGAAGAAAGAAAAAAAAAAGAAGAGGGGATGTTTAATTAAAATGGATAATATGGAAACTGATCGCGAGCGATAAGAGGTAAGACGATTCGGAAGTGATTTGATTAGTATTGGTGAATTAAGATGCCCGACGTGAGAGCA
This sequence comes from Tetragonisca angustula, assembly GCA_036937485.2. NCBI lineage: Eukaryota > Metazoa > Arthropoda > Insecta > Hymenoptera > Apidae > Tetragonisca > Tetragonisca angustula. The sequence continues at coordinate 1,145,246 of JAWNGG020000028.1, forward strand.
ATTGAGGCTCTGGATTTTTCACATCTTTGATTATGCTTCTGGCGAAATCGAAGGATCTGACTATAAAATTATAGTAAATATATTATATAAATTATAGTGAAGTATACAGGGTAACGTATAAAATTTTTCATATCATTGCACTTTCGAATCTGAACAGTATGATTTTTATGTATGAAACTTTTCAGCAGAACTCGAGAGATTTCAAATGATTTAAATTTACCAAGTGTCTGAATAATATCTGATAAAGTTCTAATATTGTTGATAAAGAATTTATAAAATTTTTAATATCCTTGCGTTGCGTTTTAATCGTGTCTTCAGCAAAATCAAGGAGTTTGAGTGATACTTGATAAATCTTAATGACATCAACAAAGAATCAAAGAAGCAGCCTGCGAAATTGTAAAAATAATTTTAATAAAATTTAGTGATATTTCTAATCAATTTTATTAACTATTCAAATACGTATATATATAATAGTTTCTGTTCTTCCTCTTTGCGTTTGTTACTATATATATATTATGTTAATACTTAAATATTGAATAAAATACTTCGTATTATTATACATAATATTGTATAAATTATAATGATTATTGTAATATTATAATATTAATACACTTCGTATAATTGTTGTGTAAATTTATCATATTGATAGATAAATTAATATAAATATATGTATATTACAATATTATATCATGTTCATACTTAAATATTGAATAAAATACTTGGTATTATCGTACTTAATCTTCTATAAATTTATAAATTATTATTTTATACGTTAAAATTTTAAATATTTCAAAAATTTTATTTTATTTTAAAAATTTGAAAATTTTAAGTATTATTTTATAAATTATAACAAGTGTGTTATTGTAATTTTATAATATTACATCAATATTTGAGTATTGTATAAAATACTTACAGTGTAATAAACTAATTAACCATTTTATATCAATACATTCATATTAAGAAAACAATACTTATACATACTTATAGATTACGCAGACTTATAGACTTATAGATTACACAATTTATAATTTTCGTTGGAAATTTTATAGACACGAAACAAACGTGATTTTAAAAATTTAAATGATTCTCCGAAAAATCTCCTCTGTTATTTCTTCACTTTAATGTTTCCGATGGAAATTTTATACTTTGGCCGTCTAGAACTTGCTGAATTAATATTCAGGCGTTCGAGTTTCGCTCGAAACGTAAAAATCCTAACAAAAATAAAAATTTCTTTAAAAATAATAAACAAACAAACAAACAATATTGTCAGTTAACGAAGTAAAACGTGAAAATTCATAAACTCAACGAATCGTCTTCGCGTATGTGAAACTCATCGACGCGGATCTCTGTCGAGAAAAATCGAACGCTGTCGACCAAATAATGCACCATTTGAATATCTCGACGAAGCTGGCAAGTATCTAAAGTCTGCCGAATGATTGGACGCGTTTGACGGATCGATAGGCGAAGGGAAAGGAGAGTGAACTCGACGATGAAAGTTCCGTCGACGACGACGACGACACTGTCACGCGACGACAACGATCGGAAAATGGAAAACGGGAATCAATCGCGCTGTTCTCGCGGCTACCCCGCCGAAGCTTGTTATCTCCGATGAGTTGTTTCTCCTCTCATTTGAATTTATATTGATGACATTGCGAGCGAGTTGGCGCGAAGTTCGCGAGAGGGCAAACGATACTGTCGCGGCGAGAACAAGGGACGCGACTCTGAAGGGGGGTGGGGGGTGAATTTATCGAGTCTGTGAAGGTCGATCGCGCGATTACGTGGATGTTGAATCGATTAAGGAAGGAATTAACCGAGGCGTTTGATTTCTGTCTGACGAGGGTTGTTGGGACCGGTTACTCTGATTTTCTCATTTTTCATTGATTGCGGATTGTCGATCGTGGATTACGAATTACAGTTTGATTACGTGTAAAGTGCAGTGTATGAGATTGATTATGAAGTACAGTTTGATAGTATAATTAATAACATGATATATGGTATACTTAAATAACAATTTAATATAACGTTTATTTCAATTATATTTAATAATTAATCCATTGTAATTATATTTGTTAATTAAATCATGAGGTATAATAGTTTGATAGTATAATAGTAATGAATTATTATTATAGTTTAATTACGTGTAAAGTATAATATATATAATCGATTATAAAGTACAGTATATTTAATACTTAATTAATTAATAATTATACTTATTAATTAAATTCTAAAGTATTATAGTCATGAATTAGAATTGTAGTTTGATTGTGTGTAAAGTATAATATATAAAATCGATTATAAAGTATAATTAATAATATGACATATGGTATACTTAAATAACAATTTAATATAACGTTTATTTCAATTATATTTAATAATTAATCCATTGTAATTATATTTGTTAATTAAATCATGAGGTATAATAGTTTGATAGTATAATAGTAATGAATTATTATTATAGTTTAATTACGTGTAAAGTATAATATATATAATCGACTATAAAGTACAGTATATTTAATACTTAATTAATTAATAATTATACTTATTAATTAAATTCTAAAGTATTATAGTCATGAATTAGAATTGTAGTTTGATTGTGTGTAAAGTATAATATATAAAATCGATTATAAAGTATAATTAATAATATGACATATGGTATACTTAAATAACAATTTAATATAACGTTTATTTCAATTATATTTAATAATTAATCCATTGTAATTATATTTGTTAATTAAATCATGAGGTATAATAGTTTGATAGTATAATAGTAATGAATTATTATTATAGTTTAATTACGTGTAAAGTATAATATATATAATCGACTATAAAGTACAGTATATTTAATACTTAATTAATTAATAATTATACTTATTAATTAAATTCTAAAGTATTATAGTCATGAATTAGAATTGTAGTTTGATTGTGTGTAAAGTATAATATATAAAATCGATTATAAAGCATAGTTGGATAGTATAATTAATAACATGACATGTGGTATACTTAAATAATAATTTGACATAACATTTATTTCAATTATATTTAATAATTAATTGATCATAAAGTATAATAGTTTAATAATCATGAATTAGAATTACAGTTTGATTATGTGTAAAGTATAATATATGAAATTGATTTATAAAGTATAATAGCATAATAATATAATAATATAACACTAATTACCAATCCTATTTCCGATTATGATTAACATTTTGAAATCATAATAAATGGCGAATGCTATTTATTCAATTTTATTCAATTTCAAGTTTCTTTTGAAATGTACATTATATTATATTTGAACGAGTGTTGCAATAAATAAATTATTATCACTCCAAGATCGTTACTTCGTTCAGTTGCGAATAATTCGAAACTTAGACCGACTTCGCCAAGTTGGCGGTCGCGTTGTTACTTTACGAATTTAACTTCTCGCACGTCCACAACCCTCTCTCCCAAAAATGGCAATGTTTCCTCAGTTTTAAGTATATTTCAGTATAATAACAATAAATCTATTACTTTCCCAATAATTTCCATCGTACCGACCAGTTCAATATGAAAGCGACCGAGTTATCGGTCACTCGTTACGGTCCGCAATCCCGTTGCCAGCGCAAGAATGAAAATTTGCCCACGTTGAGGTAACCAAAAAAAAAAAAAAAATAAATAAATAAATAAATCTGTTTCAGACGAAGCACACCGCGTGCATGAGCCAACGAGACAACGTCGATCGGCGAGGATCAAGACGCAGATGCCATCGATCCCTAGCATCGTGTAGAGGCAAAGAATCGCTGAAGCCACTCTCCTTGAGCGATGATCGGCTCGTCGTTGCCGGCGATCGATCGCGCGGATCCTTACGAGGCCGTGGTCGACACCTGTTACGAGGACCTTCTGCTGTTCGCCAACGAGACTGGCGCGCTCTGCGAAGGTTCGCGAAGGTTCACCGTGCCCGGCATACTGAACGACACCGATTTCGAGACGGAGCCGACGAACGGTACGAGCACCGACGTGGACGTCGACGGTCTTAACAACTGGTGGGCCATGCTGGCATTGGTCCTGGTTTTGGGCACCGCCGCCGGCAACATACTCGTCTGCCTGGCTATTGCGAGGGAGAGGAGGCTCCAGAACGTCACCAATTACTTCCTGATGAGCCTGGCGATCACGGATCTGCTGGTCGCCGTGCTGGTGATGCCCCTTGGGATTCTCACGTTGGTCAGAGGTGAGTGTTCGTTTGTTTTTTGTTGAACGAGACCTTTTTAATAAGCATAAAATTACAATTATGAGGAAAATTATATTTTCTAATGTTATGATTTTATTTTCAACGTTAAATGTAAAATTGATGTTTGATAAAGTTTCATTATATTTAATATTAATTTTTATATTATATTAATATATATATATATAATATTTAAATGGCTTGTATATAGAGCATAATATTGAAAATATTAATGAAATTAAAGAGTTTTTTTATATTGAAAATATAATGTTTTAAATGAACTATCTACTTAGAAGTAAAGGCTACACGTTACAAGCTTTAATTTTTTATTTCAGGTTGAATTAGAATTTTATTCAATAATTTTATTAACAATAAAATGCCTCTTTCTGGTTTTATTAACAATCTTGTCTCATTGCAACTGAAGATCTCCGATCATTGTTACTGAATGATGTAAACAATATTTGTTTAATTATTCGAACATTTACCACAAAGGAACTTTCATATATATTATATATTATTACAATATACATATGCATATATATTTTTTATTATTATATTTTCATGTATTTATAAAATATGTATATATTTATTATTATTATATTTAATATACATTTAATAGAAAATTAATATATAACACGATTGGCTATCTTAAGTTTATAAATGTGGTTAATAAAACCTGTCAATTTTGTTTAAATATTTATCTCTCAAAGTATCTGTAATTTTTCAAATTTGTTTCAAACACGATCAATGTGATCGTAATAGCGCAGTTTCGCTCTCTCTCTCTCTCTCTCTCTTTCTAAAACATTAATATTAATGAAAGATTTTACACAGCAAACATAAGAAAGCAGAAATATATAAATGTAAAGATACATAATAATATATATAAATATAAAAAAAGTATAAGAAGTGTAAATAATAATTTCCTACATTCGTACAACAAACAAACATATACAGTGCATAAATGAATGCAAAATCTCCTCTAAATACAGAAAAAAAAAGCTGTTTCGTATGATGTAACACGTGATATGTTCACAAAAAAAATTCCTAAAAAGAAAAATTTCTAAAGTCAAGAAGAACGTTCGAACAGTCTTGTGAGTGTTTATGTATAAGTTATCGGTTTCGAATGGACCACAATGAAACACGTTGTACCTACGTGATTATGTTTGCCTATAGACACGTTACTCGTTTATCCTTGGTTGGTATATCGATGTATCGTGGTGTTCGTAATCAATGGCTCCAACAAGCGCAGCAACTGTTAGATTCAGATCTTCGGCAAAGTTTTACGCGGCGGATCTGTTGTTAAATAGGACAATGTAGGTGGAAATCCGGAAATGCTGACCAATTTCCACTTGGCACTGATTCGTTGGCCATTTGCTAGCTCGTCCTTGATCCATTACTGGTCACGCTCAATGATTATTGCAGGACAAACGTTGTAATTGACGAAGTCATCCTGTCAGTTTCATAGCGAGTTGAATTGTCATTTAAGATGAACGAGAGATAAAATAATATTCTAGTTACAATAATATTTTCATATCCTTAATAAATGGTAAATGATATTTTAATATTTTGAAATAACATTCTAAAACAATGTCAGCGAAGGTTGATTTTTATCAATTTTATACTGAATTGAATAAAGATGAACGAGAGATAAACGTTCTAATTAAATGTTAAACAATAATGTTAGCGAAGGTTCATTTTATCAGCTTTAGAGTGAACTGAAGAGAAACGTTGTAATTAAGCGTTGAACAATGACAGTGAAGATCGATTTGTAATTAAATTAATCGTGGATAAAAATTATAGTTGAATGTGTAATAGTAAAATCGATGAAGTTTAATTTTATTGAGAACTTCTATGTGTTTTGTGGGAAATTTTAGAATGCAGAAAATTGCGGAGGATTCACATAAGATGAGAAAAAATGTAAAATGCATCAGAATGTATATAATGCTTTCTATAAAAATTGAATACGTGATCTAATAAAATAAATTTAATAAAAATGAAGAAATGTAAACTAATTTTTCTATTTTTTCAATCACACGCTCGAAAATACAAACTACGCGGAAATATCGACACTCTAATTGCTCATTCTGCATAGGTAATTAAAATTCGCACCAGACTAAATAATAATTTTAATTAGAACGGATGATTTCACGTTTCAATTTTGGAAGATTAGTAGAATTTCCTAGAAATACAATACTGATTTATAATAGTGAGAGATCACTATTGTAATTTAAGAATAATACAAAAATCAGGAATATAAAATTAAACCGTACGATAAAATTATGGTATTGGGAACATCTGTGTTTTACTGATTCGTCAATACAAATTGAATAATAAATTCATAAATATATAAATATGGCCAATGATTTTAATACGTGACATATTTTGCGAATCACGACACCGTCCATACTATCTTTAGCAATAAATTACATACTTTTACATTCTCTACGAATCATAAATCTTGCATAATGCGAAATTCGTACAGCGTACGAATTTATCACTCGCGATACACATTATTATAGGAATGCTGGATAGGAAAATTTGACGTAAAATATTGTAGGCATAATTTACTCATGTTTGCCATGAAATTTAAATTTTTAGCGGGAAATATTCAAAAATCTGCAAAAACTAGAAATTCCTGATCCAGAGCATTTAGTTTTCCAGTTAGAGCAGTTACATACTTTATTTAGTGTTCTGTTATCAGAAATTTACATTTTTAAATTGGAGTCTTACAATAAGAGACAAGAGTTTAAAAAATTACATGTCCCAATTTAAAATTATCGCATTATATTTTTTAAGTATTACTCAATTAATTACTTAAGTAATACTTTATAAGTATTATAATCGCTGTAGATCTTCATGCAGTAACGTAATTAACAAAGTAAAAATCTACATCTGTTACTAAATAAATACAGTACTGACTGATAATAATAAGAGATTACTATTAAATTTATGAATACAAAAATCAGGTTTGATTATCGTGATTAAATGAATAACGAAATCTTCATGCATTTTTAAATTGTTATTAGCAAGACTGTCAATTACATAGACTATGTTACAATAAATATTCCGTTCTGTATTCTCTCAGTTTTAAGTATATTTATTATATAATTATTGTATTTATTATATTACAACCCGGGCAAAATAAATAACAAATTTATTATTTCTCAATAATTTCGATTCAATGATATATATCCACGAGTTCAAAGAGGAAGCGACAAATTATTGTTCGAGTTACCGTTCGGTCACTCGTTATGGTCCGCAATCAGCTGTCGGCGCGTATGATCAAATGTTTCACGCTGAAAATCCGCGGCCTTATTTCAACACTTCCAACATTTTGTCGCCAATAAATAAATTGAATGTCGATTCGTGAACCTGCCATAATGATTCGCTCGATTTGGCCAAGGTCAAATTGTTGCTCGCCGCTATTCGGCAACTGTTTCAATTAAATCATTCAGTGTTCGAGCGGCGTGTGTTGTGAAACGCTGTTGCAGGCATCCGCAAACATGGTTTATCCGCAAACCATGAGAGTTTGAACGCCAATGGCACCGGTCCAAGATTATCTATTTCGAGAGATGGTTCTCGACGTACCGAAAATGCCTGAACGACCTTCGACAACCCCTTTCCCCTGAACTTCGCACACTTTGGATCAACTTTCGTGCACTTGCACCAAGGCTGCGACCCTCGGATTTTCCAAACGGAGTCAAACGTAAACCGGTTTATTTCAATTTCTCGGTTTACATTGCCGAGACTTGTACCCTGAGCCGGCACGGTCCTCGGAACGTGATTTATAAAGATTTCACCTCTCGCGCTGGAATCACGAGAACTTCAAAAATTGCAATATTTTCACAGTTTTCTCAAGTTCAGTATATTTAGGTGAGATGAGCCAGGTGAAACAAATAATAAATTTGTCACTTGTCGATAATTTCTAGGACGGAGTTCAGAAAGAAAGCGGCGGAATTATTGTGTACGGTTCGGTCACTCGTTATGGTCCGCAGTCACTTGCCTGGCGCGAGAGCGGTCCCTCAAACCTTTCTCTCAAAACATCCACGACAAAACGAAACTGGGCGATGTCAGACGAAGATAATAAATGGGAGAACGTCTGAACGTTGCTTTGTATAATACTTTCGAGTCGAGTTTCACTTTCTGGTGAAAGAACTGAAGCTATATATAAAGATAATAATATACTATAATAATATAATTGTGTATAAAGACAATAATATAATATAATATTATAGTTGTATAGTTATGTAATATAATTATATATAAAGACACTAGTATAATATAATAATATAATTATATATAAAGACAATAATATAATAATATAATTATATAGTTATGTAATATAATTATGTATAAAGATAATAATACAATAATACAGTTATGTAATATAATTACATATAAAGATAATAATATACCATAATAATATAATTATATATAAAGACAATAATATAATATAATAATATAATTGTATAGTTATGTAATATAATTATATATAAAGACAATAATATAATAATATAATTATATAGTTATGTAATATAATTATGTATAAAGATAATAATACAATAATACAGTTATGTAATATAATTACATATAAAGATAATAATATACCATAATAATATAATTATATATAAAGACAATAATATAATATAATAATATAATTGTATAGTTATGTAATATAATTATATATAAAGACAATAATATAATAATATAATTATATAGTTATGCAATATAATTATGTATAAAGATAATAATACAATAATACAGTTATGTAATATAATTACATATAAAGATAATAATATACCATAATAATATAATTATATATAAAGACAATAATATAATATAATAATATAATTGTATAGTTATGTAATATAATTATATATAAAGACACTAATATAATATAATAATATAATTATATAGTTATGCAACATAATTATATATAAAGATAATAATACAATAATACAGTTATGTAATATAATTACATATAAAGATAATAATATAATATAATAATATAATTATTCGCAATATGATAGTCTACACTTTACTTTTTCATAATGTTACGTACGATTACAATTGAAATGTACATTTCATATTTTCAACAATAACTTCTCCTACTTCTCCGCAGTCCACTCTTGCAAAATAATTTATTAAACTTCCGCCGTGTAATACCATTCTTTTGCAAATTAAATTTATTCAGCATCGACTACCACACGAATATTAACGATTTCTTTTTTTTTTTCCTTTCTTTCTTTGCTTCTCAAGAGAAATTGCTCAGCAACGAGCAAGTTCGAACGAATGCGAATAATTTTCAGGGAACGGTCGGTGAAAAAGGTCAACTTGAAACAGCGATAACCGTTCCACAGGCGAACGAAACTACACGGACAGACAGACGTTCAAACAAGTTTTTCGAATCAATTATCTCTTGCGCGCAGGTTGAATAAAATTTTCGTTCGATCCCTCTCACGGCGCACAAAGCCCATTCCTCCTCCCCTGCGGCCGCCTTTCGGAAGTTAAAGAGCCACGGAAGCCAAAGTTGAAACGTTTTGTTACCCCGGCGAATGCCAGGTTACGGTCGAAGTCTATTTAATTGAGTTAACTCCGATGAGTTAGAAATATTCGTTTGCTCGTTAACCGGCGGAAGACCTTTTGTTCCTTTGTTTGTCGATCTCCCATCTTCCGGGGTCTGTCATTTTTTTTCTTAGAAGAGCAATTTATTAAACGTCAAAGAGTTAGTCGGAAGCATACTTTACAAACTTACATACTTTATATGAAAAATTTACATTTTTACAATATTTAACATATTTAACATTTAAAATTTTATTATAATATTTTATATTTTAAGTTTTATTCAATGTTTAACGCTTTAAATTTTATTTCATATTTAATAGTTTAAATTTCATTTAATATTTAATATTTTATCCACTTTAGAGTTGGAAATGTAAATTGATTTCTAGGAGAGGTGACGCGACGTTTTGGAAAATAGAAAGTCTATCAGAGGAAATTATATTTGATGGGTTTAATTAATGATTAGGATTGTAGATATTTAACAAGTTGGAATTGTCTTAATGACGATATTATCGTTATAGAAACTTACACGTATAAATTTATATAATTTGTATAAATTATAGAAAATTTCTTGGTTATTTAAAAATATCATACTTAATTTATGCAAAATTATACGTACAGTTGTCATTATAATAATATTATAATTAGTGTAATATATTATACATAAATTATACATTATAAATATATTATATATAATTATAAATTATATATTAGAAATATATTGTATATATATATATATATATATACATATAAATTATATGTAATATTATGTATAATCAGTGTTGCATAAGTGTGACTTGCAGAAAAGTTACGTCTCATCGTGCTTGTGACAAAAGTTCGCCTGTATGAAAAAAGTGGCCCGATTCATTAATCAAGCTTACCGCACTTTTAAAACACAGTGATTCCACCGGCGCGAATTTCCATCGTTAAGACGAACGAACGAATTACCCACGGCGTTTCGCGTATTATCTGTTGGTACACAGTCGCCGCTTCCCGACGAGTCTCATTTTTTTACTTTTTTAAGAATGGATGATCCCCGCGCTTTTAAACGGTATTACACCGCGTTTCCGCGCGAGCAATTGCCACCGGCGATTGCACGTTTCCCGCGATCCTCCGCGCTGGCTGATCCATTATGTATAAGAAAGCTTGGCCAACGACGAACGACCTTCGGTTTTTCCACCTATCACGCGAGAAAAAGCGATCACCCGTCGACCAACTATAGGGAACAGTTCTGAAACTGTTGCGTGGTTAGATTTTATATACATATATATATATATATATATATATTTTTTTTCCCGACGAGATTTCGAAGAACGAAGTCATAATTTCATTGTATCGTATAATTATATTACTATAATATGTATAATATAATATGATTACAATTTTAATTCTAATGTAAATTTATATTAATATATTATAACAATATAATAATAATAATAATATTATAAAATTATAATAATATAATTATAATATATATAATATACTATGATTACAATTGTAATTCTAATATAAATTTATATTAATATATTATAATAATATAATAATTACAATAACAGTATTGTAAAATTGTAATAATATAATTATAATATATATAATATACTATGATTACAATTGTAATTCTAATATAAATTTATATTAATATATTATAATAATATAATAATTACAATAATAATATTATGAAATTGTAATAATATAATTATAATATATATAATATAATATGATTACAATTATAATTATAATGTAATATATTATTATAATTTATAATGTAATATAATTACAATTATAATTTTAATATAAATTTATATAAGTGACAATTATATTAATTTAATATATGTAATGTAATATAATTACAATTATAATTATAAAATAAATTTATATTATATATTATGACAATCATTATAATTATAATTATATTATTATAATATAATATATAAAAACTATGTCACGTATAATAATATATAACACATAATAATTATTATAAATAATAATTAAATAATTCATTTCAGCACGTTGTAGCTACAAAAAGAGACTCCCAACATCATTTGCTTGATATTTCCTCACTGATCTAAATCAGAATCTGATAATTTCACGAAATGTAAAAACACTGAGCTTTCCAACATCGTGGCAAACTTTTTTAACATTTCCATCATTTTTAATATTTTTAATGTCGCTTGGTCCTCGACGAATTAATAACTAAATGGGTCGTATAAAGAGGCAAATGTAAAAACGGTGAATTTTTTTATTGTTTGCCCGATGAATTAGTAGTTTAATTAAACAGTATTTAATCAATAGAATTTTTCTCCCCTTAGGAGAATGATCTGTCTTATGAAATATCAATCGGCGAACGTGTTGTACGGACTGCTGAAACTGAATACAAACGATATACCACGGTACGCGGCGGCGGTTGTTAAAACATTCAGTCGGAACAAGCTGGGAAAGTGGGTGAAAAATGGCGACTCGGGGAATCGAGGATGCTACAAATTGGCCACTTACGTTTTCCCCGACAATTCCGCCGGCATTACTCTCTCTCACGAACGTGTACGGCAATTTTGGGCCGAGCTCGGACGGATGTGCCATTCGTTCTCCAGTTGCTTGCTGTTCTCCCCGCCGAGAACGCGATCCGCCGCTATTTTCTTATCCAGCTTTAACCTTCGTCTAATGGATTCTGTGTCCATTGCGAATCGAACGCGAACAGAATTGGGAAATTAGGGGCCCAGGCAGAGATTCGTTTCAACGAATTTGGACGTTTTGTGACGCACATTATCGTACGATTTCGTGTATCGTGTGTGTTCTACATGTTGAGATGAAATACTGCAACATGCTTCGTGTATTTCTCGTAATTTTGTTATTTTACGAAATTCCCAATTGGCTCCGACAATTGTTTGAAAAGACAAAATTAATTGCTAAATCATAAGTGGATTCATCTGTCTTCGACTATTATAAAATTAAAAATGGAAGGGAGAAAGGCGACAGATTAATTTTTATACTCTGCACATCACAAATGCATTTTCCCTTCGATAATTATAGATCAGAAAGCATTGAGTGCCCAGAAATAATATAGTATAGTAAAATAATATATGTAATAAAATAAATATAATATATAATATATAGTATAATTATATTCTATAAAATTATATAATATATAATGATATATAATTATATATTATATTCTATAAAATTATATAACATATAATAATATATAATTTTATATAATAGGCAATAACAATATAATTGTGTCTAATTAATAATTTATTGTACAAATAATCGTGTACAATGGAATTACAATATAGTAATATAATACAACTAGTTTATTATTAATTATATCAATAGCATAGTGACGCAATAAAATTTAGAATAGAATACAATGTAATTCTGTACAAAATTAATAATTCATTAATAATTAACAGAATTAATAAAAAATTAATGATCAATTACAACGTAACAACAGGAAAGCATCTTCTCGTGGAATTCAACAATAACAATTCGAAATCGACGAAAATGGAAAAGTTTCGTCGTTGTTTGACAGACTGTGTGTTTGTCGCAGATTTTCACTCGGCAGCTGAATATCCACGGCGCGATGTTTCACCGTACGTGATGACTCGTGGTTTCGAGATTCGTGTTGCTCGAACATCCGCGTTATCCGTCGAGAGATAAGCGACAACCGTGACGACTTCCTGCTAAAACGTCCTCGAAACGAAGCGTCATTGGCGCAACAACACTGTTTCCCAACGCGAATCAACCAGATTCAATCATATTTGATCGTATTTCAAATCAGGCGAACGAATTCGCGATTTCCTGCTCGTGACGAGGACTAAATTATCAAAATCTTTGTTCTCGCGCGTGGAGAACATCGTTGAAACGTTGAATTAATATCGTAGGAAGGATGTACGAGTCGTTGAATGGTATATTTTTGGTATAATTCGAGCCAAACGCAAGTTGCCAAAATTCGAACAATTTTTTCGATTTTTGGGGAGAACATATATCGATATTTTAATGGTAATATATTTATTATATTAATATTACTGTACAATACTGTACCATATTAATATAGTAATATGATTTATATTGATATTATTGTGTAATATATAAATATATTAATATAGTATAGTGTATAATATAATATATTAATACAATAGTATAGTATATTATTATAATGTAGTATGTATAGTATAGGGTAGAGTATATTAATATAGTAGTATAAATATTAGTAATATATATTATTAAATATTATTAAATTTAATATTATAGATTACTTTATAATATAATATTTCTATTATATATTACTATATAGCAATATATAATATTTCTAATATTACTAATATGTAATATTAAATACTAAATAAATAAATAATATTAAAATATTAGTATTAAATATTAAATTGTACACAATATTGTTAAAACACAGAATATACTTCAAACAACTAAGCCTCTATTGTCCACCACGTCATTTTCCTCGTTAATTTTACAAACGTATAAAGGAAATATCTTTTTAAACCAAACTCTTCTTTCTCTACTCTCCGTTCTATACTTCTCTTCTTGCAGAGAAATTACCTCTGTTTCTGTTTGACCGCGGCACACGTCTCAGCCTGTCCCGTTTCATTAATTTTTAACACGACGCTTGTAGTTCCACGCTGTCGCCTTCTATATCTTGGACGCCAGCGGTCCAATAGATTTAGCATCACCCGCGTTGCAACGTCCGCAGGCGTTTTAAAATATTTCGATGGAATAACGTCTCCGGCCATTGTTACACGTTGTGAACAATTTTCACCTTTCCTCTACTCTGCTCGTTCTCGAGAACCTAGATACGAAGCTCGTAGAGGAATGTGGCTGAAATGATTGGCATGAGCGAGAGAGTGGAAGTTGGTACCTCATGGAAAGAATTGTAATTAAATTAATCGGTAGAAAAATGGTAAATTAATGCTGTATAATATAAATATATAATATATAATAAGTAATAAAAATATAATATAGATATACAATATATAAATATATAAAATAATAAAAATATAATATAGCTATACAATGTATAAATATATAAAATAATAAAAATATAATATTGCTATACAATATATAAATATATAAAATAATAAAAATATAATATAAATATACAATATGTAAAATAATAAAAATATAATATAAATATACAATATGTAAAATAATAAAAATATAATATAAGTGTAAAATATATAAAGTAATAAAAATATAATATAATTATGCAATATATAAAATAATATAAATATACAATATATAATGAATAAGTAAAATATATATAATGATATAATGATGTACTATATAATAAAAATACAATATAAATATTATATATATTTGTATATTACACGTGTACATAATATATACAACATATATTGTAATATGCTTAATATAACGTGTGTCACAATATATATCATTTAATTATAGCAGTAGGTATTAATTATAAATATTACTAACACGTACAGTATATTTATATATTTATTAATATTTCCATTCAATGTTTGAGAGTTGAATAGACGAAGGAGTAAAGCAAGCGATCAATTTTACACGAAGGGAACCCGATACCGAATGATAAAATCTCTCCTCTACTCGATTATATGCGATTCATCTTCCACGTTAATCGAATTTGTCTACTGGGCCACGAGGCCAAGTTTTCGGTCAGAGGGCAGCCTGAGTGATCGAGTTTGATAATCTTACCTGTTGCAACCACTATATAAAATTAAATCGCCCCGCGCGACTGCTCAGAAATATTGAAGATAGTGTAATATGGCCGAATTTCTGACTGCGCTTTACTAAACTTCAAAGGCGAGACATGAGCTCGATGCAAAAATTACGAAAATGATGAAACCAGCGTTGAACCGATATTATAACGAACTGATGTTATCGTTACGTGAACGAATTTAAAAGTATTACAGGTACTTTTACATATCTTCTGAATGTTATTGAAAAGTGGAATTATGTGTCTTAAAAAAAAAAAAAAAAAAAAATGGTAAAAAGGTATTTTTCTATATCTTGTGAATACATTTTTCAAACAAGGATCAATGATGATGTCAATGTGGCCTAATAGAAATTTCAATTGCCACCAGGTGAAAGTATTAAAGTAACGTTAATTTAATAATGAAAATTTTTAATTATGAAGAAAACGTCGATGTAAAGAAAGAAATATTAATTGCAGTGCAATACGAGCTTTACCAGTTTTCCGCGCGTTGAAAATACAAGTACGTCGATTTTTAATGTCCAAGCGAATAAACGATAACGAAAACTAATTTCAGGGTCGAGCGAACGCGGCGTGGTGTTAACAAAGTTCGAATTACAGGGTGGTCGGATGGGGGAATTGACGATTTGTGGATGGCAACGCGTTTAGATGTCAGCGCATCGAGGTTAGAGCCTTTACCGAATTTCGATCCAGGCCAGTGAAGTTCTCCCTCGCTGACACGCTCTGATAGCAACCACCCCGCTGTCCAAGAAAGCAATCAACTTGCAATGCCCATGGGGCAGTCGGCCGAGCGCTTTTCGAGTTTAGTCGGCAATCTTTTAAACAAATCGATGTATTTAATTTGCGTGAAATCGTTTCGCTGCGCGGATTCACGATATATATATATTATAACGCGTGCCGCGTTGTTTCAAGAGGAAGTCTGGGTCGCGAACGAATTTTTCACTTTCTCCGCGAAATATTTCATTTCGCGGCGGGACGAGTTATTTCGACGAATTCTTCTCTAAAGGTTAAAGTTCTTCTCTCGGTTAAAGGGGAGAGCCTTCGGTGCTTGTAATTAGAAAGTGAAATTTTATATTTTTGTCAAGAGACACAGTGAGACTTTCAATGTAAATTTCTTCTGGTCGGTTGTTAAATTACTATTGGATTGATATTTTGATGTTTCGTGTATTAATATTGCAATATATGTAATTCAATAATAATGTGTGTTGCAGTTTAATAATATATATATTGTTGAGTGACACGGTCGTAATAATAATGGAATTACTTAAATAAATTATTTCATTTAGTAAGAATTGAAATATTTGCTTAAGTAATTAAGTAATTATAATTATGTTGCAATAAAAATATATTATATTATAATTTATTGTAATTATATATATTATATGTTATATTATATTATAATTATGTACATATTATATATATTATATTATAATTATGTACATATTATGTATATTATATTATAATATGTTGTAATAAAAAATATATTATATTATAATATATTAAATTATATTATATTAAATTACCATAAAACACTTGTCATACTATTATTAAACATTCAGTGCATTATTATTGAAATACAATATACAAACGACTGTAATGACAGAAAACAGCACGTCTGACCACATGCGCGACAATTCTACTTGCAGTTCTACTTACAGGTCATTTCACTCAGTATAGCTACAAGTAAGATCTATCTAAACTTTCGTCAATTCCATAGTAATTACATTCAGTTTAATTTATACATTCATTCACTCGTATTCACAATAATATTTTATAATTAATATTTTCAGCTTAATTCGTTTACTTATATCTGCACGTGTTCATTTTATAATGGCGATCCTTCAACTGAATTCATTCAATTAAATTCATTTGTTCATTTTATAATAGTTACTCCCCAATTGAATTTATACATTTTACGATAGTCACTTTCAATTCAATTCGTTCGCATATTCATACCCATTTCTGTGAAACTATCTAATATCCCTTCGTCTCGTTTTAATCAGTCTGAAATATTTATAGAAATGAAAGCATCGATCGCCAGGATACAACGAATCGTGGTGTCAATCACGAAAATAGCAACAATTCAAATTTACACTCTAAATCCGACCAACTCTCGTGCAACATCGAAATGAACGAGCAAACTAAAAATAGATTCTCTTCTCTTGCGTTCTAAATCTATCATATCAGAATAGACGTTTGTTCTGTTTTATCGCTGGGCTATTATTGAAACATCGAAACTGTACATGTTTCTAGATGCAGAGGACATCTCTTGAATGAGCTCGCCCACGCTGTGTAGGCGGGCCATTTGTTTATTAAGAGCTTGAAGCGTTGTTTAATCGTACGATTTGATTCGCATAATAAACGAAGAGCGAATCTGGAACAAATGCCAAAATTGGTGTCGCGTCGTGGGTGTGTCGAAGCAGAAATGTTTATTGATTTACGTCGTGCTGATTGTAGTTCTCAAGGTTGATTAAACAGCTTGTGGCAAAATTTAAGAAAGCATAGAACCCCCGTATTTCTTTATATTCTCTAATATTTGTAATTTTTCTTCAATTTCTTTTGTCCCTTACCATTTATTGCGTAGATTTGTCTTTAAGACTTTGTGAATTTTGAGCAAGCAAATGTTAGATTAGCTAAGAATAGTTTTTGGTAATTAAGAATACTTATTACTAGATTCTGGTGTGTTTTCATGTGAAATTTGAAACTGCAAAAATGCACAAATAATATTGAAAAATGCAATATTATATTTTATTATGTTTTAATATTATATTTTATATTATATACAAATATTTACGATATGTAGTACAATACAAAAATATGCAAAATATTTATAGAATTTAATAAGTATACTATTTAATATACATAGATATGGTATAGTATTTAATACAGATATAGTATAGGTATAATATAGTATATAGTATATACTATTTAATATTAATATAGATATAGTGTACTACATGATATAAGTGAAATAAATTTCAATTCCTACAAAATTGCTCGCAGGAAAATATGAATTTACACAAAACTTTGCAAACTTGCTTATTTCTGTAATTCATTGGAAATACTTGTTATAAATATTATAATTTCTTATTATAAATATTACTATAATTTAAGTTTCGTCTTATTAAAATTTCATTATTATAAAAGCCAAAATGTTCACGTTCCTCATAAAAAATATAACAAAAATGCAAGAAATAAAATTATTTCGTTGAAAACTTTATTTCTGGGAATATCGAATATTATATTATATTATATTATAGTAATATATTTATGTATATATTATATTATATTATATTATATTATATTATATTATATTATATTATATTATATTATATTATATTATATTATATTATATTATATTATATTATATTATATTATAACATTATATAATAATTAAATATTATGTGATAATATTATATTATCACATTCGAGGAATATTGTTTCTCAGTAAAATCTTACACCAACAATATAAAATTTCTACTGATAATTTATAAATAATTTAACGATCACTACTTTGAATAGTAGAATGTTGGAATTATTCATTTTCAATCTAAAAGAAGCTGAAACGTTGGCGTTAATGAAAAAAAAAAAAACGCGAAAGGTAATTTACTCGAGACACTTCCGTGTACGACGATTCTTCCCAACGACGTGGATCGAAAGGTATTGAGTAAAAAATTGATGGCGATACCCCATAATAACTTGGATCGATTGCCGCTGGACGAATCCGATAATTCGCTTACCAAGGTAAAGATACTTAATCCGCGGATAATCTAGGGAACAATAGCGCAGATGAACCATGAATATTCACTTCATCGTGGTGTATTGAGGTGTATAAGAGCGAGGAGTGTCTTTGCAATCGATAATGGTATATGAATCAAGAGGAAAAAAGCATTGGAATGTATAATCAAACATCTAGCCACGGTTCGATGTTCTCTCGAAGAAATGAGATCCATCCTTATCTCTCTCAATAAATGATTGCCTTTTTAATTTAAAGTTCCACGTTTCATTCTTATGGTATTAACTTTTTGGTTCAACGTTCACGTAATGTAATTAAATAACACATAATTTAATATATGTATATGTAATTAAATGCTTTAATTAATACATATACGTAATGATATAGTAATAGAGTAGCACTGTGTAACATGAATATATAGTGATATATACTTCAAGAAATATCAGATTTTAGATTTCACTTTCACAATAATTAATTTTCGTGTTTGCATGAAAATATAATTAAATAACACGGGTTATTAAAAATGATGTAGTAATTGTATTGTCTAAATACTACAATTTTACAGTAATAACATACTATGTTAATATAATATAATATAATATATAATATAATACAAAATAATATAATATAATATAATGTAAATGTAGTATCACTAATATACATATATAAATTACATTGAAATATAATCATTGGTTATAAATTGGAGTATAGTACTATGAGCCAATAATTTTTGCAATCATCGTGTGTCACTGCAGCATTATATAATATAACGACATACTAATAATTCATTATATTACATTATATTACATTATACAATATCGTGACAATGCTGCACCAATAAATACGCAATGAATGCAAAAATTATTCGCACAGGATATTAGATTTCAATTCAGCGTTTCCCATCTCAAGTTCTACACTTTATTCCTAAATTTTATGCATTTTAAGTGATACAAAATTTCAATTATTAATTTTATGTATTTTAAGTGATACAAACATTTAACACGCACGATAATAAGCTATAATAACGTTTGCTGATATTTAACGTCACATAAAACTAGAAAACCGTGCTTTTTTTCGAAGCACGATACAACAAATTGCACGATGGGGAGGCAAGGGGGATGATCGCGGTTTAATCGGCGAGAGCGATGAAAAGTTTCGATGCTCACGGGGTTGACTCGTCTTTGAGGCGGTTAATTACTTAAGACACGGCACATTGTCGGCGATTATTATTCCTGCAAGCTTTCCCGAAGCGAAGAAATTATTAAATTTCTTCCTCCTTTTTTTCTTCCAACCCTCCACCCCCCCCCCCTCCCCCTCTTACCGAAACTTTCCGAAACTTCGAAAGAAACTTTTAAACTTCTGAGATCTCCCTGTTGCCGAGGAATAAAACGAAAATCTGAAAAACTGAAATACAGCTTCTCTCTCGTTATCTGTTATCACCGTTCGTTTCATCGGTCGTTCAGAATATTAGATTTAGGCCCCGAGATAGCGACATTCGCGCGAGAAGACCTCGAAGATACGTTTTCATGCGAACTTTATTAAGAGATCCGTTTTTTTTTTTTTTTTACGAGTTAGTACCTACGTTTATCCTGTTTCCAACCTCTCGCTAGTTTTATGTTAAATTTATACTATATATAATATAATATAATTATATTAAATTTATACTATGTACAATATAATACAATTATATTAAATTTATATTATATACAATATAATATAATTATATTGAGTTATATTATAATATATAATGTAATATAATTATATTAAATTATATTATAATATATAATATAGTATAATTATATTAAATTTGTATTTATATAATAATTATTATCTTTTAACAATCGTTTATTTAATTTGAAATATATAACTTATATATTATATTAAATTTTATAATAAATTTTATATTAAAGTTTCGTTACGATTGGAGTATTTCTGTGTGATCACCAAGTAAACGAAATTTGTTCCTTTCGCGGGATTTACTTCGTGAGTTACCATCCCTTCGTTTTTAGTACTTTCACTCATTTGTAAATCTATGACTTACGTTTTTTGCAAATTTACGTTTGCAAAGAACGTTACATTAAATTTACAATAAACTGTAAATGCAACAGAGTATTTTTAAGTGGCCAATGTTTTATCATAACTTGTGAGAATTGCTTTCTGCAAATGATCTCTTTTATTTCTGACATTTTCAGATTTTCGATATCCTATTATTAATCCTACATTGTTACGATGTTATTGCTGTTAATAAATATAATTGATGATCATAATGTCACTCGTTCAATTATACAATTACGAAAAGTTATGATATATTATATATTTAATAAATAAAATCCACGTATGTTATCAAATCACACTACGATGGAAATGTATTAACGCCGTGAATGAAAATTTGCAACAAGTCAGAAATAGTGAGAATCAAAAATCCGCATCCATCTTCGTTTCTCAGAGATTTCTGATTGTCGTCTGGCGCGACCAAACAATTACGAGACACCATCGTGCAATAATCATTATTTATTCGCCGGGCGATCGATCGCATTTCATTAATTCGATACATGGCATAATTGTGTCCAGCACGGTTACAGGCATAAGTCGGATTTACGATCCGATTAAATTTGTTTAGCGTTCCCGTGTTATGTTACAAATTGTTGTGTACAACATGCTCGTACAACGCGGCAGAGATTAATTTGCTGCGGTGGACAGCGTGAATTATTGCAATGAATTCATCAAATTTAACGTGAGTAGGGGTGGGGGAGGGGGAGTAGATAATCAGAAACATATTTATATATTGAGTGCAATTTTCATGGTACACTGTGATCACTCGAACAGTTTTTATTCACAGATTTCACAGATTTTGTGATTAACGTAACAAATGATAATCAACTGGTTCATTTGTTGCAAGCAAACGTAAATTATTTTACTTTAAATTGCCAAGAGATCAACTGAAATTTTTCGAGACTTTTTGAGTGGTCCGATGTATATTCTATTTTGTTAATTTTTAACTTGAACGTGTTAAATCCTTTTTATTTCGAACGTGTGTTTTTAATATATTAGTGCATCGTTTCATGAAATTACTTAACATGATCATTCTAGAAAGTTATTCCACGGTTACTAGATAATTTTATATAATTGTGTAACGTAACAATTCTCTTCTATAATATACTATTAATATTAAAAATTTTATATAATTTTATATAATTTTATATAATTGTGTAACATAACAATTCTCTTCTATAATATACTATTAATATTAAAAATAAAGTTGAAAATATTAAAAATAAATTAATGTTAAAAGTCTACTAAATTTCCTACTAAAAAAAAAAAAAAAAAAAAGAAAACAGAGCACAAATTTGTGAACGTCAACAAATACTTGAAACAAATAATTTTTAAAACACAATGAAAATACGTTTGAACTGAAATTCAATTTTTCCTCGGAGATCCCGGTGAATTTCAATTTGAAACGCGACAGGATGTGTGAAGTGAAAGTGTTGGGCATCTCAATATATCGCGCGAACGTTCCTGTGTATACTGGCCAAACTATCGTGTCCACGGCCGACGACAGGAAACACGACAGTGGACGGTTAATTGTGAATCGAACGACGTACGGGCCAGCCACGTACAATGTACCGAATATATTAGCAGTGATTTTGATATTGGCTCTGTAAATCTGCTGTTCTCGCTAATTCGCGGGATACTCGACTCGAACGGCGAGAAACAAACCGATTTGAAATCGAATCTGGCTACGGTACGGTGTGAAATGACTCGTCGACAGTCGGCACTGTTTGAAAAATAAATATAGTGATATGAATATGAAAATAATATAAATAAGAGATATATAATATAATAGATATAAGTTTAACAATATGATATAAATATAAAATGAAAAATATATTGTATAATATAAATATAAAACAATATAGTATAAATATAGAATATATAGTATAATATGAATATAAAGTTACAAATATATGATATAATATAAATATAAAACAATATAGTGTAAATATAAAATATATAGTATAATATAAATATAAAACAATACAGTGTAAATATAAAATATATAGTATAATATAAATATAAAATAATACAGTGTAAAATATATAGTATAATATAAGTATAAAATAAAAAATACATAATATAATATAAATATAAAACAATATAGTATAAATATAGAATATATAGTATAATATGAATATAAAGTTACAAATATATGATATAATATAAATATAAAACAATATAGTGTAAATATAAAATATATAGTATAATATAAATATAAAACAATACAGTGTAAATATAAAATATATAGTATAATATAAATATAAAATAATACAGTGTAAAATATATAGTATAATATAAGTATAAAATAAAAAATACATAATATAATATAAATATAAAACAATATAGTATAAATATAAAATACATAATATAATATAAATATAAAACAATATAGTATAAATATAAAATATATAGTATAATATAAATATAAAATGAAAAATATATTGTATAATATAAATATAAAACAATACATTGTGAATATAAAATATATAATATAACGTAAATATAAAATGAAAAATATATAGCATAATATAGATATAAAATGAAAAATATATGATATAATATAAATATAAAACAATAGAGTATAAATATATAAATATTTTTTCATTTCTCCGTCGCAAATTTTACACTTCGGATGGTTTAGATGGTTTTAGATCCACTTATGGTTAGCGTTAGCGTTAAGTCCTCGTTTCACAATGCGAACAGTGGACACGCGTGTCCCGTTCGTTCACAAACTTCGGGGGAATCTCTGCGTTCCCGAAGGTTGGCGACTGGCATGGCTGATTACCGTAATCATTAACGTTCGGCCCCCGGAAGCGCCGGCAAATTGCAGGTTTAACGTAGCAATTCCAACACGGTGAATCCGATTAACGAATCGAGAAGCGAGATCGACGCCATTCGGACAGAGATTGCGTGTCTAGAATCGCGTAACCTCGCGATTGTCCTTTCGCTATTATTTTTCTTTTTCTTTTGTCTCTTAGGACACGATTCGATCGATTTATAGCGGTAGACGTTGTCTAATTGTATTATAAACGCGATTTTAAACGCTACTACGAACGGTGAAACTGAAATGAAATTTCTGTCGAAGACATTAAAATATTATATAATAGAAATAGAGGGACAAACAAATTTTATAGTGCAACGTGCATAAATTTCCACTTGTGCACTCAAATTTCTAAAAAATTACTTTGTATCAAAGTTTTATTAATTATTACTATATATATTGTATATTTAATACAATACTGTATATTTATATATTTACTGTATACCGTATATTAAGTATTTAATACTGTATATACTTTAATATTTTAATATTGTATGTCAAGTATTTAATACTGTATATACTTTAATACTTTAATATTGTATGTCAAGTGTTTAATACTGTATATACTTGAATACTTTAATATTGTATGTCAAGTATTTAATACTGTATATACTTTAATACTTTGAGACTGTATATTAAGTTATTATATTTAATACTTTAAATAGTTACATTTATATTTATTTATTATTTATATATATAGTTATAAAGCTATTTAAAATACTTAATAAGTATTAATGCATGATAAATATAATTTATAATATAATTATAACTAGTAACTAGTAACATAATTATAATAGTTATAGTAGTAGTAAAACCAATAATATAATTATAACAGTTATATTTGTATAATTATAAATATAACTATTATATAAATATTAATCATATTATATTCATATTTATTATACACAGAGCACAGAAGTACTTTTGATGCTGGAACATTTTCTGAAAAAGAAAAAAAAGAAGAGAAGAAAGAAGTTAACAATACGACAACTGAGAAAAGCTCCTTCAGCGATTTACAAAAAAAAAAAAAAAAAAAACAAAAAAAAAAGAAAAAACGAACGCTCCGAATAGAAACTGGAAAATTTGCCAATCCACCGTGTATCAGCAACGAACGAGGCGAGCTATTTTATTGCCAAACTCCGTTTCAGCCCTGTGCACCGCGAAATTGACCGCAATTATCAACGTCCACGAAACGTCTGCCGTTAAGCTGGCCTATATACAAGCGATATGGTTGATATACAGATATTTGGCCAGTCTGGAATGCCAGTGTGCAGCCAATAGATTGTCCGCAAGAACCGCCCAGTAATTAACGCGATTATCGTTGCTTAAGAATACCTGGCCATGGAATTAATTAACCACCTTGAAAGTATTGAACGCGAGAAAATCGGTAATTACGCGCGACGTTTCTTTTTCCCTCGATGGACAGATTGTGCACGTTTGTGCAAACTTTTCTTGTGCTTGCGAATAGAATTGCAGAGGTGTAACTTGAATTATATTCTACTGTAATAAAATTGAGTCAACTGAAGCATCCGTTGTGAAATATAAATTTTTATGAACGTAAAATACCCATAAACTCGCAGGTTTTTTTTAATTAGAATAGTTGAGAATCGAAATTTTAAATATTCATTGAAATAGGTTGAAATACCTCGCAAGTTTAGTGAATTTTCTAGGTAACTGAAAGTCAGTGATGCAAATCACTGAACTGATGTAATTCAAGCACTCGACTATTAAAATTTGAAGTAATCAACTTCACTTCACGGTTTATGTACTTCGTGACAAAATGTTAAATTAAATCATGAACTCCAAGACTAGGTAATTGTATTTTTCAATGAGCTGACAGTACCAGTCAAAAGTAATATTAATAGTAAATATTAACTGTTGATATCTGTTATTTATCATATATTATAAACTGCTTTGTAAACTGTAATACTAACAGAGACAGAGGCTTTTAAATCATTTATAATTCTCAATAAGTGACAAGTACTTCAATAGTACTTTTGGTTAATAAATATTTTATAAATACTTTGATAGTTAATGAATGATAAATATTAAAGTGCACACATTTACGTACACTGTGCAAGTGTAAAGAAATTCGGGTGACTAACGGTACAGGTTTCATGAAATTACAAAATAGATCATCGAATATTATAGTCTTGATATAAAAATGATCATAAAATGAAATATTAATAATGTCACAAGTATTATTGAAATATACAAAAATAAATATATAAGTAAAGTATAAGACAACAACATACAAGATACAGATTTGTATGATTACATAAAATGAATAATATAATAACATTGTATAACAAACATAATAATATAATACAAATATATTGTGAAATGAATAACGTAATAATACATCAATATTATTCATTTATAATAAAATAATGATAATAATGATATACAATAACATAAAAAAATTATATATAAATATATAATTTATATATATATATATTTGTATTTATTTATATATGTATTTGTATTTATTTATATATCTATATCTATATATATTTATTTATTTATTTATATATATTATTGATGTATATGTTGATTTAGTAAATTATTATTTACATTTTATATGCAATTGATATAATATTTTATAATATACATATAAAAATAGGAGAGTAATTAATATATTTATATATATATATATAAACTAACTAAATACATAATACATAATATATATAATATATAATATAATATACAATAAATATAATACATAAATAATACAGTAATAATAATAATACCTATGGACATGCAACTAAAAACAAATACTGCAAAGTTTCGTCGAAACAGACAGCACGTTATCCTAACTTCAAAAATTTCACGTCCCTACGCTTGGCTAGAAGCTCGCCAGCAATCGATAAATCTCGAAAGTGATACCCGCAACGCCTGGCCGAAACTTTGTTCAAAAAGTAGGCATAACAGCCTCTCCACGGTTAAACCCCTACGTTAATTTCCATAACAGGCCTCGACAACCTTCTCTCTCGTTTCCGCGTGCATGCTAATTTTTCCATGCATCGAAAATTAAATATGAAAGTTCACGCGTAAGTAAACTCGGAGGAAAGGAAGAAAAAAGTGGGAAATCGGAGATTGAAGGTGAGAAATTAATCGCGCTCGCTTCGTTTGACGTTTCGCCTAACAATCCCGTGTTCCCTCGCATCGAATCCCGCGCCGCCATTTACATGTCAAAGTGAATGCAGCAGGCGTGCCCGTAGTCGGACCTCGCATAAATATGAATACATTTAGGGTCTTTGGTCCCTCTTAGTTGGCTCGTCTGGGGGAGGGTACTGGAACGCCGCGAGATCCGATTGCCGCGTTTCGCGAAAGGATTTCTGTCTCACCTCTCTGCGTTTCCCCCCGAGACCGTGTTGTGGCTTTCCTTTCCGCGTGGAAACACTCATCGAGCATCTTTCTGCGAAAATCTTGCCACGTTCTATTGTTGAGTAGTAGAAAACTCTTTGCTCTCTTGCGCGAAGATACGCGTTTGCATGTTATTCTATTCTTAAACTGTATTTATGTATCTTTTATATTTTATATATATTTTTATATTTCTATATTTCACATGAATTTTTATATATCTCTATATTTAATATAAATTTTTATATACCTTTATATTTAATATATATTCATTTGTACACATGTATATTTTATATATTTTATATTATATTCATTATAATTTATACACTCTATATTACGTTTTCATGTTATTGCATTTTTATACTGTATTTATATATTTTTTATATTTAATATATATTTAATATACTTTTTATATATTTTAATATTTAATAAATATTTTATATATTTTTATATTTCTATATTTATTATAAATTTTTATAAACCTTCGTGTTTAATGTACATTTCTTTATACACATGTATATTTTATACATTTTACATCATACTTATTATATTTCATTTATTATATTATATTATATTCATTATATTTTACTTATATTATATTTCATACACTTTATATTACGTTTGCATGTATTTTTATACTGTATTTATATATTTTTTATATTTAATATATATTTTTTATATATTTTTATATTCAATATATATATTCAATATATATTTTTTATATATTTTGTATAATTTTATATTTCTATATATTTTATATATTTTTATATTTCTATATTTAATATAAATTTTTATATACCTTCATATTTAATTTACATTTACATGTATATTTTATACATTTTATATTATACTTATTATATTTTATACATTTTACATTATATTTATTATACTTTATACATTTTACATTATATTTATTATACTTTATACATTTTACGTTATATTTATTATATTTTATACATTTTACATTATATTTGTTATATTTTATTTACATTACATTTTACACATTTTACATTATATTCATCATATTTCATTTATATTATATTTTATACACCCCATATTACATTTATTATATTTCCATATTTAACGCGTAACATCACAATAACGACATACAATTTCAACGAAGCAGAATTAGAAAATGCTGCAACGCCAAGTTACCAGTGGAGTAACAATTTTCTAATTCCCTTTCGTAATGTTACATCAACATACGATTTTAAGGGGCCAAGATTGCGTCTGAAAGTGATTCCAACCCTCCATTAAATCGTTCGAGAATTCACTTAAAACCGCTGTCGTAACACTGCTCGAACAGCCCCGACCAAAGGAGCGACTCTCCTCCAACAGGTTCGTTAAGCTCTGCACGCGAAAGTTGCTCGCTGCGCAAAGTTTAGAAGGATATAAAGGATATCGTTAGTAGGATCAATTAATTCAAACGAATTCCGCACGGGAGCGGGGATTGGAGGGAATATTTGCTCGCAAGCAACGTGCCTTTGAGGCACTCGGTGTTCCTCGCGAGAACTCTCTCTCTCTCTCTCTCTCTCCTTTCTTTAGAAAGAAGAAAGGAAAAAAGAATGTTGAAAGGAGAGATCTCCAGGATCGGGAGGCACGGGTGAAAAATGATGGAGCGCCAATATACAGCGAATCACGGTCGAAAGGAACGATAAAGGCGGCTAGGAAATTTTTTTATTTCCTGGGGAACGATTTTCGTGCCGGTGGATTGTCGTTATCAGCTTCCTGCGGTTCCTTCGCTGAGAAATTGGTCGGCGCGGGTCACTTTTATCGGGAGCAGGTGCCTCGAAAATGATTCACGTACGGCGATGAAAATTTCAACTCGGCGAAGTCGTCAGAAATTGAAAAGTTGTCGGGAGGAGGGAATTTTATTTTTTGAGCATATCTGAATTATTAATAGTATAATTTATAGATTTATATTATATTTGTACTTATTATATTTATTATCAAGATTATTATTAATATGAAAACATTTAATTATTTTTAAAAACGTATATGAATAATAATTATATTTATTTTAAAATTAATAAAAAAATAAATTTGTTTACTTTCGTATCTACAAATATATTTATATTTTTGTTTATTACTTTTAATTTTATAAATAATTTTAATTATAGTTTATGAGAAACATTAAATTGCAAATTTAAGAATATTAATTAATTAATTAATACAAAAAAATTTTAAGTTAAATAGAACTATTAATCTTCAAAGTTAAAACAATATTATAAATATAAATTCTATGTATAAATAATATTAAAAGAACTTAAAATCTTTATAAAGAAATTTACAATTTATTTCTTTTTCAGACATAATATTAAATTTTGAAAAAATTAAATTAATAATATAAGTAAATGATTAATATCTACAAATCATAAAAACATTAGCATTTTATATATAATATTTGCTTTGTGATCAGGAATTATTGGATTATTTTAATAATTCTATCGGCATATTTGAATTCTAGCGAATAAATTATTTTGTGCACTCGGAGGGTTAATTTTAACCAGACAACTCTTTTCCAACCCTTTGAACGCCCGCTGGAGTTACGAAAAATTTAAAAACTTAGCACCAAGTGAGAATTTTAGTTTCGATACATTTGAATCTCTAGTAAATAAATTATTTTAAGCATCTACGTACGGATTGAACATTCAGAGGGTTAATTTTTAGCCAGCATAAGCTTCTGAGTGAGCGGAATTATCGAAAATTTAAAAATCTCTCAAGTGAGAAGTTTTAGTTTCGATATATTTGAACAAATAATTTCAGCTCGTTCTAGATGATCCAATTCTTCAATTTCAGCTGGATAAAAATAACACTTCTTCGTTCGTTGTTCCAGAAAATTAATTCAACTGGGAAAATAGAACAAAGAGTATAACTCGTCTAATGTTTAATCTCGTGGAGAGAAACCAACTCAAAGTTTTAAGCTTCAAAACCAGACTAATTGTAATATGATTTTTTTTAACAAAGTTATAATCCGAGGTTTGAATCGTTGAATTATATCGAGTTGTTGATTCAGTTACTGAAAATTTGTACTGACGCGACTTTTTCGATGCAAATTTCAAAATTCGTTTTTGAGACTTGAAACTGACATAATCAAATTGAATGAACAGACAGGGGAAACGCAGGTCGAATGAACAAATCGCTCGAGGCGTAAAAATTTCCCCGAGAATCGTACGAATAAATGATGCTTCTACTTTATATGTATGTATGTACGAGGCATAAAGCAGAAGCGTGTACGAATCAGCTCGCCCGAGTGAAAATCGCAACCGAGATCCGGACATCCGGTGGATAACAGAGAAAACTGCTGATCCACTGTTCTCACCGACGTATTCAATTTGTCATATATGGTTTATGCATTGATCGTCAGTCTCGTTCGCGCCTGTAAAATTAAGAGAGAATCATGATTTTGCACGGCTCGTTTCATGATCTCGTTGAGATTTGCGTGGCTGGTTTAGGTTAGGTTATGTTTATTATTGGCTCAGTTTGAATGAGTGTAATCGACTGTAATAATAATTTAATAATAATGAGAAGATCAGTAACGGTAGAATATATTTTATTTGAAAGTTTGTATAAATTCTTTGTGTCCCTGGTTTAGGTTAATTTTTTATTTAAAGGAAAATGGCAGAGAAGAAATTTATTGTTGAAGAAAGTGTGTGTGCATCGCAAAATAAATAAAAGCACGACAAATGTATAAGTATTATTACATAAGTATTATTATTAGTATATATTATTATTATTATTATATAAGTATTATTATTTATATGAAATATAAATAATAAGTATTATATTATATTATATTCTCTAATATAAAATTTTAATATTCAATATAATATCATATTGTATTTAATTACATATTAATAATATTATTTACTTAATTACAATAATGTAACGTTAAGCAACATAAATAATAATTATAAATATCATTGAACTCAACAATGAAACTCAAAATGCCACGTTAAAATTTCTGCCAAAAGCGTCGAAATTACTCTTCGTTATTGCAACCATAATCTTCCTAGCCTAATCTTTGTAAGAGTTTAAATTTGGAAAAATTGCTGTGAGAAATTTTCAAATGCTACGCAAAAATTTAGAGTTTGCATATTGAAGAACGAGAATTCAAAATGTCGAAGGTGCATTAATGGCAAAAATCCCGCTGTACGATTAAATGAAAATTTCCAGAAATTACTACGCGTCGCAGAAGAAGTTAACGAGGTTCGAAGTTCGATGAATTTCAATATGTTGAGCAATATTGTCGCCGCCTGCAGCTTATTAGCAATCATGTTGCGTCTTGCGATCCCGATTGTGTAATCACGAGTATCAGCACGTAGACCACTTCCCCTCCGGATATGGATGCACGCTGCGTTAATTACTAGAAATTCCACGTCGTGATCGACAATCTAATTCAAGGCGAGGCCGAGTGACAAACTCGTGTCATCTGATTGGTCTCGTTACTGGTTTTGGAAAAGGCCGAGATCACAGACGAGGTGAACAGACATTGGATCTCACGGACTCTCGTCAGGCCCGTGACCTGAATTACCGACAGAGTAAAAAATCGTTGCGTCTCTCAGCGCACTCTACGCAAAACAGCGGTGAGTTGGGGAACTACAACGTGACTTTTGAGACCCATTACAGTGTTGTCAAACTTCCAGTACTGAAATGTGAAACTAGTAACTAACTAGAACTAGAGAGTCGAACATATTTTATTTAGTGAATCTTACAAGATCTTATCATAAGATATATAGTATGTAAGAGATATAGTATATTATCACGTATTATAAAATAAGAATATATATAATATTATTGTATATGTAATAAATATTATATTTATATTAATATATATTATATATAAAACAATATTATAAGCAGAGAGCCAAACATGGTTTATTTGATGAATTTCATGCAATTATATAAAACTCAGAAATAAAATGTATGTATATATTGCTACATATTATGAATGTACAAATGAAGAATCAAACGCATTTATGTATTATAAAATTATTAAACTTTAGAAATAAAATATATAGTACATTATTATATATTACAAATATATAAGTAGAGTGCCGAATATATTTTATTGAAATTTAAAAATACATTATTGCATACTATAAATATGCAAATAGAGAGACAAATATGTTTCGTATGATGAATCGTATGATTATAAACGATTCTGATAAAGTTTGAAGCTAATCTGAAAATTGGTACAAAACACCACAAACGTATATATATTTCTGCATAAGGATAGCCATTTTAATCCATCGAAGATTAACATTGCACAAGTCAATTGTAAACTGACTTTCAATCAATCGATTTACATCGATTGTCACATTTTTCAAAGTAAAGCCAGAACAGTTTAGAACACAGTCACAAGTATATCTCGTTCTGCATTCTTGATTTCTTTCTACAAAATGGCGGCGGTTCCAGCGTTAGTCAGCCCGAGTATTAATACTCGAGTCACTGTGAATCGATCACTTCCACCACTTCGAAAACTCGTCCCAGAAATTCTGTCGCGCACGTACGTATCATAAATTCGGGCGTCAGCACTGTCAAAACGCGGTTGGCGTAAAAAAAAAAAAAAAAAAGAAAGAAGCAAAAAAAAAAGGAAAAATCATAGCAGTTTGGTCCCGATGACGCGGGAAATACGCTTCGTTAGCCTCGAATGCGAAATATGTCGGCCCGATGGCACCACGAACGAAACACTTTCGCCCGTTGCGTCGACATTGTCCGAAGTTCATGAGTCGGCGTAGCTTTTGCCCGACGTCGATCACGCATTGTCATCCCCCCCCCTCCCCCGAATCGATTTTCTACGAAATCTATGGCCACAGGTTAGGATATTTTGCTGAGCTCATTGTGAAATGAAAGATTTTTAACGCGAGCACGTAACGTTTTTATATTATAAACGATCGACGAAACGAACTCGTTGAGAGCTGCAGTTGGATATTGAGAAATCGATTGAAGTTGTATTAATATTATACTATCATCTAAAATATAAAAGCAGCTTTCTTCTCTTTGTCATTGGAAAATTTATGTGCGAGCGGACACTCGATGCGCGAAACAATATTTCAACGCGTCTATAAATAACACAGTTAATCGACTGTTAATTATTGTTGATATTGGAACTTATTACTTGTTTTTGTTTATCAATCATTTGCAATGAACTTCGCGCGCCACGTCGTGAAAGAGATTCCGGAAATTTCGTTTTTTTTTTTGGAAATTTCGCTTCTTTCTCCTATCGATGGGAGACTTTGACAAGCGAGACTTTGTGCATCGATGGTGCATCGATTTAAATCGCGAACCTCATGCATTTTAAAGACTAGATTATACTAAACAACCCCGGCAGTCCGCCGCTAATTTACAATTTTAACTTGCAAATGTACGAAAGATTTTTTACGACGATCTCTTTAAATTCTCGAAATCCACCGAAACTGTTTGCAATTCCGAACGAGGCGTTCGTCAAATGTACTGCATTTATTCATTCAATTTGTGCATTTGTAGGAAATTTTAGACTATGCAACTGTTTGCAGAACGTGGCAAGCAGAAATATATGAAATGTCCAAAGATCTCTGTTTATTAATTAACAAAGTGATTCGATAAATATATCACGTGAACGATTGACACGTATTTCTACTATTGGACTGCGGATTTTTGCGCAATTTATAGAAAATTCAAAATTGTTGAAAATGTATGGAACATTCTAATTAATATTTAATTGATATCGTCAGCGACTTGAATCGAATAAATTAAACGAAACGATTTTTATTGAAATTCATCTTCTTCGATATCATCAATCTTTATTCGAGATTAAATTTTAAAAGAATTTCAATCTTCCAGATTTTCTGTATATATATATTTTTAATAATGTTCCTTTCAATAGATTTTCTAATAATCGAAATAATATTCCTTTTAATAATAATATTTGTAGGATAATAAATATTATTTAAATAATAATGTTCTTTCTAATAACAATATTTATATAATAATAAATATTATATAAACGATATACTTTTTAATAATAATATTTGTGTAATAATAAATATTATTTAAACAATAATATTTATATAATAATAAACATTATTTAACTAATATTCTTTTTAACAATAATATTTATGTAATAATAAATATTATTATATAATATATTTAAATATTAAATAGTATTAAATAATATTTATAGAATAATAAATATAATATACAATATATAATAATAAAAATTATTTAACTAATATTCTTTTTAATAATAATTTATATAATAATAAATATTATTTAAATAATAACATTCCCTTTAATAATAATATTTGTGTAACAGCAAACATTATCTGAATAATATTCTTCTTAATAGGTTTCTTAATAATCGAAGTAATATACTTTTTAATAGATTTTTTTCATGATCGAAAACATTAACAAACGAGATAATAACCTGACGGGGAAGTCCAGATAAATTGCAACGAATCGAATTGTACGTCAAATCGTAGATGACTGTGTCCAAGATGGACGAATCGAGTTGAAACGCCGAGTCAAGGTAAATCGGGAAGGGTTGTTGCGAGTCGTGGAATCTGGGGGTTGGAATCGAGGCGAATCCGAGGGGATTAAATGTAGTTTACGGGGAATCGGCGCGCGCGTTCGGCCAGATTGCTGTGTAATCGATTCAAATCAAGTTCTAGTGGATTCAAGAACGTCGAAACGTGGCATTTTCAAAGCGATGAATTCCGTTGGATGCCGGACACGAATTCTGTTTGTTCGTGCTATACCTGAACAACCATGAGGCTCGTGCAAATAAGAGTCGCGCGTGCAGAACAATTACGGATTACATCGAACAGTATGCCGCTGTGCGACACGAATGAAAAATCGTCCACGCTTTGTAATATAATTTTTAAAATGAAAATTGAGATTATTCAACGACAATCACTTGGTCTCGCTTTGAAGCACGAATTTCGGTTTCAATTTGTTCCATTTCATTTGTTTCTTAAACACGCTTTCACGTCGTTTTTTTTATTTTACTTTCTATTTTCTTTGAAAAGATAATATTTTATTTCATTTCAATTCAATTCTCGAGAATTGTCAAAATTGAGACGACTTGAATTACCAGCGTAATTAATATAATAAAAATTATATTTAATAATGAATGTTTTGTCGTAACTAATATAATAAAAATTTGTTATATCAGTTGGATTGTAATAAATATTTTATTACACCAATATAATGACAATTATATTTAATAATAAATATTTTATCATGACTAATATAATAAAAATTTGTTATATCAGTTGGATTGTAATAAATATTTTATTACACCAATATAATGACAATTATATTTAATAATAAATATTTTATCATGACTAATATAATAAAAATTTGTTATATCAGTTGGATTGTAATAAGTATTTTATTATACCAATGTAATGACAACTGTATTTAATAATAAATAACAATTATAATTTAATAGTAAATATTTCGCTTCGTGAAACGTGTTTCTGCCTATTAAAATAATTACATACATAAATGATAAATTATTATTGTCTATAGAATGGTACATGACAAAATAAATTCAAACAAATTCTTTTCCTCTACACGATCGACATTCCGCACCTTTTCTCCAAAGAATCCAGAGAGATTCATTGAATTACGGGACAAAGGGAAGCCAGGGAGTTATCACGACGATTTCTAAAGACAGCTATCGCTGCCTGAAGTCCCCGCTTTAATTACTGGAACGTCCAAGGACCGTGTGATTATAGCTTAGAAATTCTCCAAGTTAGCGGCATCTCTCTCTCTCTCTCTCTCTCTCTCTGTCTGTCTACGTTGAAAACTAACTTCGATGCTAGCTCATTACACGGCCAAGTGGTGACTTTACGTATTAATCGAGAAACTGAAGTTGACCAAGTTTCGCCAACTATCGCGCGAATATTTCACTTCACGTTACATAAAAATATCTCTTGCTGCGAACTATGATATTTTCAATGTGCGTGTGTATTGGGAGCATTGAAAGCAAACTGAAAATTGAAAGAAATATTGTAAACGATTTATTTAATATTTTACACAATTACTTGAGTTGGATCGTACAAATTATTTTGTATAATTTAAAAATTAAAATTTATTAAATATTAATTTAAAAGTTATTTTATATATTCAGCAGGCGATGAAAATTTAAAAATATTGCATAGTTGTTGTACAGTGTGGTTATAAAAATTTGAAAACGTAGCGTAGTTTGAACTCTGAATTTTATGTTACTGTATTTGAAATTTAAAACAAAATTTCTATACTTAAGATATTTTATTTTATGTAAAATTTGTCTTCGAATTTTTCTAATGCTAGGATTCTAATAACAATTTTAATTTCAATTTTAATTTTAATTGAATTAATTGAACATTGTCATTAATATCATTGTTTTATTGTTTAAAATTCCAATGCATCATATATACGTAACCTTTTAAAATTTATGTAGATTACTAAATATATGCCAGATTACTAAAATTTAGAATATTTGATTATACTTAGTGTCTTACGTTATTTTAATAATAGTAAATTAATAGTAAATTAATAATAAATTAATAGTAAACTAACAGTAAATTAGTAATAAATTAATAGTAAATTAAAAATTAATAGCAAATTTATAGTAAATTAAAAATTAATAGCAAATTAATAGTAAATGAATAGTAAATTAAAAATTAATAGTAAATTAATAGTAAATTAAAAATTAATAGTGAATTAATAGTAAATTAAAAATTAATAGTAAGTTAATAGTAAATTAAAAATTCCAAAATTGAATAATTCAACCCTGAATTGTTGCTGATGCAATAATACCAATCAAGGGATGAGCCAGCTCTGAAAAATGGGAAAAATTTTATGCAATGCTCTACGCCACAGTAATTACTAAATGAAAAATTTCAATATTTTTGCGTTAAATACGACCTTTCAATTTTACACTTCGATCGTTTCGCTTTTTCTTTCTTTCTTTTTTTTTTCAATCAAAATGCCACAAAATGGCGCGGTTATTTACTCAAAAAGGAAAAAAGAAAAGTGGAACTTTTCATTTAATGATTGCTCACGCACTACAGCCGAAATTCAATTACAAATTTAAAGTTGAAGTCGAACAATTCAATTTTAAATCATCGCCATGCAGAAAATAAGAGGAATTTTAATTATATCCAAAATAAGAAAAATTTTTTATTACATCCAATGTCTTCATCCTTTTTATATCGAAACGTTCTTCAAACCGAAAATAACGAAGCTGCTCGAAGAGATTCGAATTTTCGAAGTGAATTCGCAAGATTGGACAACCCATCTCCAAGAATCACCGTCAATTTTCGTTGCACAATCTTCTAACCAGATCGCTTCAGCAGAAATTGTTGAAACTGTTTCGCATCCGAGGGAACGTAAGACGAAGTCCCTCAAGCTAGATTCAGCAAGATAAAAAGGGGGCTGGCTGCTGGAGAACGTTCCTCTCGAAGGGAGAAACGATTATTAATCGATTCAGCCGCGACAATAAGGCGTCGTTGATTGTTCCGAGCTTCCTCCTTCTCTGTGATAATGATTAATCCGAGGCAAGCGAATTCGCAACTTCTCGACCTTTCCATCCGCCTCGCTCGGCCGACCTTGCTCGATAATGTATGATTCTTTTTTATCGGGACCATCGGTCGCGGTATGAACGATGGAAATTCCCGTCGACGTCGATCGCTCGCTTTTGAAGCGGTTAATTATACCGGGCAGAAAGACACTGTAACCAGCTGCATATTTCCTCTGTCAAAGGAAATTTATTTATTTATCTTTTCCTTCTGTCTTTCCGAGTTTTCTATTTTTTTTATTTCGTGAACGAAAGTGAAATTGAGTGGCAGAGCTTTGGTTTTTCTTGAAAAGAATTGTAACTACTAAAATCTGTAATTTTTTTTATTATAAATTTCTTCAATTTTTTTTTATTTTTTTATTTTTTTATTCTTTTTTTTTTGCTTTCTTTAAAAGATGTTTTATTGAAAGTAACAGGTGGAAAGAAATTCCCTGTAGGAATTGAATTATATTGTCATTTGTGTATTTTATATTCTATTATTTATATATCTGTTATATTTTATTATTATATTTATTATTCGTATATCGTTGTTCTTTATTGGTTATTTATTTTATATTAATTATGTATAGCTCGTCGATATTAGCTGTGTTTGCTGGTAATTAATTATTAGAAAAGATATTATTTAATGACACTTAATATATAATAGAATATTATTATCTGATAATGTAATTCATCAATTGATTGTATTATTGATATCAATTCCACACGTTAAAGCTCAAAATCTTATTCAATTGAAAAAGTCATTGTTTCTTATGTTTTTTTTTTTTTACCTTTGAACTGTATCTACAATTAGTCAAAGAAGTCTCTGTCAAGTTTTGAATATTTAGAACAAAGGATTTCGGTCAATTTTTCAGTCTGAAGATTGAAAGATGAAGGTAAGTGAAAATTGAACAACTAAATTTCTTAAGCACACCTAATGCCAGAGAATAACATTTATATTATTAAATGTACGCCAACGTAAATTATGTACGGCAACGGAAAAGTCTTTAAAATTAAATATCTCTCCCCCTTCTTATTTCACCGGGAAGGGGAAACTAAAAACTTAGGGAATGACATTTTTCACAAACTTCTTTCATCTTCTTCCACCACCATCATCTCTTTCTTATTCCGTAGCTTCTTTAAAAAAAAAAGGAAAAAAGAAAAAGAAAACTTTCATACAACATTTACAATACCACAAAAGACAGAGATAAATCACGTTTGTTGTTTATATAAATTTTACCCAGTCGTTCAATATAAGGTACCTATGGTGAGCAAAAGAAATTTTGAATTATTCATTTGACATTGGTAAATTTATGTACATGAGACTTATTGTGTAATATATTAATATACTTTTTGTATATTATATATTAATGTAATATAATAATTAATCTTTACTTTTTAATATTATAATGTAACTGTGACGTAATTTTTTGAATTATTACTAGGTGTGAAGTAAAATTTTTATTTATTATATAAAATAAATTTAATATAAATTTTATAAATCCGAAGGAAATTGGCAATTTGAAATATGCCGAACTTTCTGTTTATTTCCCCAAAATTCGTTGCTCATGAATTTTAATAACACGAGACACAGAATTACATAAATATTCTATTTCCAAACCGTTTCAAACAAAAACACACTGCGCAGCTTCTTATAAACACTATCAACTGAATGAAACTTCAGCAATGACTGGATTTTCTATTTTTTACATTCTGCCCAAACTACTCCATTAGCCGTACAAATTTGCCAAATTTTACCTTTTCTAAATTCTAATCGCTCAAACTGTTTCAAACAAAGATACACTGTTTAATTTCTTAACTATAGACATTTTCAACTGAATAAAACTTCAGAAATCACTAGATTTTCTATTTTTTAAGTTCTAACTGCTCAAACTACTCCATTAGCCGTACAAATTTGCCAAATTTTACCTTTCCTAAATTCCAATCGCTCAAACTGTTTCAAACAAAACATACACTGTTTAGTTTCGTTATAGACATTGTCAACTGAATGAAACTTCAGAAATGACTGGATTTTCTATTTTTTAAATTCAAACTGCTCAAACTACTCCATTAGCCGTACAAATTTTCCAAATTTTACCTTTTCTAAATTCTAATCGCTCAAACTGTTTCAAACAAAAAATACACTGTTTAGTTTCGTTATAGATATTGTCAACTGAATGAAACTTCAGAAATGACTAGATTTTCAATTTTTTAAATTCTAACTGCTCAAACTACTCCATTAGCCGTACAAATTTTCCAAATTTTACCTTTTCTAAATTCCAATCTCCCAAACTGTTTCAAACAAAGACACACTGTTTAATTTCTTAACTATAGACATTTTCAACTGAATAAAACTTCAGAAATGACTGGATTTTCTATTTTTTAAATTCTAACTGCTCAAACTACTCCATTAGCCGTACAAATTTTCCAAATTTTACCTTTTCTAAATCCTAATCGCTCAAACTGTTTCAAACAAAACATACACTGTTTAGTTTCGTTATAGATATTGTCAACTGAATGAAACTTCAGAAATGACTAGATTTTCAATTTTTTAAATTCTAACTGCTCAAACTACTCCATTAGCCGTACAAATTTTCCAAATTTTACCTTTTCTAAGTTCCAATCTCCCAAACTGTTTCAAACAAAGACACACTGTTTAATTTCTTAACTATAGACATTTTCAACTGAATAAAACTTCAGAAATCACTAGATTTTCTATTTCTAAATTCAAACTGCTCAAACTACGTCGTGATCAACTTTCTGCACGAAAACTATTGACGCGCGAGGAACTTTCGACAGGATCAATCTTCGTTTCTCCCTTTCCAATTAACGTTCAACGCGTGTATCAGTTGGTATCTCGAAGACAGGGGCGCGGAACCTTTGTAGAGGTTGGCGGTGGAAACACAGGATAACGCGGACCGGGCAGTGGTAAGGGACGTGCATTAGTCAGACGTAAGCAATGCGGTCGAATAGCTCCCACAGTGATAACTGTGGCGCATTAGTCAGACGGGGCACAAGTGATACCGCGTAGCATTCTCGGCTAGCAATGCACATTACGCCCAGAGGGAATGTTATCGCATCGATGAACCATGCACGATGCCCTGTACTCCTTTAATACCTTCCAAATGCTTTTAAATTGTTTGCTCGTGCCACGCAACGACTCTCCATTACAGGAGTTTAGGTTGCTGCACGTCAAGCGTCGTTTCTATAGGATATCGATTTGTTATAGATTAACCACGTCATTTATACGCGTTATATATTTACATTGCACATTTCTGGTATTGTAATAATTTTTTGCAAAGTATTAATAATTGGCGTTGTTATAAATATTGGTGTTGAGCTTTTATCAAAGTATCATGAATTTCGAAAGATATTATTTCAATGAATTGCAATGATATAATAGTATAATTATTGTATCATAACAATTAATATATTCATTTTAATAATATATAATAATAATATTTAGTATATTTGTAAATAAAGTAATATATAAATAACAATATTTATAAAAATAAAAAATATATAATAATATTTAATATATTTGTAAATAAAGTAATGTATAAATAATAATATTTATAAATACAAAAAATATATAATAATAATATTTAATATATTTATAAATAAAGTAACATATAAATAACAATATTTATAAATATAAAAAATATATAATAATAATATTTATATTTAATAATATATTACAATAACGTATTGATATTAATTATTTGTTGTTACATGTTATTAATGAACATGTTCGTTACAATAATACATTTTATGTAGATGCTATACCTGATACAATAGTTTGATTTCAATATTAACCTCTTGCGCTACAATGACGTGCCACGCACGTCGAGAATCTTCTTCGTCCCAAAATTGCAATATCTCCTCAGTTTTAAGTATATTTAAGTACAACCCAGGCAATATAGATAATAGATTTATTACCTCTCAATCATTTCTATCCAGTGATATCATACCGACGAGTTCGAAAGAGAAAGAAAGCGACGAATTATCGTATACGGTTTCGGTCACTCGTTATGGTCCGCAAATCACTAGCCAGCGCAAAATGTTCATATCCAATGTAATCAATTATATTTCAACGATTGATGTATCACGTCTCTCCTCAAGATTATATTTCATAATTGATACACTACGTCTTAACGAAGGAAGATATTTCCATAATGCGTTTTGAAACGAAGTGGAAACACTTTTGACCGCGACGCGTGATTAAATTAACTCCACTTCACTCGCGAAAGACACAGAGAGTATTCGTCAAATTACGCTTGGCGTTTCCACGGTTCTTTCAGCCGATGATTCTACGAAATGTCAATTTGAACGATTCAAAGCGACTCTCTGATGGGTCCGTCAAGAAGTGGAACGGAACTCGCGAAAATTAAACCATCGGAGCATCAATACCGTCGCTATTCAGAGTTTCACAGTCGAGTCTGTCGCGAGAAATGACTCGTAATCTTTCGATCAATGAGGGATTATCAACGATAAGATTAACCCGCGAATATTATGGTATATTCTGAGGTCTTGGCAGTTTCTGTTAAACGAGCGAGATTTAGAGTATTTAGTTTCCTTTCTATTTTTTACATTCTCCGTAGAATGATGGAAACTGGTTCGGTTAAACTAAAAATTCTAAAACTTCTTAAATCCTAAAGTTTAGAAATTTTTTTGGAATTGAATTAGAAATTCTGAAAATTTTTAAATCCTAAAGTTTTTAATTTAACTAATTCAGTTGAATCGAAAATTCTAAAATTTCTTAAATTCTAAAGTTTAAAATTTTTTAGAATTAAATTAGAAATTATAAAATTTTTTAAATCCTAAAGTTTTTAATTTAACTAATTCAGTTGAATCGAAAATTCTAAAGTTTAAAATTTTTTAGAATTGAATTAGAAATTATAAAATTTTTTAAATCCTAAAGTTTTTAATTTAACTAATTCAGTTGAATCGAAAATTCTAAAATTTCTTAAATTCTAAAGTTTAGAAATTTTTTTAGAATTGAATTAGAAATTCTGAAAGTTTTTAAATCCTAGAAAGTTTTTAATTTAACTAATTCAGTTGAATCAAAAATTCCAAACTTTCTTAAATTCTAAAGTTTAAAAATGTTTAGAATTCAATTCTGAAATTTTTTAAATTCTAATGATTTCTAAAATTCTAATCGAATCGAAAATTCTAAAATTCGATAATTTGACTCTAAATTGCTACGACTCCCAAAGATTCGAGTTTATTTCAGAATTAAATTAAAAATTCCAAAGGTTTTATAATTCAACTGAACCAGTTAAATTAGAAATTCTGAAATTGTTATGGCTCCCAAAGATTCGACGATACCAATTAAGAATTAAGGGAGACATCCAGCAAGACTACGTCAAACCAGAGATGGGTTCTCATTTTCCTTTAAAAGGAATTATTTCCAAAGACTCGACACGATCGCAGTAAATTATTCGTGACGTGAAAACTCTAACGAGATTGTTGTTTAATTGAATTTTCTCGACGTTGAATGCACGTGGTCTATTTCTGGCAATGAGTGTTCCTCAATGTAACGACGGTATCGGAAATTGACGGTAGTCGATACTTGGCTCGTAAAATTCAAGCATCAAGCAAACGACATTTCACGATATCAACTCGGTCTAATAAATGATTCCTTCGTGCCTGCTTTCGTTCATTCTATTACGTTGCCCCCGTATATTTCGTTCCTCGTGAAGGCATCGAAGCACGAAGTGGCCATTTGTCTCTGAGGGGGGAACGACTTCTTTCCCGATACAAAACGAATTTTCCCAATGTCTTTTCTCATTTCTCGACACACCGCGTGCTCCATATCGCGGAGAAATATTTCTCTGTTTCGTATGTGTTGTCTGTTGTTTCCATGTTAACAGCTGGTCTTCTCTAACGTGCATGCAAATTGAAATGACTGTTGTGGGGGAACCTTAACGTGACGACGTGGCTGGACATTAAACTTCCAATTGAATTTTAAATTTCTCAACATTAGATTGTTATTATAATAATATTGTATATTAATATTTATATATTTTATATGTTATATATTTATAATAAATATATATATATATTGTATAATTATAATATTTATAACATGTACATTTGTATATTTTATATGTTACATATTTATAATATTTATAACATATATATTCATATATTTTATATGTTATATATTTATAATATTTATAATATATATATTTTATATATTATATATTTATAATATTTATAACAAGTATATTTATATATTTTATATGTTACATATTTATAATATTTATAACATATATATTCATATATTTTATATGTTATATATTTATAATATATATATTTTATATATTATATATTTAAAATATTTATAACATGTATATTTATATATTTTATATGTTACATATTTATAATATTTATAATATATATATATTCATATATTTTATATGTTATATATTTATAATATATATATTTTATATATTATATATTTATAATATTTATAACATGTATATTTATATATTTTATATGTTACATATTTATAACATTTATAACATATATATTTATATATTTTATGTTATATACTTATAATATTTATAATATATATATATTTTATACATTATATATTTAGAATATTTATAACATGTATATTTATATATTTTATATGTTACATATTTATAATATTTATAACATATATATTCATACATTTATAATATTTGTAACATATATTTTTATATTTAATTTTTATTTAATACTTACAATTTCCTTTCCTTTCTTCTGTTAGATTTTTGAGACCCAACGAAAAAAAAAGTCGCGTTCGAACTTGAGTTCAATTTCAAGTTAGTTTCTTCTTACATTCTGACGTTTTATTAAAAAAAAGAAAAGAAAAGAAGAATAGATGAAAGAGACAAAAATATCAGTTGGCATTCATTTTTCGAACAAAACGCTGTGTTCCCTCTTTCTCATTTTTCAAATAAAGCGCGACACAACGAGGTGACGATAATAAAA
Source organism: Tetragonisca angustula (assembly GCA_036937485.2). NCBI lineage: Eukaryota > Metazoa > Arthropoda > Insecta > Hymenoptera > Apidae > Tetragonisca > Tetragonisca angustula. Next base: position 1,190,200 of record JAWNGG020000028.1, read on the forward strand.
GAAGCAACCGGGCAGTGAGAGAGCGAAACCGGCGTGGGGCCAGCTTAAACATTCAGAGCGTCACGTTCACAACGGTGAAAATATTCGGTGCGAGCTCGTCTCGAAACTCTCGCGTTTCTGCAACATTGATAACGCGTTAGCGGGCGAATTTCCGCGCTCCGTTAATGTTTGATCGGGCGTCTGCAGCCCGGGATGCGCCGCGAAGATTATGAAATATTGCCGGGTGGTCGTGGCAGCAAAACGCGGGCGAGGTAATGAAACGCCCTTTCCATTTTTAAATACACGTGCGTGCCTCTTCTGGCTGCGGGCAGAGTCGGTTTTTCCAAGTTAATGAAACTTGCAAATATTGATCATCGGGTCCGCGGTGGACTCTTCGCGGTGTGAAATTCGTTTTACGCTTACCGGCGAAGCAACTCTCGCAAATTAACTCTGTGGTTTTCGAATGTTTTAACGATCACTCGCCGAGCGAGTGTAAAGTATCAAGTAATTCTTCGTGTGATATTGCGGACGATTGGTAGATTGATCTCACCGAAGAGTGTTGTATTTTCGAATAAATTCAGGACTGTTCCACTTTCCAATCGTTGTTTCTTTATTGGTAATCAAGTGACTAAGGGAATTAACAAGAATTATTTATATCTCTTGTTAATACGACAGATATTTATTTACTTACTATTATTTATAGATACTTATTTATTATCATTATTTATATATTATTATTATATAGATATTTATTTATTTATTATTTATTTATTATTGTTATTTACAGACATTTATTTATTATTTATTATTTTTATATTTACTTATTATTATTAATATTTATAGATATTTATTTATTTATTATTTTTATATTTATTATTATTATTATTTATAGATATTTATTTATTATTTATTATTTTTATATTTATTTATTATTATTTACAGATATTTATTTATTATTTATTATTTTTATATTTATTTATTATTATTTACAGATATTTATTTATTCATTATTTATTTATTATTATTTATAGATATTTATTTATTTATTATTTATTTATTGTTATTTACAGACATTTATTTATTATTTTTATATTTTTATATTTATTTATTATTATTATTTATAGATATTTATTTATTATTTGTTATTTATAGATATTTATTTATTATTTATTTATTGTTATTTATAGATATTTGTTTATCATTTATTATTTATATCTATTTGGTTATCTATTTATTATTATTATTTATAGATATTTATTTATTATTTATTATTTTTCTATTTATTTATTATTATTATTTATATCTGTTGTCACGATAGATACTTCATTGTTGCGTATGCTGTTTCTGTTAACGAGTAGCAATTTTATTTTAATTTTGTACCCTGCCCAATTAAAACTTTAGTCTTTAAAAGAAACATTTCGATTATCGTTCTTTGTAAAATAACTGAAGGAGCACATATAACAATAACGGCTGGAAAACTCTATGTATCTTTCGCAGATGTCATTTCTCGGGGAACTTTGAAACGATCGTACAATATATAAAAGCGAGATGCACCGGGACAAGAAGAAAGAAACGAAATATTCAAAGAGAACGATTTCGATTCGTTAGTCGGGAGAAAAAGTCAATTCAGAAGAAGTTTAACGCTCGCAAACGACTGAAATTCAGTCGCAGAGTTTCGACATACTGTTCGTTCGTCAGAATTGACAGAGAATGATTTCGAATGAAATGTTCAAACGAGCCTCTAAGTGGAAATTGTTTTGAATCGGTGAAAGTTAGAACGAAACGTGCAAACCGCGTGAGATTGTATAAAATGAAAATAAAAAAAAAAGAAAAAATTCCGCGAAGAATGGAGAATTCGAAAGAAGGAAAGGAAAAAGGATTCGCGACAATGGAAAATTTCACTCGCAACGGGAGGAAGGTGCTTCGAGGCTTTCAATTTAAGATCGTCCAGAAATTCGAGAACTCGAGTTAGCAGCGAACGAGCGCCGAGGGAAAGAGAATTTTTTTTCACCCTCGACTCTTAATCATTTTTTCCCACGGGAGAATTTCCCATCTACGCGCGTAGCGTAAAGAACTTTCCACGCCTGCTCTCGCGAGGTTGAAGCGCGTTTGAAGCTCGAAACTTCTCTGAAAATTTGTCTCTTGCAGAACGAAGCCTCGCGAAGTATCAGACAACTCGTATTAAAGCAAGAAAGTTGCTGCCCGCGCGCGAACGAAGCAACCGTGGAATTTGCCGATGAAATGCCGGGGGCAGGTGTTTCTCTTAAGGTGGTATTCTGGTAATCTTAAAACGAATCGATCTTTTTCCTTTCACGTCTCGAAGTATATGCTTCCGAGAATGCCTACGTAAAAGTATTTGTTTGAATTTGTAAAATTAGCAAAGTTACAGGCGTTTAAAGGAAACGGTGCAACGAAAGTACGAAATACTCTTGTACAACGACTTTCGAATGTGAATATTTTATTTCATAATATTGTTATTCATTTTTATTTCCTGTATTATTGTTACTTTGTAATTATTTTATTTTTCGTACTGCTCGACTGATTGTGTTTTTTCTCAAATCCATACTTTTCGAGCTGGCTGACGAGGATATCTCGCGTTCTGGTCGACCGATTGACTTGAAATTTGGAGGAGATCTTCACCGGATCATACCTTTCAGACGGATTTCAAAATCTGATGTCTTTCTCTATTTTTTCTTTTTTTTTTTTTTTTTACTACCCAAAAGAAGAAAAGCACAAATTAAAATCGACATTTCAACTTCAAAATACTGCCATTCTTTTAATTTTCGAAATTTCGCTGTTTCCGTGGTTCATGCGATAGCCATATTTATACTAATCAAGATGCATTCTGGTTGTTTTCGTTTCAAATAACCAGGCGGACCGGGATCACGTCAGCCAATCGAACCAGTCTTGAAAAACATGCTTTACCTAAGGCTACATAATTTCCACAACTTTCATTAATTTCGTTAAAAAAAGAGACTGTAAATGCTCTTAAGTATGAATAAATCCGCGTACCAAAATGTATCGCGGTTTCCTCAGAAAAAAATCCCCCAAAAAAGTCGGACTGTCAGAATACCCCCTTGAAAAAAAAAAAAAAAAAAAGAAAAGAAAATTCACTTTTCACAAGAAAAGTCACACGAACGAGATTCACACGAGGATTTCCATTTGTAAACAACAGTTATTATTAACCGTCTGTGTAGTACCCAGTTCCCAATTTGCGTGACTTCGATCCGCCCTGTCGTTCCACAAGTATCCACTTGGGGTGGAAACGTTTGAAATCTCTCTCGCAGCGGCGTGCACGCCGCCTTCGAATTAATGCTAAACGCGTTAGACTGGAGGAGAATTGATTGTTGCGGTTGTCTCGTTACAACGTTTACGAGGACTAGGCACGACCGAGGAAAGGATAAACTGGGATAGCTGTGTTGCACGATCGGTAGAAGCGCAGCCAGCAGATGCAAACGTGGACGAATCGGTGGCACACGACAACATTTGAAGCCACAAGGTAAAGCTTTCGTGTGCAAGGCGACAAAGCTAGACGTTGCTGTCTATTTGAGTTGAGAAGCCGGTGATTCACCTAGTCAGCTGACGCGCCATCTAAAGTGGTTTGCTCTTTTTTTTTTTTTTTTTTTTCTTAAACGAAGACGTACGAACGTTTGTACGAATAAACTTAAATTGCGTTGAATTACTATTAAATTCGTAACTGTGTATTGAAATGGTGTATTTAAATATTAATGTGTATTAAAATGGTGCATTTAAATATTAACGTGTATTAAAATATTGATGTTTATTAAAATAGTGTATTTAAATATTAATGTGTATTAAAATGATGCATTTAAATATTAACGTGTATTAAAATATTGATGTTTATTAAAATAGTGTATTTAAATATTAATGTGTATTAAAATAGTGTATTTAAATATTAATGTGTATTAAAATAGTGTATTTAAATATTATTGCGTATTAAAATGGTGTAGTTAAATATTAACGTGTATTAAAATAGTGTATTTAAATATTCGTGTGTATTGAAATGGTCCATTTAAATATTAATGTGTATTAAAATAGTGTATTTAAATATTAATGTGTATCAAAATAGTGTATTTAAATATTAATATGTATTAAAATACTGTACTTAAATATTAATGTGTATTAAAATAGGATTATTACATGCTGGCAGAAGTATGTAACAATTTGTCTCTCGTTTCCTATAAAATTTCTAAAACAGTCGTAACCTTGTAACCAGCACGTCGAAATTCAAGCGAAATTAACAAAGATTAGTAATTCATGATACTTCCGAATTTACATTTTCTTTTTTCTTTTTTTTTTTCTTTTTACACGTAGATGGTATGATTTAATTACGCCATTAATATGTTAATTACAGCAAAATATGACATTAACGCAATGGATGAATCCTTTGACCTATGTAATGGAACAAGAGAGGGTTAAAATGCGCCCTCTGTTGCATCGTGATGTATTAATGTAACTTAACTTCATCACTCGCGCCTTAATTTTGCCAGGAGTAAATGGAAACAATGATACAAAGTACCATTTTTTTTACGAATTAATGATATATTGTGTATATATATATATTTTTTTTATTATATATATATATAAATATTAAAATACTAGTTATATTAAATAAATAAATACTAAATAAATATAGTAATATAAATAAATACTAGATAAATATATTAAATAAATAAATACTAAATAAATATAATAATATAAATAAATACTAAATAAATATAATAATATAAATAAATACTAAATAAATATAAATAAATATAAATAAATACTAAATAATATAATAATATAATAATATAAATAAATACTAAATAAATATTAAATAAATGAATACTAAATAAATACTAAATAAATATTAAATAAATAAATACTAAGTAAATATTAAATAAATAAATACTAAATAAATATATTAGATAAATACTAAATAAATATATTAGATTAATACTAAATAAATATATTAGATAAATACTAAATAAATATATTAGATAAATACTAAATAAATATATTAGATAAATACTGAATAAATATATTAAATAAATACTGAATAAATATATTAGATAAATACTAAATAAATATATTAAATAAATACCAAATAAATATATTAAATAAATACTAAATAAATATATTAAATGAATAAATAAATTACATGCACGTATAATGTTTCGTATCTGGCACAATGTAACATGCTACAATAACTAGTGTTTGTCGAAGGCCGAGGGGAGAAGATCGTGAAAATTTCTCGATCTCGCCGGGAACGCGCGAACCTCACGTAATATCAATATAGTTACAAAACGCGCAGTCACATCCGTGACACCATCGCAAACAAAAGCAACGAAGCAGCGAGGCAGCATCTCGAGCATCTCGACGAGAAATCTCGCCGTAACAATAACCTTGGTTCCTTAGCCGACAAGCAGTTATGCAAACGAGCAAACAGCTCCGCGGCGTTTCGTCCACGTGTAATGGGGCAGAGAAATTACGATGACCATAACCGGCTGCGCTCGTGTTAATTATTATTAGTCCTTCTACTACTGGACTGAGTAATTGCGAAACGTGGGCCGTTTGCTTTGAATCCTCTCTCTCTCTCTCTCTCTCTCTCTCTCTCTCTCTCTCTCTCTCGACCGCTCTGGGATATTAATACATTTATGAAAAATGAGTTTTTGGGACAAGAGAGATTCGTTTTCATTCGTATCTCTATTTTTTTTTTTCATTTTTCTTCTTTTTCCCCACTGAGTTTTCGATATTTCTGTCGTTTAATCATTTTCTTCTGTTACTTGATATTTAGTGCCCGTTTGTTACGTGAATTTTGCGACATATTTTGTGCGATGTTATTGCAACGTTATAGTGACTGTACGAAGTAGGAAATTTGAAATTTTTTCATTTATATAATTAATACATATAAAGTTACAGTTTTCTTTCTTCCTGAATTAATAAATGAATATGAAGTTTTTTATGAAAAAAAATGTTTTCTAATACAATGACATTACTGTGACAATATTAAATATGAAATCTATATCAATAAGTAAAATTTCATTGTATTTATTAATGTTAATTTTTATGTTACATTAAAATATAATTATATATACAAATAAATTTAAATAGCTTACACAAGAGGATAATATTGAAAATATCAATTGAAACTGATCATTTTTAAATATAATTGAAATTAATTCTTTTACATTGGAAATATAACGTTTTGATAAATAAACTATACATTAATCAGAAATAAAGATATTTATATAGTTGGAAGCTCCAATTTTCTATTTCATTCAATATGACCGATTCTTTTCCCCACGAATCGTTCATTTGCAAAAAGTTTCCACTGTCTCTTTAGCATTTTTGCTCGTTAATGATTTTTAATCACTTAATAGAACATAATGGTGTATCTCCTGCGTTACTTCGAAACTCCGCGAAGGATGTTCAACGCTTTTCAATATTAAAACTGTAATATAAAGGCACGAACTTCCCTAGAGAGTAGGAAACTCGCTGCTATTTGATTATTTAATAAAATAAAAATAAAAATTATTAAATAAAATAATAAAATTTAATTTTCTTTAAATATATTTTTGTATATTTTTATTATTATTAATTAATAATTATATAATTAAATGAATTATTTATGAGTTTTCAATAATTTTAATAATTAGAATATTAAATATTATAAAAAATTCTACAAAAATAGTTAGAATTTTATATTATTCAATTTCTTCTCTATCTTCAATTATATTTATATTTTTTTTAATTATTAATAATTATTTTAATTTATATTTTAATTTAAATTCAAAATTTTTAATGAATTTTTTTATATTAATATTGTTTATAAAAATAAGAATATTTCCTTTTCATAATTGAATAATTTTTTGTTATGAAAAATCATCATGAAAACAGATTTTTTATTTATCTACTATTATAAAATTTATTCCTATTATATTACTTTCTTACTGAATTCTTAATATTCGTCAGTAACATTCGCTGTCATTTGTCGTGTACTTGATCGTTGCATTTCTCTTGCGAATCCCGCCAATTCGCGGCGAATGCGTTTTAATTAATTTTCATAGTTGATGGATGGTGGGCTTCATGTCAGTTTTGCATCACCCGAGGTGATACAAATACACAGGGATGTCCAGTTTTATTTGCAGAGACACGCGGATAATGAAAAAGGAAATTTAATTCCATGTGGCGCTCGTTCTCCACGAACTGATGTAATTATTGAATCGCAGACGTTTGCCCGCGGTAAAGGAGAAAAATTAATTTACACCGCGCGTCGCGAATAATATTCTCAGCGAGCGACAAATGTCAATAATAATTTATGACCACCAGCGCTGATAATAAAATTAAATCGAATCAAACAGTGTGAATAACACGGAGCGAAAATTATTATGGTTTCCAACGACACGAAGACGTCAATTAGAGAAGTTCTCGCGCGAGTCAAGAATATTAAATTTCTATTTGCACTCGTAACAACGTCGGATTATCGTCGAAATAAAATAATTGTCGAGAACAACCGAAAGTCGACGTTGTTATTTTAAATTGATCAATGTTGATTGATTTGAAAATAATTGCCAAGAATCGTCTCGTTAACAGGTCGCTTTATCGTAAAAATAAAATAATTAGAGTCACTGTTAACGTTGTTATTTTAAATTGACCAACGTTGAATGATTTGGAAATAGTTGTCGAGAATTGTTTCGTTTTCGACGACTGAAATTTCAATCGCCGCGTTGAGAAGAATTTTAACAAGTATAATTATAAAAGAATTATAATATTTTAATAAATATAAATATGAATATAATATACATGATAATATATAAATATATAATATATTATATATATATATTTATATAATATAAATATAAATTTAAAGAAATTTTAATTTTTAATAACCGAGAAACTCGGTCGTGCAGTTCGACTAATTTTGGTTGCACAGTAGAATTGCAAATGCAGTATCATAAATTACACTAATGGAACATTACGAAAATTATTTGTGGCACGCCGCTGCGGTATCTGTGATCAAATTACGTCCCCGACAAACATTCTCGGGACAGAGATACTCAGGATATATTTACTCTCACGAGGAAATACCTGAGAATTGCGATAATGCTATTTGTTGTGAATTGTTATACCGTAAATCCAAAGATACGGGCCACTGTTGTAATTATTCTAAGAACAGTGCTTGTTTATTGCCTGATTGTTGGCGTTTTAATAAACGAAACAAGGAATAATAAAATTGAATAGAATGGAATAAAAGTGATTTATCTATAATATAATGTAGTATAATTATAGATTATATGATACGTAATATTATTTATAGTATACATTAACAGTGTCTAAGAACATGGTTGATTGATGTTACTTTTGTAATTATTGCTATTGTTATTATCACATACTTGTAGTATTATCTGAAAAAGCTTCGTTAACATAATTATCAAATTTAAAGTAAATCTAATATAATTATATATATATATATATATATATATATTTACAAAATAAATATTCAATAAAGAGTTATGAAACAAATTTGATATTCACAACAGCTTTTAATACTTTCGAATACTTTCCTGAACCAATATGTCTGATGGAAGAAACTGAAACCTAACCTTTCAGTCTTTTTTTTGTTTGTTATGATCTTGACTGTAAGAACTATCGTGTCTACAAGCTTCATCTTTTAAATATTAAATTAATTACAGTTACAGATAATATAAATAATAATATCAATATTGTATTAATATTGTATTAATAATACTGTGTTAATAATATAAATAATAATATCAATATCGTATTAATATTGTATTAATAATACTGTGTTAATAATATAAATAATAATATCAATATCGTATTAATATTGTATTAATAATACTGTGTTACTAATATAAATAATAATATCAATATCGTATTAATATTGTATTAATAATACTGTGTTACTAATATAAATAATAATATCAATATCGTATTAATATTGTATTAATAATACTATGTTAATAATATAAATAACAATATTAATATTACATTAATATTGTATTAATAATACTATGTTAATAATATAAATAATAATATCAATATCGTATTAATATTGTATTAATAATACTATGTTAATAATATAAATAATAATATCAATATCGTATTAATATTGTATTAATAATACTATGTTAATAATATAAATAAAAATATTAATATTGTATTAATATAACATTATATTAATAATATAAATAATATTATAATAATGTACAAATAATATAAATAGCACATAAATGAAATGTTTTCAAATATGTAATACGTTTATCATATAATATCACATATTATATATCATTATAATTATAATATATATTATATAATACATTAGTATTATATATTAATAAATTATTATGCTACACAAATAAATGTTATTTACACTCAGGGATACGTATTATTCCTCCAATCGTCAGACTTTCGAGCAGCGGTGAAAAAATCAGGAATGCATGGAAAAATTTCATTCCAAATATTTACCCCGCCTCGGAATGTTTACCTTCCATTTCGTCCGACGTTCGCATCCTGCCGTTCGTTCTCCACGTTTCCCCGAGTTCTTTCTTCCCCTTTGTTTTTTTTTTTTTTTGTCCCCTCCCCTGTGCCTCTCGCAGGAACAACGCCTTCGCGTATGAAAGAAAATATTCAGTTGACTGGCGCTGCCGTTTTGTTTCCACGGGCGCTGCATCACGGCCGAAGATTTCCGAGTAAATAAAAGACATCGGCGCGCCCACACACCCCCATGAGAAACGCCTGGCGAGAGTCACTTGGACGGATGAATATTTCACGCGCCCGCTTTCGGTGAATTTTCTCCGTCTCGCAACGGAACGGTGAAATTTACAAGCGAGTATCTCGAATGCTTGGTGTTCTGTGCGGAGAAAGAGAGAGCTCGTTTCTCGCTGAGAGAATAATAACACGCAGGATGCCGACGGTGTTGTTGAATTCACCGTAAGCCCGGTGTGTGTCTGATCTCGTCGCGGTTCGTAAAAAGAGGAGGCTTCATAATTTGGTGATTCTTTGGGAAATCCTTTTAGAAGATTGCTCTCGAGTCTCTTTGGCCGTGAATAGGGTGAGGAACATAAGCACGAATACGGTGGTGTGTTAACGCAAGGATTAAAATTAACACGCGGCGGAAAATTAGATCGGAACGATTCACAGAAATTCCATAGGTTTTGCGACAGTGAATTTTAAAACAGTTTTCTCGGGAGATGCTTCCTTCTGCTTTAGTATCATTTATGATGAAATACTTTTTATATAAATCTATACGTGATAAAATATGCATTATATAAATTTTGTATTATAATATTGTGTGTGACAAAATATTTCCTATATAAATGTTATATTATAATATTATCTATGACAAAATATTTTTTATATAAATTTATACAAAATTATATTTTTTATATGTATAAAATTTATGTGATAAAAAATTTTATACAAATTTTTAATATGATGAATTAACGTACATATGTATCGAACAGAATTATTAATTTTGCTTTTGTGTTAAACCCACTTGTTATTACACATACATTTTATGTCATTAAACCTAATTATCAATGAGTGCCAGGTTTTGAACGTAGAAATTTACAAAAGTTTATTTCTGTTTTCTTGTCAGAATATTGCGTAAATTTATTATTTGTGAAAACAATATTCTGTAGATTAAATTATTGAATATTCATATATATGATATTTAAATATTATTATGTAATATCACTCAAATATACATGTATCTCAAGTCATCTAAGATTGGAATATTACCTCAAATTCAAATAGAATTACTAATTTCACTTTCCCATCATTAAACCCATCCAATTATTATCGTTATAATTTAAAAAAATCAAGAAAGAATCTGAATCATAAACATCAGGCGTCGTCCTCCGAGGAACTGAACCTCCTTCTTATTTAGGTTAGGTTTAGATTAGCTTTTAGGTTAGGTTCACTTTTGCAGGTGAAATCACCCCTTAAGAGAAATCAAGTATATATATATATATATATATATATATATATATATATATATATATATATATATATATATCGACCAATTTTCTTTCGATCGATATCAAACACGCAAGGAGGATAATTTGAACGAATAATTTGATTTCTTTAATCGGAAGAATCCACACCTGCAAACAACAGTCGCAGATTGAAATTTCCACGTGCAAGCGACGCGCCGCTGAAAGTTGGCCGTAAAGCTCGTTGAAACTTACGACGAAAACTTTGTACTTAGCGGCGCCGAGGATGGGGATGGCGGTGCATTTGTTACAGTCGTCGAGCGAGGAAACTCGTGGGAGAAGCGATTGCCGAATTTTATGTGTGTCTGGCCGGTGAGTTCCGTCGCCGAGCGGTTGCGGCTGGTAAACGCATTATAAATCCCGGTCTACGGGGACGTTTGCTAAATTTGCGTTTGAATTTCGTTGGATGGATGTCGTGAATTATTTTCGAGCCGGGTTTCCCATGGACGATCGACGAAAAAGAATTTGCACTTTTGTAACGCGGCGAAGAGACGATCGTAGAATTTCGGGTAGACCTCGATCTTCAAGATCATGGTGAATTTATTACATCGTGAAAGCTCTCTTTCATTTTTCTAAAAATGTTCGAACTTGTTGGAAAGTAGCATTCTTCGTTTGTCACGTGGAATGTTTAGAATTAATTTCATAATTGACTTTGGTATTTCATTTTAATAAAAAGTGTATATTTTGTGTATTATATATGTATTACAAAGTACGAATATTTTCCATTGTATCAGTCACTGTGCATTGCGTTTTCTGGTTAAATAATATTTAGTGAACAAGCAAGGTATATTGTGTAATGAATAAGAAAGAGAAAGTTTCCAGAGATGATTAATTCTATAAAACTAAATTACAATTTCGTAGATTTCGACTTTATGGACATTTTAATTCATATAAAGTCATATAACTTGAAATTAATATTTTGGAAATAGTTGTTCCTTCACTCATTGCGTAATCACGAAAATATTAGATTTATAACAGTTATTAGTTAGAAATTTACAAGAGTTACTTGATTTTTCTCCTCGCAAGTATCTCGTAATCGAAATTATAGATAAAAATGTCGAAATCTGCATTCTAACAAGATAAAAAAAGAATTTTGCCGAAAAGTATCTATTAAAAATTGTTTCAACGAGCAATTGTAACATCCACAACAATGCATAGATACGATAATTATAATATTTCTTCACAATATTTAAAATTACAATATTTAATATTGCAATATTTAAAATTGCAATATTTAAGATATCAATATTTAATATTGCAATATTTAAAATCACAATATTTAATATAGCAACATTTAATATTGCAACATTTAAAATTACAACATTTAATATAGCAACATTTAATATTGCAACATTTAAAATTACAACATTTAAGATTGCAACATTTAATATTGTAACATTTAATATTGCAACATTTAAAATTGCAACATTTAATATTGCAACATATAAAATTGCAACATTTAAAATTGCAACATTTAATATTGCAACATTTAAAATTCCAACATTTAATATTGCAACATTTAAAATTGCAACATTTAAGATTGCAACATTTAATATTGCAACATTTAATATTGCAACATTTAATATTGCAACATTTAATATTGCAATATTTAAAATTGCAACATTTAAGATTGCAACATTTAAAATTGCAACATTTAATATTGCAACATTTAAAATTCCAACATTTAATATTGCAACATTTAAAATTGCAACATTTAAGATTGCAACATTTAAAATTGCAACATTTAATATTGCAAGATTTAAAATTGCAACATTTAATATTGCAACATTTAAGATTGCAACATTTAAACTTGCAACATTTAATGTTGCAACATTTAAAATTGCAACATTTAATATTGCAATATTTAAAAAAGATAAGAAAAAAACACATCATCTTCGACTTTTCTCGAAATTTTGCCAGAGATTTCCCACCGACAAACCTGATAAATATTCAGAGTATTACAGCAACATCCAGAACAGGATTATAACGAGGACGAGGCAGATTTTTTTTTCTGACCGAGCTCGCCTGACCACGACGAACTTATTACGAGAATTCTGGAACTTTGTTAAACTACGTTTCCGCCGAGCAGATTCCTCATTCCTGGTGGATTCTTCTCTTTACAGAGATTCCCATCTTCCGGGTATAACTTCCGTAATCATGGTTATGGTTGATTCAAGTTTACCTGCGAGAAGGTAATATTCTAACCGTCGATTTTTATCGATTTATTAGGAATGTCTCATGATTTATCTTTTGATCAAACATTTTTATTCCTTGTCCCTAATTATCAACAACAGGAAAACGCTTGTATTGAGTAACACTTCGAGTATTAATTATAAAACGTCAAGTATATATTATTTGTTGAAACGACAGCGTAACTCAGATGTACAAAATTCGAGATCTATAATCATTTCGAATAATTGTTTTAATTAATGAAAATCAATTAAAACAGTCTGTCAAATAATCGAAATTATTTAGAAAAAACAATTTGTATTATAGTAACTGTTGTCTTGTATTGTGTAGTTTTGTTAATATTATACTTATGAGGTGTTAATTAATGTTAATTAAAATTAAAATATCTCCTCCTCAAATATTTATAATTTCTTATTTGATCGTTATATATTTATCATAATATTAATAATTCTAATATAATTCTAAATTTTAATATAAAATATTAATAATTTTACATTACATTATATATTCGTTATACATTTCTCGCCTTGAGACTCGTTTCTTTCCAACGTAAAATTTCTCAAGCTCAGCTACACTTCAACAATTTTCGTTCAGTTCTTTCACCAAAAGGAAACATGCCATTCGTTCCTCTCGTGGTTCGCTTTTGCTTAAGGAGTAAAATCATTCCTCGAAAGGGAGTCAATTCACATATAAACGTGCAAGCACTTCACCTTTACTCGTGAAGAAAATATTTCTTCAAAAAATGTTTGTGTCTTGGAGTTGCAATTTTTCTTTGGCCTGGCTAAAGAGATAACTCGTCCTCGGATGCTTCTACATAAGGGACGTATTACCATTACCAGCGTCCATTTCGTGGCAAATACAATTCTGGCTGCAGCTCAGCGACTCGAGCCATCATCCATCTTCATCGTTTGAAAATTTACGGTCTCTGTAAGAATTCCCCAGCGTGGGAAATCGCTGGCCGTTATCTTTGAACCCTAAACGTCGTCGTCATGCTCCACTTTCTCCTTCCACTCGAATATTCATAATAAAACACGCGATTTTTCATTTGTCTTCCATAGGACCCACATTACACACGCGATTAATTTTACGAACGCGAGATCCTTGTAAGATGTAGTTTACAAATATATGCAGTTTCAATAATTGTGTGAATTGAAAACATGATGCAGTATATGCAGGGTAACGTTTATGAACGTGGAATGTTTGACACTGTGCAAAGGAAAAAAAGTATCGAGTCAATGTTTCACAATGCTACGTTATATTTAAAACTAACAATTGATATTTAATATTAATTATTGTATTTATACATTCTTTGTGCAACCTGCGTTACTGATAATAATATTCAAAATTCAACTCGAGCGTTTGGAACGATTGATCTATTTTTACTTACGATGGGTTTTATGTGTTTCAAAACTTTCAAACATAGAGGGCGCAAACGAGAAATGTGAAAACGCATCGAAACGCAAGCGAAAGTACAAAATAGCCACAATAAAATGCTCGTTGTATTACGATAATAATCTTATATTGTACAAAAATTACACTCATATCTATGTAATTATATTATGTAACAATACACGCTATATTATATAAATATCCGTACTAAAATACTTGTTATAATATTTAATAATGTATATGAAACAAATATTATTTATTAATGTATAAAATATATAAAATAAATATGAAACAGCATACATTTATATATATAATATAATAATTAATAATATATATTATATTATAAATTTATTATTATTATATTATATTTATATTTGTAATACATATATAATTATATATGTGAGAAGTATAATATAATATATAGATACAAGTTTACATTATCATATATATTAACTATTATATTATATTATTAATTAATTAATATATTATATTATAAATATAACATAATAATTAGTATATATGATAATATAAATGTGTATCTATATATCATATTATATTGTATACTATATTATAATATATCTATGCGTATTACATTATATAGTTGCATTTACAAATTTTATCAGACAATATTCAACGCACTAGATCCAAAAAGTATTTCACGTGGTAATATTACAACTCTTGTGCAATTAACCGTGTACATTGCAAACACGCGTCATCAGCTTAAAAAAGAAAAAAATTAGAAAATTTATTCGTTCAGTAACGCGGTGTGAACACGCGCGCACGCGTGCCGATTTTTTTCAACAGCCCGGCAGCCCGGTTGAATCGCAATTAGTAAAATTTAATTAATGACCGAATCGAAGAAACTCGTAGAACTCCATTCCGCGGAGTTCCATGGAATTTTCAATAATCTCTGATTAAAGGGTGCGGCTTTTCGAGTATGCCGTGACGCGCGTACAATCGCACGCGCCATGTTCAGAATAACGGGAAATTCGTTAAGTAGCGCTGTTCGGGGAAACTCGAACGTGCAACGAAACTGTTCGCGCGGCTGTCTGCTCTCGTAGGAGGAAATTCTGATCGATTTTCTGAAACAGTTTCATCTTTAGGCTATATTTAATGGTGAGAAGGTGAGAATCTTAAAAAATCAGAAGGTTAGGAGAAGAATTTATCGAAATGAAATTATTTGTTTAAAGATGAAAAGCTAAAAACATTTCCAACCTTTTATAGAGATCCTTTTTAGACTTATTTGAACTGCGAATTATTTAGGGATTCGAGTTAGTTTCTTTGCTCTGTCAAAAACTGTTCCCCCTGCATTTTGGAAATTTCCTACGCTTGTGTGACTCGAAAATGTATTTCTTTCATGTATCCAGAAATAAACATTAATTAATATTTATTATTAATACAATAAATATAAATATTTCTGTCGAATATTCTAAATTCTGAAGTTGCCTTTTACACGTATGATAATCAAAGGAAAAAAAATGTTACACCTACAAATTTTATATATATTCTCACTATTATATATACATACATATTGTCGTATATATTTCTATTTATGTCACGTAGACTTCGAGAATTTAAGTAAATCCAACGCACGCCTATTAAGTAATTGTATAATTATAAAACTACATAATTATTAATACAAAAACATGTTTATTCAATCATTCGTAAGAATACAATTTATCGAAACAATTATTCGTCATTTGCTCGATCCAAAATTTTATATACGACCAGCGAGGAAAGTATAATTAACACACGGACATCGAGACAATTCTAGATTCAATTACGAGAGTCGGCCAGAGCGACATTTCAACGAAAATTAAAGCCACTCTCTGTCGTATCTATTCGAGTGGATTCGGCGCCATTCTTCAAGAGGTCATGAGGTAACGTCGCACTGCGGATGGCTTTGTTCACTGTCGATGATACGATCAACCGGGTTCTCCCGTTGGAAAATTGGCAACCACTTTTTCACCACGAAGTCGCGCAACTGCTGTGAGAACGCGTTTGCGTGCCATTCATACCACCAAGATTGAGAAGAATCTCGGATATTTTATAGCCGCCAGTTATTCGAATTGAAAATTGAACCGCTCAGAATTTCCAACGTTTTCGCGCGTCTCTAGTAAAATTTTAGCGTAGTCGAATTTCGTCGTCGAACAATTAAAAGTGTCTGAAATGACTATTACCGTGTCGTGTTAGGGTTTTTAAATACATTTCAATTAACTGATGGCATATAGTATAATATTATAATTTTATATTAATATTATAGTACAGTATATAACATGTATTCTAGTGTAATTATGTACGTATATATTTATCAAAGGTACTATAGAATATGCTATACATTACTTATATAATGTGCTAGTAAAATTATGTAGCATGATAGTATGTTTAACTAAATATTACTAAAGTATTGCACATATGTGTAAATACTAATAAAATATTATAATAACATTTTTAAAATACTTTTCTGATTGATTATTAATGTGTACTATATAAGTAGTACGTGTAGTACAATGTTATAATAGATTAGTAATATATACTTAACTAAATAATATTGTTATATATTCTATTATTATATTACTATATATTATATACTATTATTATATATTTATTCTATTATTCTACTATTACATACTATAATAATATAATTATATTGTAGGTATATGTAATATATATACTTACAATATTATACTAGAGTGTAATAGTATGACACTCTTTAATTAAATATTAATAAAACAAACAAGTCTTAATAAATATTAGTAAAATATTAATACCATTGTATGCTATAATAGCATCTCAAAAATAGTTTCAATAATTGTACAGTATTGTAATATACACATAGCAGTATCATAGTAGTATTATATACTGTAATATTACACCATTTCAGTATTACAATACTTTTAATTATTTTCGTATCTTTAGGACCAACTAGAAAAATTCAAGCAAGAATTGACTTTATCCGCTGAGATAAATTACTAAATATTTTATACTCAGACACTCTAACAAACACTGGGTTCATTTCAAACAACAATAAATTGTGAATCGTCTTGAGTCGTGAACCTGGCCAACGACAAATTCCAACTTGACTTACTTAAAATTCCCTAATGCTCCATATTCATTGCTGAAGCTGAACACGAGACACGTGCAGTAGGTGCTGCCAGCAGTTTACCTCGTAACGCTCTTTTTATCCAACTTTCTCTTCTTCTTTTTTTTTTTACAGCACTTTTACCATAAGCTCGTGCATTGAATATTAACGCGTCATACGCTGTACGAGGGAACTGCGAGGGCCGACTTCTCCGATTAAAAGTTCGCGGAGCACTGCCACCAGGCTTGCGCGCGCGATCGTAAAAATGAACTTCAGCGGTTACGATGATAACAAGAAATCGTTACACCCGGCGAAATATGCTGTGAATTATTATATTATGTAACGTTCCAGTGTTTTTCGTCCAGTAAAGTACACTACATTACACGCGGTAACTTTGTACTTGAAGACCAGTCAGAAAATGATTTTTACGATTTTTTTTTCAAATTAAATATCAGCGCGCCAAATTCGAGGGTGTTGCACCAAATTTTTCTGATTAACTTTATTGAATACAATAAAGATTGAGATACAGCATTGTGGCAATTTTGACGACTTATCAGTGATAATTTTTACGAATAGATATAGTCGAGTATATCACGACAAATTTTTAATAAATTTAGCAAAGACAAAGGAATTGAGAAATTTGTCAAAATTTGTATATACAATTTGACGTGTGGAACTTTGTATCTGAAGACATGTCAGAAACAATTTTTATGAATTAAGTGTTAAATATCGAGTACATTGCACCAAATGTTTGACAATAAATTCGGTGAAGACAACGGAACTAAGGGATTCGATGAAATTTATTATAATTATCATATATTATATAAATTTATTAAATAACTGCTTGTGCGTGGATCTCAAATTGAAACGTAATTCAATTCGTTCAATTTAGTCAGTAATATTCTACAATTATTGTCAAAGAATCTTTTTCCCAATTTCTGCGAGTGACCCTGAATCAAAGAATTTCTAAATTTTGACCCTGAATTTAATTCATTCGGTATAAGTTAAATTTATAATACAAGTTTATAATATATTTATAATATGAATTAAAGAAATTTCTAACTTTTGACCCTAAATTTATTTCATTCGATATAAGTTAAATTTGTAATACAAGTTTATAATATATTTATAATATAAGTTAAAGGAATTTCTAAATTTTGACCCTAAATTTATTTCATTCGATATAAGTTAAATTTGTAATACAAGTTTATAATATATTTATAATATAAGTTAAAGGAATTTCTAAATTTTCACCCTAAATTTAATTCATTCGATATAAGTTAAATTTATCGTCGAGATCACTCTCTCTATGTAACGTATTAATCGATCATTTATCTAAGGTAAATATGATATAATTTTATGACACTGTTCATAGCACTTCTGTCTAAGAATAATTGCGTTACATCGTGGAACAATTATAGAAATTTCTGGTTATACCGAAGGATATTTAACGATAGAAAGCAGCGCAATTTAAAATAGAAAATATTGTTGTACTCGAGATTTGAAATTTAAGACGTGGGAGGATGTTACTTCTCGTATATATTGACCATCTTTTGTATTCGTTACACGTTTCCATCGAGAACATCTTCAAAATGAGGAAGCAATATGAGGTCGGGTAGAAGATTCAATTCCCAGAAAGAGATTTCCAGTGAACATGTGTCACAGGAGTGGCTTATCAAAAAGAAAAAAAAGAAAAAAGAAAATTTATTGCTAAAAAACGGTCTCACGTGTTTTCGATACATGTTTTATTAAAAGACCTCGCGTTTCCTCTGAACTGTTCGACGCAGTGAGGAAGAAATGGTACGTGTAATATTTCTTCAAGTTTCAATTGTCACAGACAAACTTTTCATAATACATCAAACTCGTCTTTATTTTGATAGACTTTAAGCTACTATAGTAATAATCGTTAGAAAAATATATTTGTCGATCCATTTATATTGAAATTTGTCTTACTCGATAATTTAAGATTTCCATAGTTAATAATTATCAGTTTCAAATAAAATTAAGTACTGAATAAAATTGAGTAAGTTTAATAACTTAACTTTTTAATAATCGAAGGGAGAAACATATTTAGTAGCATATTTTTATTATAATTTCCAAGATTAATAATTTTAAATCTAATAAATTCCGAAATGAAGTGAAATAATCGAAACGTGTTGTTTGCAAGTGTCTATTTCTCCTAAGTAGATTTTTCAGCTTCTCAAAATTATTCTATTAATATTATTATTATATAATAAATATATAAACAAAAACAAATATTATGTATTTATTATATATATTATATATATTACATTTATTATAATTTGCACTTAATTATATGTGCAAATAATTTCAACGAGTGTACAACGAAGGAAATGCAGCCTAACGCATATTTAATTTGCACGCGCGCGTAAAAATTTTTACAAGTTCGACAGATCGTTCGAGATTTATCGCCGGACTGGAACACGAATTATTCCTCGTCACGATCCAAGTTTGCAGTTCAACATACGCGAAACGACGTGACGCACGCGATACCATAAGCTGAACGATGAAAATGAAAAAAAAAACGAAATTGTTGAAAAATGTTTTACAGGTAGACGTGCCATCAAATGGATGAAACAAACGTGGGCGGAGGGGGGTCGAAAAGCGAATATGTTCCAATGTTGTGAAAATAATTCTCCGTGTCGTGATAGTTGATTGATTTATTCACGCGATTTGGAGACGAGAGAGATAGAATAGGAAAATTCTGCACCATCGCGAGAATAGTAGAAACGGCGCGTCAACGTTGGGCAGAAGGACGCAATTTCCAAAAGCGCGAGGATTTAGATTTTAATTCCGTGAATTAAATGCCGAGCTATCTCTGTAACCTGAAACTCGTTAAACTGAATTATCCTGCGTTCCTGCTGTGTAAAACTCAATTTTCTAAGCAAACTCGTGAAGCTAATTCGTGGTAATTAGTAAACTGCCATGTTTGCTCATTTTGTCTTTTTCCTTTTTACGACAGATTCGCAGACGTGAAACGTTTGAAATAAATTTACTGTTGTGATAATTGATTGTTTGATTGGTGAAATAATTTTAGTAGAGTATAATATTTAATTGGTTTTTATATTTGTGTCACGGTCTGAGAAATCATAACATTAATTATTATTATTATTCTATTATTATTGTACTATATCAAAATGTTTCTTTATATCATAACATAAATTTCTCCTTCCTTATCATTATGATTTATTCTGTTTATTCTATTATATTCATATGACATTCATTTTATTTATAGGATTCAGTCATTTGTATCAGTCATTAATGTTTAACATATTTCACTTGTTAAAATACTTTCTACAATATTTGTATATTAAGCAATTATATATATCAAATTAATTAAACTGTGATATGAAATCAAGGATTAGATTAAATTACTGTATGAAATGTAATAAAATTATTATTCACGTTATTTATTCATTATAATATCTAGGGACAGATAGAAGCTGTCATGGCTGTTACAATTTTCATTATTACTGAACAGGTTGATGTATATTAGTCATTAAATTATTTCAGTTCGTGAATTACTTTTTACACTGCTATATATAAATGAAAGAAATATAAATCTAGTGAAACGTATCTCTTCCTATGAAAATATCAAATTATGTAAATATCCACGATCTAATAATTCTGGAGATGTCTTTCAGAAACTTTTGTAATTATTACTCGAGATAAGTTTCTTTGAAAAATCACGTCAGTGGGTGGTGAGTCTCGTTTACTTCGTCCTATGGTAATTTCAGCCAGCTGAAAAAGGGTATATTGAAGTCCACGTTCGTGGCCGAGGCCGTTTACCGATTTACCGATTCGGTCACTAGGTTTTCTGCTCGTATGTCTCCCAGTAATCCACCGAATGGGACGTCCCAACATCGACCGGGGCTACGTATCTAAAAACTTGCAACTCTGAATCAGCCGATGTCACTCTGGTGAAATTACTCCCGAACTCCCGAACTTCCGAGAAGGTTGCATAAATTAGAGGTAATATTTGCAAGACAAACTGCTTAAGGACGTGAAACGTACATGAACATCCCGCATCGATATTTATTCATTCGCGTTGATATTTCAATATTTGTTCGTGATTTCGTCTAGCCTCAGCTTCGATATTTATCCGCGCGATTATGCACACTCGTTGCAAGAAACTTTTATATTATAATTGTTATTATTATTTAATCTTATTCCAATAATTTTTTTGAAATAAAATTCATTGTTTAATAAATTAATAAATGTATTGTTTAATAATATTAGGAGATTGAAAGGGTACAGTTTCAAATAACGCACGTGCTGTTTTAAAAAGTGTGTAAGGCAAATATGATACATTATTTTTAAACAAAAGTGTGGATGACAATTTAGTTTCCACGTGTTGCGGGATAGAAGCTAACAAGTTTCAATATCTCTCGCGATGAAACGAGAGAAAGAGAGAAATATTTTGAGCGAAAGTTGTTCGACTCGTTTTTGTGAACGTAACAATTTTTCTACAAATAAAGTTACTTCCATGGGATACCGATGATCTCTGGCTTTCTACGATGTACACACTTCCAAATGGTTCTAGTATTGGTTTGAAAGATATATCTTGCACGAAAATGAATAAATGTGACGTGTGATTAAAAACGAGAATGATAAAGATAAATACTGAGAATAGTAATAATAATATATGAAATCAATGAACAACGAAAGGAAGAAATAAATTATTAATAAAGTAAAAGATTGTAAAACAAAAACAATTTTCACATAAATGAAATTTTTAGTATTATAATGTTATGGCCTTGATGTTACATAGATTATGGTCAATACTAGAGACAAACTTTCTTCGTTGAGAATATTAAAAATGTCAAGGTGGTAGATCAATATCGTTTCCAAGCCGTGGAGAAAGAATGAGAATTTCACATTTCGAATTACCCTTGGCAATTAGGAGAGCACGAATTTTCACGAACCGCAGAAAATTATGTGGAAACGCGAGTTTCCATAAAACAGTTCGTTTAAAAACAAATTCCATAGAAACAAACCAAAAAAAAGAGAATTTCACGCTTGAGTCGACTCCGTGTAAAAATTTATATAAAAAAAAAAAAAAAAAAAAATTGAAACTCATTCGAGGATTCTGCGTTTTTTTGTTGCTCCTCCGAGAATTGCAACGCCTCGCGCGAAAACAGAGTGAGAGAGAAACATCTCTCCATTAGGGGTGGCGAGATTCAGTGTTCTCATGAACTTCATGCGACTTTTTGTCGAGGTTCGCCGGAAATTCGTTACATCGAGCGCAACGAGTATGTAGTTCTTGCCGCTGTCGAACGCTGTCCCTTCCTTTTGGCTCGGTGTCGTTTGGAACGTCCGTGTTTCACTGAACAGCCGCGGAGGGACGCTGTGTGTTGTTTCTGCCACGTGACTCCCCCCACCATCCGGATTGGCTGTCAGGGGAAGGGGAAAGCTTGTTTCACGTAACGATGCACGTGCGTGCAGGTCTCCCCTTATTTTTGTCCCGGTGAACGCATCCGCACCGGAATCGAGGGATTTTATACGTCGCGAATGTGCGTGTTTGCGAAACAGTCTCGTTTGAAATAAAAATATTTAGGGTGAATTTAAAATATATCAAACGGGGACGTATTGCTTGTTACAGTGACATTGAATGTTATTCTCTGCACGTTGTTATTTATATATAATTATAATGTTATATATAAATATAAATATAATATTACGAAATGTACTGTGTTCACACGTTTGTAAAATTTTCAGATTGTTGATTTTCTTTCTTTTTCAAGTTTCTAGCGACCGCGAATGATTATTGTACACCGGGTTTGTGTTTCCGACGAATTATAATATTTCGAATACATAATTTATTAATATTGTCACTGTTAACGTATCATTAACATATTAATAATCATATGTTTACGTAAATCGCGTTTTCAAATCTCGTGAGCACACAGTGGTGACGAATGAGGGAGAATGGGGACATAATTTTAATTGAAGGAGAACGTCGTTGACGACTGATAATCAGCTCGACGCGGGAGGGTCTCGAATCGAGGAAAATTGAATTCGAATGAGAAAATAGAGTCGTCTGTGTTTACGAGACGCTCATTGTGCTTGGCTGCGAGTTGAAAGAAAGCAATCAAGGAAATGAAATTTTCAAGGGGATCGCGAGAGAATGGGACATATGGAGAGAAAGAAAGAGAGAAAGAGAGATAATTACATTCGATTACTGTTTTATACTCTTCAGCGTGTTGTACTGTAACTCTAATTGTAAGTTAACGACACTGTCGAATTACTGGCGGAGAGATCTAACGACGAAAAGGTAAATCTGAAACATTCGAAGGAGAAAACGAATTTTACGAGAAGCGATTGATCGAAGACGAACAACAAAATTATGAAAGCTATGAAATATTAAATGTCGTCTTTCATTGATCTTTACGCTCGTTACGTTTGTTAGATGTCGTTGAAACTGTTTCATAATAATTGACTATTGAACAATTGTTCAAAATTATTCGATCATTTGAATTTGACGAAATTGCTTGAACTTGTGTATTGAGGTAAATTATGAAGTTTATGATTTTTCTTTAAATTAAATTTCCGTGATTTCCGAAATAATTTTGGTTGGTTAAATTTGAATAAAACTGAAGCGTTTCATCGTTAACTTGTTAATCAACAGACGTGCTAACAGCGACTTTATGGTTCTGGACGAGTGGATGTCTGTTTTACATAATTTTCGTATTATGTTTCACCAACGCTTGATTTATCATAGTTGTAGCATCAGTGCGAGTCTAAACGATCAAATGACAAACATAACTATTCGAAATATAAACGCTACTTAATATAGACATGTTCAGAATCATCAAGTCGCTGTTAGCACGCACGTGTTCACAGCGTTAACGATTTCGCCCTGTTTCAAGAGGACTATTAAGTTCTTTGAAAAAGTTCTGCCTTTAGTGATAAATAGAATACGGTGCAAGAAAAAGAAAAAAATTTTTGACCTTGAAATTCAAGGCGATGTAATTACAATTTAAGAATATGTGACATTTGATTTGTTCTACAAATCAGAGACAATTTAGCCAAAATGAACATGTAATAAGAGTATATTATATTCAGAATATAATATATATAATATATTATATTATAATTATTTCATAATTATAATTATTGTATAATTATATAATTATATTATTATATATTATAATTAATATAATATATAATATATTATACATACAACATATATAATATATAATATATAATATATAATCAGAATATATTATATAAACCGATCTTTGGCAACGTGGAACGAAAATTTTTTATTTTTCTTTCCCCGGTGTAATTGAAGCTCTGCCGATTGCATCTTTCCTCCCGGTGATAGTGATTTTTCGTTCGTTTCATGCAATAAGAGCACGGATTCGAGTAAACGGGCTCAGCGAGAGTTCGTTTAATCGAACGTTAACTAAAATTCGATTCGACTCGAGGTTCTCCGGCTGGAGGAATCGATTCGACGAAGGAGTCGCGCGAAGCGGGAAAGAGAGGAACAAAGGAGGAACGTATTCTTTATTAACGTGATCGAGCGCGATAATCCGCGGTAATTATAAATGCAGTTCGTGTTTCCGCGATAGAGTCGGTAAATCAGCCGCGATAATTGTACGTCAGTGAAAGAACCTCGCGTAAAAGGAAAAAGCAAAAGAAACGCTTCGGGAGGGAGAACGTTAATTAATAACAACGACGTTAATTAATAGCGACGTTAAACGGACGAATAGTATGCAATAATGTAAATTTTCGAAAATATGGAGGACCGAAGGAGAACGTTGATTATAGTTAATCATAGTTGGTGTATGCCCCGTGAGAAATTCAAATTCCCCTCTATGTGCTCGCTAGAAGTGTATCTTGTACACTGGCGTGTTACTTTTATGTTAAAGAAAAAAAAAAATTATCATACTAATTAGGCGCAGTCAATATTGGTATCAATCACGTTGTTTGTTATTACTTAATTCAGTCTCTGCTCGCTGCGAATATTAATTTCGCAGTGTGAATTAATGTGCTATCGTCTTATGTGTCAATGTGTATCATTTTGTATGAAAAATTATTATTTTGATTATTATTATTATTATTTTTGATTGTACTAAACGTCGATATTAATTATGCTGGTTATTGTCACTTGATTCACTTCATTGATATTGACTAAGTAGCATAAATTAATATACTACAGTATTGTCTCATGTGTCAATATATATCATTTTGCATGAAAAATTATTATTTCGATTACGATTATTATTACTTGATTGTACTAAACGTAGATATTAATTATGTGTTTTGTTATCACTTGATTCATTTTATTGACTACGTAGCATAAATTAATATACTACAGTATTGTCTTATGTGTCAATATATATCATTTTGTATGAAAAATTATTATTTCGACTATTATTATTATTATTTGATTGTACTAAACGTCGATATTAATTATGCTGGTTATTGTCACTTGATTCACTTCATTGATATTGACTAAGTAGCATAAATTAATATACTACAGTATTGTCTTATGTGTCAATACACATTATTTTGCATGAAAAATTATTATTTCGATCACTATTATTATTATTTGATTGTACTAAACGTCGATATTAATTATTCTGTTTATTGTCACTTAATTCATTTCACTGACATTGACTATGTGGTGTAAATTAATATACTATACTATTGTCTTATTTGTCAATATATTATTTTATTTAAAAAGCTATTATTTCAATTATACACAATATTGGTATTAATTACGTTTATTGTTTAATTTGTTTCATGTTGTTCTACGTAGTACAAATTAATATACTACAGTACCAATTATGTGTACATCATTTGACACCATTATGATTTACTTTATATTCAATATTATTTTAATATTACTTAATATCATTCGATTCACTTTCCACTCGCTGTGTGCTGCAATGAAATTGATTTATTTAACAGACAATTTCTGTATTCGTCTATTTATTGAATTCAGCAATGTTTATTACTTTGCCTCGAAACTTATCGCTTATAGCAAAATTCGAGTAACAGAAACGTAAACGAACGTGTTTTACACAACGATATAAAGTTTGTTTCCGTGATCATAATAGAAACTGACACGACACGGCTACCGCAGTTTGGGAGTTCCAGTTTCAGAAATCGTGTATGTACATGAATGTCGCGTCAGTGTGTCCCGGCATTTGGAAAACAGCCAGACGTCATTTACATTGTTGAAGAAATAACACATTGTAGCTCCAAACGAGCAAGCTTCGTGTTTATTACCACGAGGGATATATTTATCTTCCTAACGAAACGATATGGACCAATTACGTATGTTTAGATAAAGTCTCGCGCCCGGGATAGTTTGCGAAACGCGAGTAGAAACGTTGGGGAACGAGCGAAATGATCAGTTTGCAACTTTTTGCAAAGAAACAAATTCTGAGACGCGAGAGAGAGAGAGAGAGAGAGAGAGAGGGACTTTAAAATCAACTCTTACTTTGCGAAAATAAATTTTCCTCTCTATCATCTTAGAGTACGTGAGTAAATTGTTTTTATTAACTGTGAAAAAATGAAAATGAAAAATTGTGTCTCTCGTTTATTAATACTGCGATCAAGAACGAACAGTTTGTGAATTCTTAAATGAAACTCATCTTGCGAAGGTTCTAAGAAATTTGAGATACAAGGGACACTTTGGGATCAAATTTTATTTTAATAATTATTGTCATGTAAATTTGTTATTTCGTCAAGGTTTCATATTATACATTTTTACGAGATGATTAATTATTTTTTCTTGAGTATTTTCAATAGTAAATGTCTGTCACATTTCGTTCTTCTTCGGTACACATTTTTCCCACAGTTCCGATTCTTTGTGAAATATTAATTTTTCTTACAATTTCTGACTTTTTATTGAAATATATTGTAATATATTAAATGCAACGTTATCTTGAAAAGTATTTAGATCTAGAATTATCTTGTATCAGACAAATTAAAGTACAAAGTATGGGAAAAATTTGCAACGTAATAGAATGAACAAACAACTTGTGTACCATATTTGAATTATAAAATTTGTAGAAAAATTCACGTGTATAAAATGGAAAAAAGAATTCTTCAAACCTCGAACTTCTTGAACTCTTTCTTCAGAAAATAAATTTTCCATAAAAAAAATCTTATCTCTACATTATCTTGCACGTTATAAAAGTTTAACACACGAAACGATTGTTTAAAAATCACGAATTTCTCGAATTCGAATGTTCCACGAAAATCCGTCATCAGTTACGGAAAGAAAGAATGATTTTCACACAGAACGAGACAGTGATACTCACTGTTTGCGTTGAAACTGATCTTCGTTCAATAAACGATGATTAATGTTGAGATAATGGAAACTGATCGGTTAATTAGGGTGTTAGGTAGCTGATATCGAAGATAGTTTCGATGTTGAATGTAAGTGTATTGATACTAATGTCTGATGATAGTGTCTCCGGATGATAATAGCTCGCGATAATAACGCATTGGTGACAATAATGCATTAACGGTGACAATACTCGAAGATAATAATGCTAATGATACGATAATTCATTTTCTCGTTTTGAATTCCGATTCAACCAATTCTATTTGAAATGTTTCCTTGCATCGTTTACTTACAGTTGGAATTTGTGTAAGAAACATGCTCATATTTTACTTGTGACGTTTTTCCGCATCGTCTAGTCTAAGACATCGGATTGTCCTGCGATTTCTTTTTTTTCTTTTTTCCTTACAGAGTTCAAAATGTCGACGATCTTTTCAGATAGAAATTATTGTAATTGTAGAACAATTTATTTGGGGTCATTTTGAAGCGTGAAACTCCTACTTTTTTTTACAATGTTTTAAAAAAGATTAAGTAAGGATACATTTTTTTTTAAAAATTCTGTAAATTCGAACCTTTATAAATACTGAGAAAAATTTTCTTTCTTAATTAAGTCGATCACGATTTTGATGATTGAAGTTTCCTCTTCAATCAACGATCTCTTAAAATTTCTGATAGAATTTTTTGTTAATTAACTACTTCAGATTACAACTTTTTATCAAGTGAACAAATTTCCTACACTCTCTGTATGAAATATTTAACATGAAAAAAGCTGTTGTTTTATCATCCGATTAGTCCGCAAAATAATTAATCCCTTGAGTGCTCAAAATTAAAAAAGTCGGGAGTTTAATGCTTCGTGAAAGTTGAACTCAAAAGTCTAATGAGAAACATATAATGATAGGTGAAAAATGCATTCATCTTTGACATATTTATTCAATATATATATATATTGTAATCAAATTGTTCAGAGAATTATTCGTCAAAAGTATTTGGCACTACAATTAAGTAGAAGATACTTCTATAAGATACCAATATTTTGTTCATTTGACAATAAAAGTTTTTTGAGAAAATTGTGTTTGGAAGTTTGTCAAATAAAATTGTGAAACAAATGATTTGTTAACATGTTAACATTGACCTTTGAAAAAATTTTAATTAAACCAGAAATCTAGAAGAAATTAATTAATATTGAACGAAAAGCATAACGAATCAAGAATGCATTCGATATACTTGTATAATAATGTGTTATTCTCTTTGAACGTCCAACAAATAAACTAACCATTTTATTATATTAGTATTTTAATTTAATTACTATATTCTATATAATAATTCTATAAACTAATCATTTTATTATGATTATTTAATTCTATATTCATTCTAATAAATATTATTATACTTATATTATTATAATAATATTTATTGTTATAATTATTTAATTCTATAAACTATCATTTTATTGTATTATTATTATTTAATTTAATTATTATATTCCATATAATAATTCCACTAACTAATTCTACAATTCTATAATAATCCTATAAACTAATCATTTTATCATATCATTACTATAATCTAATTATTATATTATATGTATATCCCCTTTGAACCGCTAACAAGTAAACTAATTATTTCATTACTGATCATGAGATTATCTGTCGCAAAAATCTTCAATTATTTCGGATATAATGGCCAAAGTTTCTCGGGGAACAACGCCGATTCACGAAGCTCTCTGTGGCTTCGGTTGGACACGCGATTCCGCGGCTTCCGGTAAAATGGCGGCGAAATCGTTGCGTCGGTAACACGCCACCGCGGTCCAACGGAAACGCGATGTTCTGGTTAACAATGCACGAGCTGTTGACGGCTCGTTACACGGCCTAATAAAATAATGAGCTGAAACCGTAATTATAATTAGGAATCATCGATGGAACTCTGTACTCGTCGTTGGTAAATATGTTCGTGACGGTCGTACGATTTTGGTCACAATATCTGTAATATTACATATGAAATATAATAATATTTAATACTAAATTTATAATACAGAAATATAGTGATACAGCAGATATTTTTATTATTTTACCATCAGCATAACTGCAGCTAACTGCTAACAACTGTTGTGATAATTAACTATTTTTAGCTAGTGATTTAAACTTAAACAATCACTTTCATTAATTTGCTACTATTATAATTGTAATAACTAATTAGCTATTGAAATTTAAGCTATTTTTAATTACTTTACTATTATTACAAATTCAGCTAATTACTAACAGTCATTATATTTTTTATTAACTTTAACCAACTACTTCAATTTATATATTTACTTTTACTACTTCACATTGCAGTTAATTATTGACAACTATGATAATAAATATTTAAATTTGAATAATTACTGTAATTAATAGATATACTAACTATTATAAATGTATTTATAATTCAATTGTAATAACTAACAAATGTTAATAGTAATTACTAATTAGCTACTGAAATTTAAGCTATTTTTAATTACTTTACTATCATCACAATTGCAGCTAATTATCAGTAACCTTTATAATAATTACCAATTTTGACCAACTACTTATATATTTACTTTTACTACTTCACATTGCAGTTAATTATTGACAACTTTTATAATATAAATATTTAAATTTGAATAATTACTGTAACTATTATAAATGTACTTATAATTCAATTGTAATAACTAATAAATATTGATAGTAATTACTAATTAGCTATTGAAATTTAAGCTATTTTTAATTACTTTACTGTCATCACAATTGCAGCTAATTATCAGTAACCATTATAATAATTACCAATTTTGACCAACTACTTAACTATTTATATATTTACTTCACATTGTAGTTAATTATTGACAACTTTTATAATATAAATATTTAAATTTGAATAATTACTGTAACTATTATAAATGTATTTATAATTCAATTGTAATAACTAATAAATATTGATAGTAATTACTAATTAGCTATTTTTAATTACTTTACTATTATCACAATTGCAGCTAATTATCAGTAACCATTATAATAATTACTAATTTTAACCAACTATTTATATATTTACTTTTACTACTTCACATTGCAGTTAATTATTGACAACTATGATAATAAATATTTAAATTTGAATAATTACTGTAATTAATAGCTATACTAACTATTATAAATGTATTTATAATTAAATTGTAATACCTAACAAATATTAATAGTAACTACTAATTAGCTATTGAAATTTAAGCTATTTTTAATTACTTTACTATTATCAGAATTGCAGCTAATTACCAGTAACCATTATAATAATTACCAATTTTAACCAACTACTTAACTATTTATATATTTACTTTTACTACTTCACATTGTAGTTAATTATCAACAACTCTTATATTAAATATTTAAATTTGAATAATAAGACTTAAAAGACTGGATACTGATAATTTGTTACAAATGAATTCGCTGGCACTTGTAAAAATAAAAACTTGAGGAGCGCATATATGTGGATGATTCTCAAGTTAAACCAGGCTGCTGCAGAAGGATTTCATCTGGAGGTGCAGATCTCAGAAATTTTCCTTCGAGAACGAACGAGCCAATCCACGAGAATAAAATCGGCTACACGGTATATTTCACCGATTTCACCGATGCTCGACCCCGTCGTTTTCATTGCGATTTCAAAGCGCGCAAATTGAATCGGACGGTTCATCGCCGGCGGCTTTCGATCCATGCACAAATCACAAAGACGCCGGCGTAAACAAACAAGTGACAATCGTTTCGCGAGAGAGCCTCGTAAAGGCAGAGAAACAACAAAAAAAAAAAAAAAAAGAGAAAGAAGGAATATGAAAAGTACGAGCATTGTCACAAAGCTATCATCAGAGCGTTTGTCAGTTTTTTCCATTATTTTTCTTTTTTTTTTTTTTATTGCTTTTTTCCCCTGTTGTTGCTCAGATTGAAGTTTGGCTTTTCATCGGTTAAACGTGTCGGTGAAATCAATTTGCACGGTGAGCTCGATGTCGTTGCTCACTGGTTCCATAGTTCATAATGAATTTTTATTTTCATTTTCGTTTACCGCAAGTCACCGGGGAGAAGTTCCAAGTAATCGAAAGGAGATCTACAAATCGTGGAAATTCGAACTTGCGCGAAGACGAATGACTGGAGAATTTTTCTCGCAACTATAATAAGTCCACTGTGGTCTTGAGACCTACACGATTCTTTTCTTTTTTACCATTTTATTGAATTTGGAAATTATATGAAATATTAGAATCTTTCAACCCTAATATTCAACATTCAGTAAAATGATGAAAACAGACTGTACAAGTTTCGAATGGCAGACTTTAATCTTCAAAACGAGAAAAATTTTTTTAATATTTTTCGTACGATGTTTTGAATTTGCACAATTTTCGAAATTCTTCTATTCATTACTTGAAAATCATCTGCAAAAAAAAAAAAAAAAGAAATGAAAACACAATTGTCAAAAAATAGAAGCTTTACACTTTAAAGTGAGATCAAATTCCTTTTTCTTTTTTCTTTTTTTACGAAGTTACGTCATTTGAAATTATCATTATCGTTATTGCTACAGTCACGCTCTTTATTGTATCGTACATATTTTCAATATAGTAAATAGCGGGATTATTACGCGGAACGTTTGCGGTTCGCTATAATTGGACTTTAATGCAACAACCGAACGCTTGACATAAAAGAAATGTCAATCTTTGTCGTGAGCGATTGGGGCGTGGCCAGTGGTTGAATTATGTTCGAATGACGTTTATCGCGTGTGTCACGACTTTACGAACGACACGATGGCGATTTATCAATGCTCGGGCGTGGCGAATGTTACGTTGCAGTACAATCATACAGTTACCATTTCGGGGAAGAATGAATTCGGAGCCAGAGACTTTGCTTTTTCATCAAATTTTATCTGAGTTTCATTTTCAGAAAATTTGCGAAAGTTTTGTTACAAAATCGTGGATTGAAAAATTTGTATTTGTACATGGTGAATGTAAATTGAGAGAAAAATGAAGAAATTGACACAGAGATTTAAGTTGAAGAAAAAAAATCGAAATTCGTCTATAATAATAATCTTGGTAATTTATAACTTCGTTGCTGTATAATTTAAATTATTTTATTACATGGCCGCACGTGTGACAATTATTCAACTTCTGTCTCATTTGTATCTTCACCGTTATCTCAAATTATCACGTACTATTCTGCAATTGTTTAAAAAAATATTAATTGTAAATAATAATTTATATATTCGTGTTATTCGATACATTAAACACGAATATAAGTACTTGAACGTCAAATTCATTGCATTATCAATTCTCGATTCACGATATCTTGTGACACAAATAGTAGAGAGGAGTTTCAAAGTTTACAGTAGAAAACTGAAACTGCAAACTAATAATCTGTGTCCAAACCTAACCCAAACCTTCGTATTTTAAATTATTCTAATTTCGTGACTCGTTATTGTCGATCGTTTCCAAACTACGCACGAACGAAGAATTGAATTCCGCGATCGGTTCGACAAAGTGAAACACGTTGACCGGGGTTGGGGATTTTTATCACCGATCAAGCAGCAACTTTCGCCGTTTGCGGCTTTGCCACATCCTGGGAAGCTGGAGGAACCTTCTTCTGCCGTGCACGATCCGCTCGAGGGACACTAAAATCCTATTACCGAGGGAGCCGAGCCGCGAAAGGGCTCTCGTAACGAAGATAAGAAAACGGTAGCGTTTCGAACAACACTGGTTTTGATCGTGGCCGTTTCCATAGGTCACGAACAACTCGTCTCGTCTCCAGCACGTGTTCGATTTGAACGGGGATCTGTAATTAAATTCGATTCGGTTCTCGATGAAGTCACGTCTGCGTGGATCGTGAACCATTTCCAGGTGTATCGTAATTATAACTGTAGAAGAAGGAAAAGAAGAAGAAGAAAAGGAAGACATTTCTAGGTTAATTTTGGGAGATTGTATGATATATAATGTGGCAAGGTTGTTTGTTATGATATTTTTTGAAATATAATACTATTTATATTTTTATATTTTTATAGTAATTATATTTTTCTGAAATATAATACTGTATATACGGTACTATATGTGTAATACTGTAATGATACATGATATTTAATATTAACATCAGTTGTAATATTGTAATGATATATTAATATTTATTATGATATATAAATAGACGATGGTGTAATAAAATGTGTCACACAGTATTATTATATATTATATTCCGTGCTACAATATTTATTTAAATATTTCTAACATATTAACTATGAAATAAACACTTCAACATATTAACTATGAAATAAATATTTTAACATATTATAAATCTGAAATAATTATTTTGATATATTAAATGTGAAATAAATATTTTAACATATTAAATATGAAATATTATACATTATAACATTGTTATATAACAACATTGTTAATAACAATTGGAAAACACTTCAACGAAATTATGTATATTTCGTCAAAATTGTATAATATGCGTAAATTATATTTCAAAATATATTATCACAATATTGTGGTGTTTTAACTTTATAGTATTCTGGTAATATTCATCATAATTATATGTATTCAATGAAAATTTTCTCAACGAAGAAATAGAAAAGTAACCTTGAATTCTGTATTTTCGTGAGCATGATCTAAGTGTTATTGAAATTTATGTGAGATTAAGAATTGATCCAGTTTTGCGAATAAGCTTGCCAACGTTCAGAGAAGGAAAATTCAAAAATTCGTGCTGGACAATATCACTGGCTCAAAGCTTTCAGTCAAACACGAACAATCGAACCTAACCTAAAAACTATCTAACCTAGTCTAACCTAAAAACATTAAATCTTTTATTGCTGTATTTGTTCGAAATAGACGGAGAAACAGAATTGACGATTTCAATTGAATCCTCTTGCACGAAAGATTTTGAAAATCCCTTTAAAAATTTACCAATTCACTTTATAATGCAAACTCGACTAAACGTAACAAACGAATATGATAATTTAATTTGATAATTATTTAATTACATTGTACAATTTAATTTAATTTAAATTTAATCTAGACACTAGAACCACCAAAAGATGATTGGTCAAAATTTTCTAGAGTAAATTTTAGCGGGCTTACAATATCTGCACTTTAAAGATTAACTGTATACAATAATTTTTCTAAAATTTCCTTGCATTCTACTTTCCTCGACTCAATATTTATTAATTTAATCCTTGGTCCCAGCGTTAATAACACGATATATACAATTCATTTAAATTTCTCGATCGTTCGAAATCTTTCTCGTATTTTCATCGCCACGCAATTTGGCGTCAGACTCTATCGAAAATTCCCTCGACGAGAAACCAAAAACAAAAACGAAAGAAACAAACCTTTTGAATATCATTCGAGTCGTAACGCACGTAACAACATTTTCTCAGGCTAACTTGGCACCGCGTTGGTTTCGAAAACGAGCCTCGTCGCAAAAACAATGCGAGACCGTTCGTTTATAACGTCGTTCGTTCGGCCGTCTATTTCTGGATTTGGCCAGGACAAATATCTGTTCGGGTCAATAACCGAACCGTTGGGGGGAAACTGTAGGCATTGAGGACCGGCGGGGACACACACTCTCTGGCTGCCTCCAGAAGTATCGAAATCGATACGGCCGGCTGTATTTCTGCTGGGATGAATCGGCACACTCCACGAACAGAGTCCGGGGGCTCCCTTTATTTTTGCGAAACGAAACGAGCTGCAACGAATCGGAAAAAGGATCCCGCCGGATTATGTTTTACGAGTATTAAATTCGAGCGTGGGACGCGACTCCTCTTTCGTTTCTCATCTTTCTTCTGCCCCTTCTCTCCTTTCGTGTAAAATCGTCGACGACGAGGAGGAAATCGCGTGTTCAAGGAAGAGATGTTACTCGTAGCTGTTGCCTCTCTTCTGTTTCGCGCGGAAGAATGACGATTAGAAACTTTGGAAAATTTCCCAATAATTCAGTTTTCGTCGAATAAGTTTGGAAATTTTTATTATCTGTTTTTGTAATTGACGAAGATAATGTTGGATAATTTTGTGAAAAATTAGTAGTTAACAAACTTGGCTTTAGTTTTCCTTTCTCTTTTCTCGAAACAGTTTCGTCATGTTTGTTTGCTTGAAAAATATTTGCATTAGGCTTACATTCATCAATAATAATATTACAATATAAAAATAAATGTTGGACAATTACAGCACTAATTTAACATTGTACAAATTATTATATTCAATACTATGATTGTCCAGTATAGGTAATTATACATTAAGTGTATATTAAATATTACAACTTGTTATTTAATAAATGTTGGACAATTGCAGCACTAATTTAACATTGTACAAATTATTATATTTAATACTATGATTGTCCAGTATACGTTAAGTGTCATATTAAATATTACGACTCGTTGTTTAATAAATGTTGGACAATTGCAGCACTAATTTAACATTGTACAAATTATTATATTTAATATTATGATTGTCCAGTATACGTTAAGTGTCATATTAAATATTTTGACTCGTTATTTAATAAATGTTGGACAATTGCAGTACAAATTATTATATTCAATACTATGATTGTCCAGTACACGTAACTATACGTTAAGTGTCATATTAAATATCACGACTTGTTATTTCTAACGTATAATAATTTTATAGCGAGTAATACGTATTTTAAACGATTAGTGTCATTTGTATGCGTCGTATTCCACTTACGTCTGACCACTGACTGACACGTTCTACTTGCGCGTGCGAGAAGAACCGTTTTCCCTGAAGAAAGGGAGATTTATTTCATTGTGTGTTTGTATTCCAAGCGATAAAATAAAATTTTTAAAACCCACGCCACTGTTGAAATACCTCATTACTGAAAATGATGAATTACGACGTATATAACGAACAAATCAATAATGTTTAACGTGTTTGAGATTTATTATTAATGCGAATGTCTTAGAAACTTTGTTACATATTTCTCATATAAATGTTCAACGATAGTTTAACAACCTTCTGCTCTTATAAACGGTTTAAACGAATGTTTATTTTATTAATTTGTTCAACACGTATGTATAAGCAATAATTCTTTAAAGTTGAAAAATCTGAATATTTCTGTAATCCCAAAATTAATCGATCCCGGTATATATATATTTCTCTCGTAGCATTTAAACGACTAAACGATCAATTTATCTCCCATGTACGAGTTTATTAAATCCCCAATTTGTTAATCTGCTAACTAGAAACTCTCGTCTGAATATTTTCGCGATCCCTGGTTAATTCGTACAACCAACAATTAATCTCACCGATTAATTCACCGCAATTTATTTAAATTTAATCAATTCCACAACTGGAATCCAGAAACTTGATAGAAACTCTAGAAGCAATTCGCTGTTAAGAGAAAAATCCAAGGAACTTCCTCATTTCCTCTCCGCGTTTCGCCAAAAAAAAAAAAAAAAAAAAAAAAACGGAGAAGAAAAAGAAAAGAAAGGTCGCGCTTTCGTAAGAAATTCAAATTCAAAGTTCGCGAGGCGAGTTAAATTGCCAACCGCGGTAGTAAGTGGATAAATTAAAACCGGTCAGCCTGGTTCCAGCGTCAAGGGGTTTCGTTAAAAAGCCAATCTCCGA
Organism: Tetragonisca angustula; assembly: GCA_036937485.2. Classification (NCBI taxonomy): domain Eukaryota; kingdom Metazoa; phylum Arthropoda; class Insecta; order Hymenoptera; family Apidae; genus Tetragonisca; species Tetragonisca angustula. The sequence goes on from JAWNGG020000028.1 coordinate 1,227,795, forward strand.
TAGAGCAGTGGGGAGGGAAAGTGGAATAACTCGTTGTTTAATAACGCGTCCGAAATATCCACGGGACCCTGGATGTCAAGTGAAATATCCCGCGGACGCTTTAATCTTCGAGTGAGCCCGAATGATAACACGATGGCCGCTGTTTGCCAACGCGGATCTTTCGTATTTCATGCTGGGAACGAGACGAGGGGATGGTTTCTCGTTGGAAGATACCTTCGAGTGGTAACGTGCAGCGATTCGAACGAATTTTATGTCTGAGATTTCCTTGAAGAATACGAGATAATTGGATAAAAGGGGGAGAGGAGTACAATAATGTTCATTTTTCTGTGACGACGTACTTGGGTATAATATTTATATTCGTCGATGCAAAAATGCAAGTACAGTCTAGTTCGGTATCATTCATCTTCAGTTACTATTTCTGTTTTTTTTGTTTTTTGTTTTATTTGGTTAATTTACGTTATTATGTTTGTATCAGACGAGTGAGAATCAAGTGCAAGTTTGTGCGTAATTGAACGAGAATTTTGTTACACTCTTGAGAATCTCACGACTTGGAATTTCTCACTTCACTGTAAAACAAAGTTGAAGAAATAAAATTACGATTGTAAAATTGTAGTGCAACTTTGCTATAAAGCAAAATTGGAAGAATAAAATCACGATCGTATTGCAATATTGTAACTATAATTTTGTAATATTGTAACTATTATTATAATTAAATTGTAACTGTAATTTTTAACTATATTTTAACTATATTGTAACTATTATATAATTTTGACAGCAACAGTATTGCAACTACAATTTTGCAACTAAATTTATTACAACATCGCGATTCGTAACTCATATATACACTTGTGCTATTCTCTAAACTCTGATTAAAATCTGAGGTATAAAATTTCGAAGAAACCTAAATCACGACGAAACGAAATAATCTACGATTATTCTTCACATCTCTTTTCATCGATCATAAAGACACGTGACATTCTATTTTCTTATAGATTTCAATAAACGTGTTTGAATTTCACACATGCGCCCGTTCAAATTTTTCAAGTAATTCCGAAACAATTTTACCTAGCGTGAACGATAATTTCTTGGAGAAATGAAGTGAAACCGAATTTTCGTGACAGGACGAAAGAACGCAGTATGCAACACACACACACACACACGAGCACAGACGGTAAATCTAATGAACGAAGGAACGAGGAATTAGTCGCAGAGCTTCACGTGTCGAACGAAATTGCCACGGCCCGCAGGAATTGCATATTCATGCAGCTGGATCATCATCGTTTACACACGATACTGCGCCGCGTATTATTAATGCGCTCTCCTTTGTCTAGTGATTTTACCGCGTTCCTAAATTCCTTCCTCACCTCGTGCACGGCTGCCACGCTCTTTTGATAAATTCAACGCCGTTTTAGGTGTTGCATTTGGTCATTAAACGAAACGTCGGTTTTAATAGTTTGGAAAAGCGATCGGACAAATATCCAGGGATTTCTGTATTAATTAATTACGATGAATATGAACGAACGATATTAATAATGTATCAAGTATAAATATGCTATAAACGATGCAATAACGTAGTAATAAATATGAATTGCATGTACGATCGCGTTTGGTAAATGTAAATTAGAAATTTAGATTTAGGTATATTTCTTCATCGTTCCCGCAAAATGATTCGAACGATGAATATTCGGCAGACGTCTCCTATTTTTCACGCGGAAATTGTAAAACAGCCGTAAATTTCAATGTGATATAATATTGTCTAAAAAAATACAAAAAAAAAAAAAAATTGACACGAATGGGGTCATCTTAAGTATATATAGATAATAAGAAAATATAGATGAATTTATGTTCGTAAATTTGAAAATTTAGAGATACAGAAACGTAAATTTGAAAATTTAGAGATACAGAAATATAAAGCATCAAGCTTGTTCTAATATTCAAACCTTTACACGGAATCGCTGTTTAAATTATTTAACTAATTATTGAATCATTCGAACTATTTTTATTAATGTTACGTGTATTCTTTTTCTCTAAAGAAAAAAAAAAAATAAATAAACGCTAGTGGAGCCATCCTAAGTACATATGGATAATAAACAATAGATGCATTTATGTTTGTAAATTTGAAAATTTGGAGATATAGAAACGTAATATAATATAAAGCATCAAGCTTGTCGCAATGTCCAAACCTCTGCATAGATTCGCTATTTAAATCATTTAATGCATTTCGTTTAATCATTTTACATATTTGAATTATTTAACAAATTATCGAATCATTCGAACTGGACTATTTACATTGATTTTACGTGCATTCTTTTTCTCTAAAGAAAAAAAATAAATAAATAAACGCTAGTGGAGCCATCCTAAGTACATATGGATAATAAAGAACTATAGATGCATTTATGTTTGTAAATTTGAAAATTTAGAGACACAGAAACGTAATATAATATAAAGCATCAAGCTTGTCGCAATGTCCAAACCTCTGCATAGATTCGCTATTTAAATCATTTAATGCATTTCGTTTAATCATTTTACATATTTGAATTATTTAACAAATTATCGAATCATTCGAACTGGACTATTTACATTAATTTTACGTGTATTCTTTTTCTCTAAAGAAAAAAAATAAATAAATAAACGCTAGTGGAGCCATCCTAAGTACATATGGATAATAAAGAACTATAGATGCATTTATGTTTGTAAATTTGAAAATTTAGAGACATAGAAACGTAATATAATATAAAGGATCTAGCTTGTCGCAATGTCCAAACTTCTGCATAGATTCGCTATTTAAATTATTTAATGCATTTCGTTTAATCATTTTACATATTTGAATTATTTAAGAAATTATCGAATCATTCGAACTGGACTATTTACATTAATTTTACGTGTATTCTTTTTCTCTAAAGAAAAAAAATAAATAAATAAACGCTAGTGGAGCCATCCTAAGTACATATGGATAATAAAGAACAATAGATGCATTTATGTTTGTAAATTTGAAAATTTAGAGACATAGAAACGTAATATAATATAAAGCATCAAGCTTGTCGCAATGTCCAAACCTCTGCATAGATTCGCTATTTAAATCATTTAATGCATTTCGTTTAATCATTTTACATATTTGAATTATTTGACATTATTAATTAATTAAAATAAATTATTAATTAATCAAAAGTGCGGATCTTCGTACAAATCTACGAGACTTCAGAATCACGCCAGTTCATTTTCACCCAAAACGTCGTGAATCTCAAAATTCATGAAGAGAGAAAGAGAGAGAGAGAGAGAAGGAAAAGAGGAGCGCAACGAATGCCTTGAACGAGTCCCTCGAGAGCTGGATTATTACTCGCAGGTTGAAAGCCGACTCGGCTAATTCACCCTGTCCCCCGCTTATTAGATTTTCTTTCGACGGGGATGAAGTTCGCGGCGCGGTCGTGAGTTGAGGGCGAAACCAGGAACGATGGTCTCTCCTCGTCCCGTTACAACCAACTTCTTAATAATGCGGCCGTGCCACGCTGTGCACCGCCTGTTGCAATATGCAACCCTCTACGGGACTAACCAAAGACATATACAGAGAGAGAGAGAGAGAGAGAGAGAGAGAGAGAGAGAGAGAGAGAGAGAGAGACGAAGGAAAGTCAGGGTCGTTGGTTAACGGTCCTCTGCTCACTGTGACAGCATCTCGCGAAACTTTGTTACCTTTCACAGTTCCGAAACATTCTCCAACTCCCCTCGGCGAGCAACTCTGGCATACTCGGTTTGTCCGACGCTTCGTTCAAGTGGGCCGATATTAAGCTTCGCCTAATTTCGTCCTACGGCCGTGGCCAGATTGGTTTTATTCTTCCTAATCTGCGGTTCATTCGTCGTTGCCAGTGAATTCGGTGTGGTTAGCGACCTTTGATTGAAAGCTCGAGAGTGACAATGTTCGATACTTTTCCTCCCAAATTTTGGAACATGTTGGAAGTTGTTTGAAATTGAAAGCCGATATGTGGAAAGAAATTTATCTGACATGAAACAGTGAGAATGAATGAAATAAAATTTCGTTTCTTTTTCCGTTGTATTTACATAGTGAAAAATATCATTTATTTCACTGTGTTATAATTTATTAGTTTATTTTAGTATAAGATAAATTTATTTCATTATATTGTAATTTACACAATAAAATAAAATCTCTTTCTTATTGCATTTATATAATGAAAAATAAAATTTATTTTACTTTATTATAATTCATTTTAATACGTTCGTTACGTTATAATTTATATAATAAAATAAAATCCTTTTTATTCTCTCGGCTCTTAGTCTCTCGGATTTTAACAATTATTCTGAACAAATTCGTACTTTGTTTGACATTTTTTTTAAATACGTTTGTTATTGTTCAGTTACATATGCTCGAAACGATTTACTTCATGAGAACAACTGAATTTAATTTCCCACGTAGGCACGTAAACATTGATTCAATTTTTCCTGCCTCAAGCATTGATAATTGAAGAATTGTGAAAAATTTCATATTGTTATTAAACAATAAATTGAAATACAATGATAAAGTAATACAAGAGAATAATATACTAAATATATTACAAAAAATATTGCAATACGTTGTATATGTGTGTGTGTGTGTGTGTGTGTGTGTGTGTGCATTATAATAATATACATTCTTAATTATTCTTCGTATTTGTTACATTATTCCTTTGCATTATTGTATACAATACTTTTCTACTGAATATTACGTACGAATTATCTTACATGCAAATTTATAAATTTCATTCTGTTTCATCGAACTATAACGAAGTATGAATAATAGAGGAAAAAATACAGTGCTAGAAAAATAACAATAAATTTCAACGTGAAGTTCAGGCAGTTATACTTAGGTTAGATCAGGTTGGTTACTTTTGGTTTCAGCTGTGGGGCAAGATATTTAGAATTTTCGGGGGGAATAACAATAAACGTGCAATATAATCGACGAACGAAAATTAAGAGCGAGGAGGACTTAGACGGACTGTCCGCAGCATTTGGAATTGAAATTAAAGCGAGCAGAGTTTCAAAATTTCCAACCAGCGCCGTCAGATCGATATTTATGAAGCCTCGTCAATCTCCACCGTCGTTTGCAACGGTAAATCCCCGAACACGTACCATTTGAAGCTGCACCAGTCGACCTTTCCGGCCCATTGTGTTCCCCATGATCGATCGAACCGTGTGTGCGCGCATACATTCGTTTTCATCACGTACGTGCAACAAAAAGAGACAAAAAAAAGGGACAAGAAGAAGAAGAAGAAGAGAAAAATGAAACGAAATACGGAAACAGAAAGGGAGAGAGAAATTACGTTTTCCAGCGTGTTCCGTGGAACAATTTATATATCGATGGCTTTTATAATCTTCACGTGGCTCCTGAGAATAACAATCGCGAGATATCGGTTACGTGTGCGCAATTAAAAGTTTTTGTTAAAAGAGACAAATTTCTGATGATTTTCTCGAGGTCTTCTGACTTTGCGAGGACAACAGGATGTTAGAAATTAACGTTTGCTTCACCTGGAGAACGAGATTCTATGGCAGCGAGATTTAGGTGAAACTTGGGTGCACTGGTTAGATTGGATTGGTTATTTTTGGTTTCAGTTATGATATGGAGGAAGATATTTGGAATTTTTAGAGGGTGTTGGTATAGTTTAGACTATATAGGTTTGACGTGGGCGTGTATATGGAGATATATTTATATATGGAGGGATATTTGCTGTTTATTGTAAAAATATTTTGTATGTAGCTTTTTATAGAAAATTTTGACTTGCTTGGCTATTGATTTATAGAGTGAATTTTGTATTAGTATATAAGAATATAGTATTTGTTGTTTATCCCAGAGTGATAATTAGACTACGAATTTAATACATTTTGAAATTCTACTTTTATATATTATAATATATAAAAATAATATATATATATATATATATATATATATATACATATAAAATTCTACTTATATTTTTATCTGTTTTATATATTTTCGTATATTTATCTTTTTTTGTGTATTTTTGCCCACGTACGTGTATGTGTGTGTAAATTTCCCATTTCCCGTCATTAGAAATTTCTTAAATTTTACGTATAAACAAAATGGAAATTTCTTTCATACGCTGCGTGTGACAATAAACATTCCACTTTGAATATTTTTGGAAATTTTAACGTTTTAATATTTCTGGGAAATATATAAATTACGTTTATCATTGAAAAATAATTATCTCCGTTTATTATCGACCTTACGTTTTAATTAATAATAAATAATTGTCCAATTGCGTGAAACTTTTAAAGGTGTCTCCCACAAACGCGTAGAAATCCGATGGAAATTTACAGACACCAGTTGCACGTGTCCGTACCAACGACGTTTATTTTCTTTTTTTTTTTTTTTTTTCACCCTGGAGACAAACAAGACAAATTACCATCAAAAATTGCGCCACGTGCGTGAACCCGTCCTCGTACAAATTTATGTATTGCTAAAACTGACACCTGTCGCTCGTGTCGACTCCAAATCATTTGGAACGATCTCGTTTCACTAGATAAAAATGTACATATATACATACATCATCGAGAATAATTGCACGATATGTCTAGTGACAGGTTATCTTAATGCCTCTGTATTTTTCAATTTTCATTCCTTATGGACATTGATGCTATCGTTTTTGAATTATTTGAAACATTTAAATGACATTGTTTTTTTTTTTACTCATTTTTAAGTTAATATAATAGCTAATTATCATCGTTTTTTAAAATTATAATGAGAGGTCGAATGGAATTATGCATTATAGTATTATATTATGTATTATTTATGTATTATGTATGTATTATGTACTATCATATTGAATGAATGAAAGAAACTAAATAAAATGATAAATAAAGTTCTTTGTAACGATGGCTTCATTATTTTGTAGACCAAGCTGATTATTATTATTATTATTATTTTGCCATTAACGTTAGCAGACGAACAATTAAGCTTCAAAGTCTAAATATATCTCTAGAAAAAAAAAAAAAAAAAGAAAAATTGAAATTGAACGATATTGTAATTCCCATTACATTTGAATATAATTCAGACCACGTGTCTGAAGAAAGTTTACCTAACAATCTTTCATAATTATTTTCCAAAATTATCACCGAATCGAATCTTCACGTTAAAACTGAGATGAATTATTACATTTGTCATTGCTGATGATATTAATAATAATGTAAGAAGAAAAGAAAGAAAGAAAAAGAAATCACAAATTACCAAAAAATTTCGCGAATTGAAAAAAAAAAAGGAACGAGAGGTTGCAACCATTGCATAGGGGTTCTATGGTATTTCACACGAGTCGTACTTTACATGGACCTGCCATTTCGTGGAAATTCGCCGATCGTTAGCGAAATGACTATGCACATTAATGGTAATGCAGCGAGGCACGTTCGCGTATCAGTATGATTAAACCACACGTTAATCTCTGATAATTTTCAGCCGCGAAACTGAAAGATAAGTAAAAACTAACGACCAATTCCCTGAAAATTGCGGCCGAAGTCTATTATCCCGAATACCTTCTTCTTCTTTATTTTTCAGTTCGCTGTTTTATAACATCGTTCGAAATTAGCTACGCGCGTGCATTATCCACTTCGAAGGTATAATTTATCATTACACGATAAAATGATTAATTCCATTTGCTGCGCATGAAACGGTTGAACCTTTTCTTTTTTCTCGGCGTTCCTAAAAATACGTTTCGCAAATTAACTTCAATCGAACGCGTTTTAATTTAATTTTAATTCAACGTATCGTCGCTGTCGGGAAGCAAATTATTGTAGCTGAAATTAAAAGATGCGTCGAATTTATTAAATCACAATTTAACACAATCTCCGGGGCGATAATTGAAATTTCGTATTTTAATTGGGTCGAATAGTACAAAGAAATGACGAGCGTAACAGCAACAATGATAATAATGAAACATTGATACATATATATAATAGTAATAAAAGGATATTAGATTTCTCTATTGAAACTTTTCATAACAAAGTCACCTTCTCCTAACGCAGCTTTACATAAACTTTAATCGATTGAAAACTATAAATACATTGAATTAAAAATTGTGTAAATAGCACATTACTCGAATTCTTCCTACAGACATCTAAATTCGTAATCTGCCTTTAGTGAAATGAAATGAAATTGACAGTAAAATGATGTCAGTCATGATTTCATTCAACTTTCAAGTTTTATAACCGGCTGAAGTTTAATAAATATTATTTAACTTTAATCAAGCAACACGCGAGTCTTCGAATCATCGACTAACGTGTTCACACTTTAAATTAAATATTTCACGTGAGTATGTCGAAATCAAGCTTTTTCACGTTGGATCAATCCGACAGTAAGACAGTAACAACAAAAAAAAAAAAAAAAAAAAAAAAACGAAGATTCCCTTGTAGATTTGTTCAAGCTCGCTACAATTCGTTTAACCAGTGAATCAGTCGAAGGACGAGCGTTGGAAAATGGAGAGGCTCGGTGACAGTAGTACGAAGCTCATTCGTTCGCGTTTCACTGTACAGCGAAGCAATTTTCGCGTGCTGGTTCCTTGCAACAGTGTCACTCGTGTCGAAATATCACCTGTTCCCACTCTGTCCTATGACATTTCTTGATACCCCTTTTTCATATCTTTCTCGACACGACACGTGGTGAAAAGAATTTTATTCACGCTGACAGAATTGATCAAACTTATGCATTATACGTGCAGCGCATTGATCTCTTGTTAATCTGTTATTAGTCTGTGTTTCATGACTAAACTCGTCGTTCGAGAGAAGACGTTGAAGTTGAAATTTTTTCGAATAAGAGCAATAAAATTTTTTAGCGAAGAATATATCGGCATTCATTAATGAGGCGAAAAAGAAAATTAATCGATATAGGTATGAGGTATTTATTTTATTTTATCTTTATTATAATTGCATCTTTGTTATAACTTAATGTAATTTTATTTTTATCACAATTTAACATAATTTTACCTTTATCATAATTTAATGTAATTTTATATTTATTATAATTTTATCTATGTTACAATTTAATATAATTTTATCTTTGTCATAATTTAATGTAATTTTATATTTATTATAATTTTATCTGTGTTACAATTTAATATATGTTTAAACATCATTTTAAGTTTTATGTTTTTAGAATTAATTTTTTTTATATCGTCAATGAATATTAATTATCAGTCAGTATTGCTGCATACAGGCGCATTAACAATGTTAATTGATAATAATGGCCAAATACGACTAGAGAAATATTTGACTAAATATTGGCTACGACAAGAATTTTTCACCGTCGATAGTAATTAAAATAAAATCCGTGTCCATGGATGATGAATTCGTGTCACTTCGTTGAATTTCTGCCGATAATGGTCACCGATAGCCAAGCAAAATTTTCATTAATTTTCACTCAGAATCGGAACACCCAAAAATTAACACAGTCATGTTTCTCTCAAAGGGATTTCATTGAAATTACTTCGGGAACAACTTCAACGATCCAATCCTGAGAATAATGCCGAAGACAATTGTCACGTTCAATTCGATTCTCTGCTTTTCCACGAGTCGAAACGACACTTGCCACACTATTTCATACGTTCAGGCTAACAAAGTTCCATCGTGTGGAAATGTTTTTTACGATCATTTACATCTGGACACGGAGCATCGCAATTTGACGCTGGCGCGCCTCCTCGTTCAGAGTTACAGCATCAATAGATTACACACACACACACACACACACACACACACACACACACACACACGTCGGCGAAAGTTCCGCAAAATTCTCGCGTTTTGCAACATCGCGCGCGCGTTTCAATTTGCTTTCGTGAATTATTCGAGTGAAACGCGAAACCGCAACACCCGTCTCCGCTCCGTACACGGAAAATTGAAACACGACGAGGGGAGATTATCGCGCCGATGTGCTCAAAAACGTTCACCCGTCTCGGTCACATCGGGACAAATACATCAATTTGATCGAAACAAGTGGAACTGTCGAGCAACATTCGAAGCTACGGTTTCCCTCCAAATTTTTGGTATTTGCGAAGTTGGAGTCGTTTCATGTGAAATTGAATTACCAGCTCGATGTCAAGACGAGTTTTACGGTTTATTATTCTCGCCTCGTTGCAACCATTTTGTCAGTGAAACTGCACGATCGACTTTAATGTAAGTTAAAGTATCAGGTGTCAATTTAAATTGACTTTAAGTATTTACTTTATTTAATACTAATATAATATTTAAAAACTCTCGTGTTTTCTCTCGTGTTTGAATATTTAATATTTGATTGTTCAATGTTATATTAATATTAAATAATTAAATATCTACTTAGTTACTTAAATCCATAGAAATATGAAACTCCATATGAGTAGAGAAAAACTTTCTTCTCTCGTGTTTCAATATTTAATATTTGATACAGTAAATATTTAATTATTTAATATTATATTATATTAATGTTATATTAAATATTAATATAATATTAAATAATTATTTAATATTTACTGTATCAGATATTAAATAACACGAGAGAACAAAGTTTTTCCCTACTCATATGGAGTTTTATATTTCTATGGATATAGGTAGTCATAGGATTCGTATAAATCCCAACAAAAACTTCAAGAACGACCATGAATTACATTTTAAATGTAAATGTATGTTGTTGTATAAAAGTATTGTTGGACATTATAACTGTTATATATAAATTATGGTTGCTCGTAAAAGTACTCTCACCATAGTACGACTTTTGTATATTTTCTAACATTTTGCAATTTCGTCAACATGATCACATTGGCAAAATTTGAAATTAATCGCAAACATGTTGCATAACGTTTGATAAAATTTTATAATAATCCATAGAAATTCCGAGAAAACAACTTAACGAAAAAGTTATTTGTAACATGATTTTTCTAAGCGTAATATAATAATATTTCACTACAATCTAACAATCTAATGATATAACAATCAACGTAACAGAGGAATTCTTTCTCGCGAAAGACGCCAAGATTGATAACTATGAAGGCTCATCTCATCACATCTAGAGACGTGTATGTCAAACGCATCCTTAAAGGTAGGAAGCGATACAAGTCGTCAGTTATTCCGTTCCTCGGTGCTAATAAAATGTACTGTGCCTCGGGTACATAGTGGCGTAGGTGAGAATCATAAATCATCTTTCTAAATTGCTGAAGTTTGCCTCAGCCACCTTTCTCGCCCCACATACTCGTATTTACCGACGATAAAGCTCACATAATGTCACGAACAATCACGAAGGTGTTATTCCCAAGAAACTGCCAATAACGTCAAAGACACGTCTCTAAAACTGAGACCTGAGAAACGTTCAGAATGGCCTTCCACTAATATTCGAATAATAAATATCGAAACTGTTATAATTTTACTTGAAAAAAAAAAAAAATTCTACATGGGCTCATTTCGAGGAAAATGAAAATAAATGAGAATTTACTTTCAAAATGCATCGTTCACATATATATATATATATATATAAATTATAATATTATTATATATAATATTCAATTTGATATAATATAATTATTATAATAATATTAATATAATATAAAATAGTAAAATTAATATTATTATTTTATTATTATATCAATACATTATTTATAATATTTAATATAATACAAAATAATAAAATTGACATTATTATTATTATATTAATATCAATACATTATTTATAATTTAATATAATATAAAACAATAAAATCGATATTATTATTATATTATTATATCAATACATTATATATAATATTTAATTAGCATTACATACAGAATGTAATGATAATATTTCCATACTGTAGAATTATATTACATTTATTGTAATTACATTATTTTTATACTAAATATGATGATGGTACTTTGTTCGATAGTACTCAAAGATTACTTAGATGAATTTTTCCCCAATTTTGAAACAAATGTCGCATCTATTTTAGCATTTTTTTTTTTTTTTAAATACTTAGATAGCAGGTATAGCACTTAAATACTTAGCAGGCATAGACAGAGAACTTTCGAACATGGTTCTGGAGAACTGCTGCAGTAACATCGCGATAACTCTGCGTTACCCAGGTCTATAATTTCCGAGAGCAATCGCCTTGAAAGACGTAATACCTCGACTCACGCTATTACAGTGACGTACAACGTGCCAATTTTACGTTCATAGCCGTTTTCGCGTCACGATGAAACAAATACACATAGACACACACACACACACACACACCGACGGCAGATTAAACTCGCGACGAGGTTTTATATTTTTTTATTAATTATTGTGTTCATTTCGAAACGTTATTGTCTGGCTGCTCGTCGATATTCCAGCGTAGTATCTCATTGTCTTGCAAATAACGGAATTATTAACTTCACGTGGTATAATCGTCTGAAAATAATTTATTACACGAGGACTTGCCGTTCCACGCAAATTATTATAATCTCGAGACGAGTTATTTTTTTTTTTTCTGTAAACGAGGTAATTCGCAAGCCGGATTACTATCACTGGTAAATATGGTATTCGAACTTGTGTTTAAATGTTTCCGCGATCGTGTGGTATTAAAATTTCACAAATCTGAAATTTTGATAATTTCGAATTTCTCGCGTAATTGCGCGTGCTTTACGAACCGAATTTTCGACTTAGAAAATTTTACGAGAGAGCACATAAAATTCCAGTTTAGAACGTGGCTCTATTTTAAAAGAGGATAAGATTTGCGTTAAATGCACAATTATAGTGTGATGTAAACCGTCGTTGATAAGTAATTGCCTAGCCGCTTTTATATGGAGTGTGATTATTATTTCAGATTATCCGGAGAAATAATTTTTCAAATCACGAAAGAGACGGAGTATTAATACGTCCTGAATTTTATATAAATTTCGTAGAATGTGACGTAAATTCTTTTAATCTCCACAATTGAAATTTTGAAAATCGTTCAGAAAGTGCATACTTCTTCTCTAAACTAGTTCAGTTTACGGTGAAAGTGAGTAAGAAAAAGAATCAATAAATAGCAATTAATTAACAATACATGTCATCTTTTTTAAATTAAAATAAAAATTAATAAACGTAACATTAATATATATTATATATTATATCGTATATTAATATTACGTTATGATTTTATATATTATATATAAAATAATATATAAGTACATACATACTAATATATTATTATAAAATAATATATAAATATATACACACTAATATATCATTATAAAATATTACATATTAATATAAATATTTGATACGTGATATTAATATAATACGATGCAAATGTACAAATCAATACAAATACATGAGATTAACATAAATTTAATTAAACTGTATATTCTCGTACACTAGACACTCTAAGAAATGTGCATTCTTGAGAAGAGAAAAAGATATTTCCATGTACAATATAAACGATCGACGCCAAATTAAACATCAAACGAATGATTATAAAATTTATAAAAATTTAAATCTCCGTTTGATTACATTTTAAATCTAACCTGGCGAAAAAGGTAAATTTGTTTCGATCTTTAGAGAGCAGATAAAATTCTGCTGCGAGCAGAGAGAAATAGAGAGAACGAAGTTCTCATCCCGTGAAGTTTAACGCGACATCTGCATCGAAAACACAAGAGTCGGGCGCATTAACTCGCGCGAGAAATTGTAATTTTCGCGTCGGCGCGCGTTTGGACGGAAGTGAAATTTAATTTCTCGTTTCCGCGCATCTGCTCCGGGTTGGGGGCGAATCGTTTGAATTCATTTAAACGGCCGCCGTAAAGAGTTTCACTTTACTTGCCTCGCGCGCAGCTGCGAAATTTAAATTGAAAAAAAAGAAAGGAAAAAAGAAAAAAAGAAAGAGCCGACGTCGACACCGATTCGAGTGATTTCTGCGCGAAGGTCGCGGCGAATGTTTTCACAGCCATTTCTCGAGCCATTTTCTCGGCCAACTTCCGGCTAGAATCGAAATCCCGGTTCGCGGTTCGTTTCTGTTCTTCTGTGTTGTTCGAACTGAGTTCCGAACTCTTTTCTCGCGTTTGATACATTTATTTAATTTAATTACAATATTTGTTCTTTTATTTTCTCGTTTCGTTGTTAATATTACTTAAATTATTGTTATAAAATTATTTGTGCAGGTTGCATTATATTTTACTATATATATATATATATTATACACATTTTATGCATATTTTGTTATACATGTACATTACAGAGATACTTTACTATGTACATTATATTTTATTATTACACATATAGTTTTGCTACGTATGTTTTACATTGTACATTACATCTGTCATCTTTCAAATATTTGAAGAAAAACGTTTTGAAGGATTTTAAACATTTTACTGTGGCAAATTTACACTGAAAAGCACATAATTGGATCAATAATTGTATGTGAACAGAAATCATCCTCTATATAATAACAACACAATTATATTATATTAATATATGTATATAATACAAAGTCTGTATATAATGTATATAATAAAATAACGTATATACATAATGTACGTAACGTGTATAATATACATAGTAAAATATGTAGCAATATACATAATGTATGAACTAAAGTATGAACTTTTATGTGTATATAGTGAAGTATGCATATAAAGAATGTATCTAATATATAAAGGGTGATCTATTTAAATAAGCTCACCTAAATGGACCAGCCTGTATAGTGATGTTCGTATATAACACACGTACATAGTAATGTATAATAATACATAATAAATTACGCATGTAACGTACGTAGTAAATTACATCTGTAACGTATATAGTAATCAATGCAGTAAATTGCTATCTGTAATGTGCGTGATAATTCATCCAGTAAATTACGTCTGCAACGTATGTAGCAACGTATGTACCAAATTACGTTTGTAATACATGTAGTAAATTTCTCTGGTAAATTATGCTTGCAACGTGTGTGTAACCTCTCTCAAAAAAATATGTCAAAAAATCATTCTCTCTCTCTCTCTCTCTCTCTCTCTCTCTCAGGCTGTTGCCATAATCCGGCTCCATTCGCAAGAAAATGGTCGCGAGAAGAGGGAGAGCCACGATATTTACAGCTTGGAGTTTCTCGCTTTGACTTGAAAATCAACGAAAACGCATTTTTATCGTAAACTCCGTATTTATTTTTATTACCGTAGCTCCCTTTGTCGGCTAGGCTTGTAATTGCTGGCTTAACGATGAATTTGACGCACAGTTGCTCCCCTTTATGAGTGGTATCATTAAGCGAATGGCCGTCTCCGCTCGAAGAGATCGCCGCGTTTAATTTCAACGTTCGTCGAGGCGAGTACGACACGCTCGTGGACAAAAGAATACTGCAGTTTCGCAGAGGCGTCCTCGGTAAACCGATGTGAGATCGCTGCGTTTTAATTGCAAATTTATTCGTATTCTTTTTATTTATTTTTATTAATTTTCCAACAATATTTTGAAATTTAGTTTTAATTCTGATTACATTTCATTCAGTGACTTTCCAGTTTCAACTGTTTTAGTGGTTTTGTATACTTCTATTTTATATTTTATGTTTTAGTATTTCTGGTGGTTTTTCTGATAGTCCAGTGACTTTCAGAGGTATTTTATATTTTAGCACTTCTGATGGTTTCTTTAGTAATTTTTTTAGTGATTTCTTTAGTAGTTCTGATGGTTCAGTAACTCTTTAGTGATTTTTTTGACAATTTTGATGGTTCAGTGACTTTCAGAGGTATTTTATATCTTAGCACTTCTGATAGTTTCTTTAGTAATTTCTTTAGTGATTTTTTTAGTAATTCTGATAGTTCAGTGACTTTCAGAGGTATTTTATATTTTAGCACATCTGATGGTTTTTTTTTTTTAGTAATTCTGGTGGTTCAGTGATTCTTTAGTAATTTTTTTAACAATTTTGATAGTTCAGTGACTTTCAGAGGTATTTTATATCTTAGCACTTCTGATGGTTTCTTTAGCAATTTCTTTAGTGATTTCTTTAACAATTCTGATGGTTCAGTGACTTTCAGAGGTATTTTATATTTTAGCACTTCTGATGGTTTCTTTAGTAATTCTGATGGTTTCTTTAGTAATTCTGGTGGTTCAGTGACTCTTTAGTGATTTCTTTAACAATTTTGATGGTTCAGTGACTTTCAGAGGTATTTTATATTTTAGTATTTCTAATAGTTTCTTTAGTAATTTCTTTAGTAATTCTGATGGTTCAGTAACCTTCAGAGATATTTTATATTTTAGTATTTCTGATGGTCTATTTAGTAATTTCTTTAGTATAATAATTCTGATGATTTGATGACTAGTGACTTTTTAAGTAACTCTGATGGTTCAGTAACTTTCCCATTTTGGCTATTTTAATATTTTCCTACATTTACATTTCATATTTTACTTTACTTTAGTATATTTGTTCTCTCTCTCTCTCTCTCTCTCTGAAGCTTCGGTTCATCACTAATTGGCTTTGACCATTTCAAAATGTATATACTGGACTGAACTAAAATAATTTATACTGCATAATACATAACACTTTCATTTCTTTAATGCAATTAATTACAATAGCGGATTATTTATTACAATTAACGACACTTCTATTTATTATAGTATATATATAATTTTATATATTATTACTTATATTTTATTATTTATACTACATACTGATAACACTTTCATTTCGTTCATACAATTAATCACAATTAGCGGATTATTTATTACAATTAACGTCCCAACGTGAAATCGAAAACTTTGCGAGGATCTCCTCCCGCAGCCCGGTGGATCGGTTCCCGACCTGTGCGCAGAAACTCGGCGAAATATTTGGCCGAGCAATTAGCAAGTTCGTAATCCGGCGGTTGCGGATTCCTCTGCGCGTGGATCGATCGGAATCTCTCGCCGCGCCGGGGTACGTGTGATTTCTCGTTCCGTGTTCGCGGCAGTTTCCGGTGGATCGGATTTCCGGGCTCGTTCGGCGCGCGAGCATCGCTCGCGCTTCTCGCTTTCCTCCAGTTTAACATCAACCCCTTCAACCACCCCCTCGCGATACTCGCCGCTTTTCGCCCGCGTTTTATATCCGCGCGGCACGTGAAGCGTCGCGGACCGTGAAATGATTTACCGTAGTCGACGACCGGTTGTCGATTGTTGAAAAGGTGTTTTTGGGTTGTCGACTGGATTGTCCACCCCCGGGGAAAATCGTTTCTTAAAGAGAGCAGGAACCTTACGGAAATTTGCAAGCGTTTGCGGGATAAATGGAACGGAGGGAAACTGTGACGCGATGAGGAAATAGTATGTTGAAATAAATATTTTAAAAATGTGTATACACACAGCGTACACTGCCGCTGAAAAATCCTGAGGCGGGTATTTATGTTTATTTATCTCGAAGCTGGATAAAGTATAATTAAATGAATCGATAAGGTATTTAATTGAAAATTACATTATAAATGTATTAATAATATTATAAATATATTATAATGTAATTATAATGTATTTATGATATAATATACTATACTATAATTTAGTATTATAGTATGTATAATATACTCTACTATAATATATTATAATATACTATATAATACATATGTAATTAATTATAATATACTATTATAAAACAGTCGTGTAACTGAGGAATTTTATTGCCTACGAGAAAAAATGAAATTCATCTCAAGACTTTCGAGGAGTATGCATGTATATAATTATATATCAATTTATGCTTAACTCAATATAATTATAAATCGATATGTACTTATTTCGAAGTATAACATATTACATTAAATATTATTAATTAATGTTAGATATTTGCACAATAAATTTATATATAAATATTTAATATAATTAACACAAATATAATGACATAGTAATAGTTGATGCGACTTAATAGTTAATACAAGCTAATACGAGTAATACTAAATATTAAAAGATCGATACTCATCTTCCCAATGTTTAATAATATTTTTTCTCATAGGAGAAGATCATCGTACGAAATTAAAAAAATTCTACATCAAACTTGGACTATTTTCTTATTATACTAAATAAATTTCAAAAATTTTTCGATACCCAACCTCGAGTACAACAAAAAGATTGTCCCCGACATTCGGAAAATTGCGTCGAAGAGAAACGCTAACCGGTGGTTAGAATACGAACGATCTCGAATTTAATGGAACTGCATAGCCATCGTCTCTAATAGAAAAACATTCGTTTTTATTGCAGGGTATTTCCCTCTGCCGCCAGTTTACTGCCTCGCCTGGATCTGCCTCGACGTTTTATTATGCACGGCCAGCATCATGCACTTGTGCACCATAAGCGTGGACCGATATCTGAGTCTACGGTACCCCATGAAATTCGGCCGGAATAAAACCAGGCGGCGGGTTATGCTGAAGATCAGCTTCGTCTGGCTTCTCAGCATCGCTATGAGCCTACCTCTCAGTCTGATGTACTCGAAGGTGAGAGTGTTAACTTAATGTGTTAGTATTCACGTAAGAACATTCACACCGTACATCTCGAGATTGAAAGGTATCGTTTTATTTTAATACGTACATACGTCGTTCCAGGTTTTGTTCTTTTGTCAGATCTTGGTCATTGGAATTAACTTTTTTTTTTAATGTTTTTAAATGTTACTGGAATGTTAATTTCTTCTTCTAACAAAAGAACTTTAGGTCGTCAGGTTGGTTACATTTTTGAGAAATGTCGAGGATAATAAAAAAAGAAAAGGGGGAGAGAAGCAAGAAATGCCACAAGAAATAATTGAGACAGAAATTAATACTATTTTAATTCATTATAAGATTTGGAAATAAGATGACTTATAGAGATAGCTTATTATAACTAATAAAAGATTTGAGAAAGAAATTAATATTATTTTAGTTTATTAAAAGATTTGGAAATAAAATGAATTGTAGAGACAATTTCTTATAACTAACAAAAGACTTGAGAAAAAAATTAATATTATTTTAGTTTACTAGAAAATTTAGAAATTACTTGCAGAGTTAAAATTATAATTTCTTTTTTACTATATTTGTAAGAAAAGACTCGAGAAAGAAATTAATATTATTTTAGTTTACTAGAAGATTTAGAAACTATTTGCAGAGTTAGAATTAGTTTTAGAATTACTTTTTTATACTTGTAAGAAAAGACTTGAGCAAGAAATTAATATTATTTTAATTTATAGTACTTGCAGAGTTAGAATTAGTTTTAGAATTACTTTTTTATACTTGTAAGAAAAGACTTGAGGAAGAAATTAATATTATTTTAGTTTACTAGAAGATTTAGAAACAAAATTACTCGTAGAGTTAGAATTAGTTTTAGAATTACTTTTTTATACTTGTAAGAAAAGACTTGAGAAAAAAATTAATATTATTTTAGTTTACTAGAAGATTTAGAAACAAAATTACTTGCAGAGTTAGAATTACTTTTTTATACTTCTAAGAAAAGACTTGAAGAAGAAATTAGTACTATTTTAGTTTACTGAAAGATTTAGAAACAAAATTACTCGTAGAGTTAGAATTAGTTTTAGAATTACTTTTTTATACTTGTAAGAAAAGACTTGAGGAAGAAATTAATATTATTTTAGTTTACTAGAAGATTTAGAAACAAAATTACTCGTAGAGTTAGAATTAGTTTTAGAATTACTTTTTTATACTTGTAAGAAAAGACTCGAGGAAGAAATTAATATTATTCTGGTCTATTAGAAAATGTGGAAATGAAAGATTCAACCTAAAGAAACAGAGAAATTCTAGAAAACTTCGAAATGAAAATGGTTTACTAGTAGAGCACTCGCGGTTTACGAAGTAAATTCAATTTTCTGAATAAAGCTAAATTTTGTTACATTCCTTGTTTCTTCCCTTTAATCATTACACGTGAACCAGTATGCCTGCAAATAACAAGTCCTCACTTTCTCATTTTAAGATACAACGACTCCAATTTTGTGTAATTATCATTTGAAAACTAAGCATTCATCATCCCTTTCTTTCAAATCTCGATTCAGTAATTTTTTCTTAGAATTATCTGTTTTCTCGTCGACACTGGAAGCGTGCGAACGTTAGAATTTCAAACGCTAGTTTCTCTCGCACCGAATTTCGTGTACAGCGATTTTTATCGATGGTCAGACACAGCAATGGCTCGCGCAAAATTACAATGCGGCCATGAAAATTCAGAGTATTGCAACATCATTAATTCGCGGTCTCGTGAAGGCGAATACGAATATTCGTGGCCTCCGGAGAAAGAGGAGGAGAGAGAGAAAAGAAAAAAAAGAAAGCAGAAGAGGAAGGCAAAGGGAGAAGTGCAAGGCATGGACTGTTGCAATTTAAGAGCTATTTTCTGATACGAATCGTAGCTGCATGCTAGACGGCGCAGTTTCGTGAAGAATATAACGTGCATCAACTCGGAACGCTCGTGTATCGACGATATCGAAGTGCTGAGAATATGGAAATGAATGCGGCGTATCCACCATACGTCATCTAAATATTTAGGTTGCCTGTAATTCTTGGAACTTCGAGAGGGATGTACAATGAAATAAAGCTTGCTACGTGTTACATGTGTATGAAAATAAATTTATAAATCTAACTTCGATACTTTTTAGCCACTAATCGAAATGCTGTGATTTAATTTCAACAGAAGCAGATGTATTACAATTGAAAATTATATTGATTCGTAAAACAAAAAAAAAAAAAAAAAAAAAAAAAAATGCAGTGTCAGACAGTTTAGGAGATGAATATGTTAAATATATCGATAATTGTTCCATGAATGTTTATTAATAACTTTCCTGTGTTAAATGATGTTCGAATACTTTTGCGACAGGCTGTATACTATTTATGAAAGAGTAATAACGTTGTATTCAATTATTCGCTTAGGTATACATGGCTACGTGTGTCTATAATTAATCGAACCAGGTTAGTTAAATTAATGTATATTTACACTGTAAAGCCACATATTTGTTACATCGTGCAAAATTTATTACACGTGCAATTACCTGCCGCCGTGTTCCTAGCTAAAGTATACCATTGTTATATCGTTCAAAAATGTATCGAATCGATCAAACGCAGTGTACGGCATTCACGCGAAGTACAATGAAACGTTTCGCGAGACGAATTTTTTTTTATTAAGTCATACATACGCAGAGCACACGTTTTACGACGAAATTTTGAAAAGCCACGAGCGAATGAAACATTTTGATTCGAAATATAATAATTGTAGCAATCGTGAGTGAATTTAATTTAATAACAACGCTACACCAGAAGATTTGTAATCTTGATTCTGTCATTGAATATTCATACTTGTTAAATTCTGACAATTCAAAATTTGAGAATGATATGTTCCAATTGTCACGATAAATAGAAATTTCACTCTTTGGAGCGACAGCGTGAAAAGAAAAGCGTGACGATAATCATTCAAATAAATATTCAACATATTACGTGTAAGAACGTCAATCGAAGTAACTCTGTAGGAAATCTGTGAGACACTAATTAAAAAAATCTCTCTGTTTGAAACAAATGTACGAAGAGATAGGTAAGTACGTATCGGGCAGCTTTTGTTCTCCAACGACTCGTTTGTTAAATGTCTCACTGGCTTTTCGTGCTACACGAAACGCTAAAGTTCCCTCTTTTCTTTTGTATTTCCAGCGCGGATTGCAGAAACTAAATGCGTGTAGAAGGTTACCTCTAAAATCTATGAAATACAAAGAACCGAGCCATTTCAACGACGTTATTCCGGGAAATATTTGGAGAAAAAGGAGTTCAAGGATGCCATTGTTATCCGATGTTAATTATTCTAGATGCAGATGCACATTTCATGTTCAATATTTCATCGAAAGTACGATGCTATGACTGTGATCGTCCGCATTAAAATAAAATTGAAAAAATTGTACAAATGTAAAATACAAATAAAATTGAAAAAATTGTACAAAGTAAAATACAAATAAAAGTGAAAAAATTGTACAAAGCAAAATACAAATAAAATTGAAAAAAAATGTACAAAGTAAAATACAAATAAAATTGAAAGAAATGCACAAAGTAAAATACAAATAAAAATGAAAAAAATGCACAAAGAAAAATACAAATAAAATTGAAAGAAATGCACAAAGTAAAATACAAATAAAATTGAAAGAAATGCATAAAGTAAAATACAAATAAAATTGTTAAATTGTCAATTGTCTTGTTCTGTTTGTTAAATTGTATTTGTGTGGTCATAATTAGATTTTGCATACATTATCATAAGAATCTCTGAACATTTTGAACATTCTCTTTCAGTATTGTACAAGTTTGAAATGAACTTGGAATTGAATTATTAAAAATTCTGTAACATTGATAAAATAAGAGTTTATAGCAATATTTATAATATATTTTGAAATCCTTCTCCTTAGGCAAACAAATGTACTATATAAATACACTATGTTACACAGAACGATAAAAATAAATAATATTTCGTACGGTTCGTCACCTGTGGTTTACATATTCACAAAATTTCTAAATTCGAGTGTTAATCTCCATTGAAACTAACATGTTAATTTGTCTGTTGTCGATGATAATTTCAACATTGATTCTTATATTAATAACAAAACGATGTATCAAATTGTCACGAAAAATAAACTTGCATTAAATCATTTTCTATTGAAATCTCTTTTACTTTTGTCAGAGAAGCTGCTTAACAATAATTTCATATCTAAGAAAATTAGCTTGGAATGACTTGTGACGAAACAAACGTAAAATTAACGTAAAATGAAACGAAACGATAACGAGTGAAACGAGATTGCAAACCCGTTTTGAACAATCGGATCCCCCTTGCTCTCGATCGGACACTCGCGAAAGTTTCGCTAAAGTTGCGACGTCGTTTGTCATAAAACGTCTCGCCCCTAACACGAATTTACTTATCCGGGATTTAATTTTCCAGTCCATCGAACTCGAAATTTCCCATTTGATCAGTTGTCTCCTTCTTGGGGGACTCCCCGTTTCCCCCAGAGGCACTTTCAAACGACGTAAGTAACAATTTGTCAAGTTTTAATGAACGCGGGTTTTCAAGGCGAATTTACGAACGGATTTTTGCGCGTTTACGGGAAACTTGGAGCTACGAGAGATGGGGTATTGTTTAATTAATTCTTGACATTCCTAACTTGGATGTATTTACAGCGAAATTGAAATTGGCTTATCTAAAGCTCTGTTATTCCGCGAAGACTCATGAAAAATTCAGGCTCAACTGAGGTCAGAACGGGCTGATTGCTATTAATATATCAGCGGACCGTTTTGATCTAACTCCGGCCTGAATCTACCGTGGTTTTCAATTTCTAATTAATTGCCAAATTGTTTTCTCTCGTCGAATTGTTTCTTAGTTGGTTTTCCACTTTCCTTTTAACTTTAAAAATACGCATTCTTGTCACGAGCGTTAAAATATTGTTCAATGCAGTTTCAACTTATTTTAATTTCAATTCTGATCTGTTGGCCAAGTTAAATTTCGACAATCACAAATTAATTAGACATAGTCAGTATCGTTAACAGTTTCCCAGAAATATTATTATAATTATATTATTATATAATATATATATATAAAATATTATTATAATATACAACTAATACTGTATATCTAGGTCAAAATGCCTGTATCTTTGGGTCCAACAAATTTTGTCCAACTTTAAATAATAATTACAATAATTATTACTACAATGCAATAATACAACAACAATATAATTAATTGAGCGAAATTGCATTTGTAATTATTATTATATTATATAATAACACAACAACAATATAATATATAGAATAATATACAACATAATAACAATAGTTAATAATAATTACAAATTCACGGGAAACTGCGTTTAGCTCATGCTGCTGCGATTAACAGCTCCACGATTCCCAATTGAAATCAAAATTTAATCAAATCAACAGTTCTGTGATTCCAAAGAGAACTGTACAGAGTGGGAACGTCTCCGATTTTTCATCTTTCGTCCGCGCTGTTACGCGAAACAGCGCCACCCGCTTCGTTAAAGCAAACGAGGATGTTCGTGGTAATTCATATTGTTTGGATCGTTTTTTAATCTCAGCCGGGTTAATTGGGAGCTCGTGCCATTTTGCCGCGTGGAATCGCGTTGCATATTTTAACGAGTTTAATGAGTACACGCGGAGAATAGGAATTAATAGAGCAGAACGGGGCAGAACTTTTCAGAGCCGCGGGGAAAATTAATGTGTACACGCGTGTGGCTGTTTGCCTCGCGTACCAGCAGATAAACCCAAATGGCGATACGCGTTTTAGAGGCTCTGACGTTTGAAGAGAATTTCAAGAAACAGAAATTTTGCAGATCTGGCCGATTTTAAGAATGAAATCTTGTGGATTCGGTCGCTCAAAGCGTTCGAATCCTTTGCGAACGTATCGCGCGAAACGCTCCCGCTGTTTGATCGTCACGGTATGTATATTGATCTTGTTTGACATAGTTTGACTTAGTTTGACTGCGAATTTTTTACATATTTCAACCTTAGCAAATGAAAGAGGTTTAATGGTATTTTCGGATGTCTAACTTGATTTAAAAATCGCGTGGAATAAGAATCTATTTGTATTCTGTTTCTGTTAAAATTTTGAGATTTCTTTTAATTTTAGAAATGATAAACGTATTCAAATCTTTTATATATATATATAATTTAGTTTGATTCTACTACTGTGATTCTCGAATTTTTATACATTTCACGCTTCACACTTCGTAAACAAAAGGGATTTATGACATTTTAGAGACATATTTTCAACGTAAGACTCGATCTATTTCATTTAGAATATTTTTTTTTCGTTTCTCGTGAATGATGAAAATATTTAAACAGCCACAATGTATTATATCAAGTATTCTGTCATTATATATTATATATTTACGTCATTATATTTCTGACTTTACCAAAATAATCGTCTCTGATTGCTGTGTCGATGAAATATCGAAGAAGAGCAAGCTAGGTTATACCTAAAAGAATTATTAACTAAACAAGCAACTGAACAGTAAATGTTGCAGTATATACAAAAATAATATACCAACTAACTAACAGATTGACAAATATTTTTTTCAACAAATATATATATATAAAGAAAAGAAAAATTTCTAAAAAGTAGAACACGAGAACATTTTCTCGAATCTCTCAGAGAACTTAATGACACTGATATCATCTTTTAATTCTTTTTTTTCTTCACACTTGCCGAGGCATTTTTTTTTTTTTATCTACAGATTGCATCTGCAGATTTCGCAGAAATATCATTTTTCATGCGTTACGAGCCCTCATCAAGAGTTGGAAGAAATTATTTTAATAGCTTGTTTTCGAGATAAAACATAGCGAAAATAACAGAGTGCTGCACGTGCCATTTTCATTCCCAGCTGGATTCCAAGTTGCATCGTAAATAGAACGATAAACAGCGGACTATTTTAAACATTGGACACCGACGTCATAAACTAAACTAAATGAACAGTAAAGAGTAACTTGGAGTAATTCTGTGAGAGAAAATTTGAAAGTGCAAAATTCCGTTTCGCATGTATGATTGCCGATTTTAACTTATTCTGAATATCATCATGCTAAATTCGACATTTGTAATACAAATATACGAACGATTTTTACTTCAAGTAACTTTACAAACTGCAAATGTCAAAGTGCAAAATTCTTCCTTGCACGTGTATAATTTCAACCAAATTCAATCATACGATTATTCCAAAAAGTCTTATCATATTGAACTTGATACCTTTACTGTAAATCTGACACGAATCTAGTCCTTAACTCTCGTTTGACATAATTTAACTTCATTGTAGCACAACTTATAGATGTTTCATTAATTTCGATTTTTCTACTAAATTAAAAATACGATATTCTTTTATTATAGATTAAAAATTGTTTTTTTTTTTTTTTTGTTTATTCGTTAACCAGAAAAGACGAGTTAGAAAATTAATCACTCGGCGAGATCATAATTTATCTTAATTATCTTTATCTGTATTTAAAGAGAAACTATCACAGCCATTCAGTATTTCGCGAAACTACGTTTACTGCTTCTTTATCACCACTATTAGATAAGAATTCGTTCTGTCACGAATGTGGGAACATATTTTAATGAGAAACGTCGTTGACAGTGTGACAGGAAAGGCAGAAGTGCAAATTGAATTCAGAATTGATGGGCATACTTACGTATGTTCATATTTCTACAAACGCGAAAGGGGTTTCAAAGTATACCGACGAAATTTGGAATTAAAGAAAAAGAAAATTTTTCTTCTCGCTAATACATTTTGCATAGAAGAGTTTTCTGATTTTCAGAAAGAATTTCTTTAGATCGAAACGAAAATTATTTCGTACGTCGAAACATTGAAATGTAACTTTTCATCCTTAATATTAATTATTTTAACGAAAGTTACACCTACGTGAATAAAAATCTAACTAAAAATCTTTCAAATCGTCTTTTCAAATCTTTTCAAATTGTTTAATATTGTAAAATAAAAAAAAAAAGAACATTTTCTCTCGACCAACATTAATCAAAGTAATCTCTTAATTTTACCTTCAGAATTTTATTTCTGAAATATCTTCAGAATTTTATTCCCCGATGAAAGCAAAAAATGTAATTGATCATAGGTTTTCCCTTTAATCTAGGATCTTGGAACGAATCATTTCTATGTTTTCTCCTCGATGAAACATCCACGCAAAGGCGTGAAGATTGATGAGTTGCGACCCATAAGAAAGAAATTATTGGAAGTTACGTGTATGATTATGTGAAACTTGCTTCTCGTAATATTTCTAACTTACACACGGTTAGTATTTTATTTGTTTATAATATTTATAATGCATATTTGTATCACATTTATCATTTATAATATATAGTTTATTCGGTGGACTAATAATAAATTATAATATATAATTTATTAAATAATAAATATATAATACAATAGTGCAAAAATAAGTATACGTGAATTAAAATAAAAGTGAAGACTCACATGTGCATGTATATACCCGTATATTCTATTATCAATTCTAATAACAAGGTTATAAATAAATTATAATATTTATGAAACTGAAATTAGAAGAAGATTATTGTGATATCAAAATTAGAACGATGAATGATACTTTAGAAATTTTTTTGCAGAATCCTCTTGAAAAATTTAAAAAAAATTTCTATCATATATAAAAAAATGAATTTTTTTCTGAAAAGGTCCCAGTAATTTCTGATTTCCCTCATAAGTTTTACAGAGAACAAGGTTAAAAATTTCTCTGTGTAATATACAAATTTCGATATTTAAATCAGAATGGTTCTAAATATCGTAAATTTTCTCATATAAAATTGTATCGAACTCTATATTTGTGTAGGACAATTAGTAATGAAAATTATTCACGCAAACATTGCCTGTGACTTTATGGCAAAAAAAAAAAAAACTATGTCGAAAATTTTCTCTACATTTTTGTGGCTGGAAATTGGGAGAAAAGAATTTCGCATTATTATGCAAATTCTGACATTTAAAATGCATCGAGTATTACGAGGGAGAAAAAAAAAACAACATTGTTAAAGTTTAACTCGTCTCACTTGTATTAATATTTATAACGTATAGATTATCGTTTTAATTTTCGTTCAATGAAGCTGTATAGCTTCTCCAAATGTTATGAACGCGTCGCTTAAACATTTGCAATTAATAAATTGCAATTTCAATGGGTAATGTTCAACTTTGAATCGAATTCCTAGGCTCCAACATTTTTAACTTTGTATGAGAGGTATCAATTAAATTATATCATTAAATTATATTGCATCAATAAATTATCTTAATTATATACTAATTAAGATAATATTACATTAATATAATATGTAGAAATAAAAACTTAATAAATATTATATTACATTATATTAATGTAAGCTATGTATATCATTTCATTTTTGCATTTGCATCAATCAATTATAAATGCATTAATTACATTGAAATAATAAATCCAATAAACAAATATTTCGGTAATTCAAGCTATGTA
The DNA here is from genome assembly GCA_036937485.2 of Tetragonisca angustula. Taxonomy (NCBI): domain Eukaryota; kingdom Metazoa; phylum Arthropoda; class Insecta; order Hymenoptera; family Apidae; genus Tetragonisca; species Tetragonisca angustula. Next base: position 1,255,668 of record JAWNGG020000028.1, read on the forward strand.
AACATTTACTTGTTGGAAATCAATTAACAATGAAGTAACCAGAAACATTTTATCATTGCAAATATTACCACAGGAATTCCATGTTAGATCAATATATAGAAACACTTATTCCATAAAAGTTAATTCATTCGAAAATATAGAAAGTCAATTCATACACGTACAATGAGATGAAGTAAAATAAAAATACAAAAATTAATTCAAACAATTAAAAACTTACCGAACGTTGACGCAGCGGTTTCTCGATTATCCTAATTCTCTCAGACGATGATGAAAATTCAGACCACTGCTGTGTCGCACGCGATTAGAAATTCACCATACGACACGAAAATTCACCATGCATGAATTAGAAATTACGCAAATGTTTCGAAAATGATAAAACAGATTTAATGATTTAATAATTACGAGAGTATCAGTGTCAAATAACTGATTAAAAATTCATCTAAAGTTAAGAATGCAAAGATGATTGACAATACTAGGAAAATTGTACAGATTTGTTAACGATGACGGAACAAAATCGAATATAACCTCATTTTAAGAAATTTTCAGAGAAATGTGTAATTAAATGATATAACATACTATATATATAATAAGTGATTGCAAAAACATATAGAAAAATAACCTTATTTTAAAGAACTCTAAACGTGTAATTCTGAAGGTCAATAGAATTGAAAAACGATTGTGTAAGACGTAACGTAAACGATACGTAACACGTAAACGTGTGAAATTTCGAACGAGATTTAATCATAACACAAATCGCACGCGAGAATCCAAGAATATCGAATTCAGTTTTAAGCGACGTTAATTCAAAATAATCGAAATTCATTATCGCGCTTCTGATATGGAATGTATTTAAATCACTGTAGAAATTCACGCGCGAAATTCACAAATATGGCGCGTCCAGTCGAGTCGCGGCATATTAACCTATACTGACCACGTATCACTTTTCAACGACGAAAATTCAACGTACACCGAAACTTTGTCCTTCAACGAAACGCTTTCGAATGGAAAAACACTCGAAACGAAACAACGAAATGCGAGAAAAGCTAATTGAACGCTCTCCCATGCTCGAATCGCGTGCACAGGCGAGCGCTGCGCGTCAGTACTAGATTAACCAATCAGAATTGCGCAGCGTGAAAGCGCGGGGAATTCGACCGCGCTGTAAAACTCGTTTCACGTACCATTTGCTCTGATGACTTATTCACGAGGTAATCGTCGAGAGGTGATAGAAGTTTCTCAAAAGGTATCACCGTTGTCTCTTTTAAACATTAATTCGTGGTTTTCAGGCTGCACGCTCGCGGCAGAAATTGAAAATATTGTAGGTTATGAATGGAGCAATGGCTCTCGTTAACTGGGTCGCGCGTTACACACGGGCTGCCCCCGTTCATTCTGTTTCAATTACTTTCGAAATTTTGTGCTTTCGGAAATTTCAGTCCGGGGGGGGGGGGATGGAAGCCAAATAAAAATTCGTTCCGAGCTGTTCTCGAGCCTGTTAATTTCGAGGCAAATTGTATTGTAATTTACGTTTTTGCAAATAAAATAAATACAATTTACGAGTGAGGCGAAGCTTCGTTTCATTGAAAAATTTTTTAAGACAGTGACAGAAATCAATTAGTCGTAATTCGCCTGTCGCAGTTTAACAGTCAAAGTGTTTATATATATATGAAATAAAAATTCATTCGTTTCCCACATAAAATGAAATGTACTCTATAGTCGGACACTGTCTCTTTTGGCTTTAATTATAGAAATTGTATATTATTGTATCTTCTGTTTTCCGCGAAGAATTGGACTCGTTATCCGTGGAACAATTTAGATAGAAGTAAAATGAATTCAGTGATTGCATATCAACTTTTATCGACGTTTGATGAAACACACGGGAAAAATAAATAAATTTTTTAATAGCGGGACAATAGGAGTCGAACGGGATGGAAAAATATATGTTGTTGATTGAAAAACGAAAAGTGAATTCATCGCTAAAAGTTGATTAAAAAATTGAACAAACTGAATAAGTTAATGATGTTTTAATAAACGAATGTACTTAATAACGAGTAAATTTTTATGGAAATTACAAAAAATTATTGCTCATTAATACAAGTTGATTGAAACGCGATTAAAAACCTAATTTCCTTTTTCGATCGATTCCAAGCCAATTTTTGTTCGTTTATTCAAATTGCTGAAAGACGAAGCCACCTAACGATTAATAATAATAAATCACTTTTTCTCGCGCTCTCCATTATCAATCTTACTACAATTAATAATGAAACTATAAGTCACTTTTTCCCCCGTTCTCCATTATCAATCTTCCACCGCCCCAATTATCTCATTTCGCGAATTATCAAGATGCATCACGCGTCCCGTGATAGTGAACTTTCACGAAGTTGCCATTTTTTCGACGACTGACTGACTTTCTGTTCCAAGGAAACACGCTCCGCTTCTTTCTTCAAATATCAAACTGTACTTTCCATTCACGCGAGTCAAGTGTTTCATTTGGAACAAGATAAAAAAGATAAGACGTATTGTTTACACAATTTTGGAAATAACGTAGAAGCAATTTCACACGGTGCGAAATCTTCCATCCGAGACAACTGGATCATTCGAACAAGGTAATGAATTCGAGATTCAGTGCTGGGTGAAATAGTATTTTAAATGAAAAATGAAGATTAATTGCGGCACAATTAGTGTTTCACTGGCTGATTTGTTAATACTTTGCAAATATATTCGCTGTTATGTTATTTCACTTGTGTATTCGAACGAGTTCGTTGATTTTTGCGATTATTCGGCGAGACGGAGGCATCCGTCAATCGCTCTGCGACACGTCAATTCCTCGTCAAAGGGAGGAACGATATCGATAAAGGGGTAGACAGATGAATCGAGATGCCTTTCAGGAAGAAATCACACGCGTGAGTTGATTAATCGACCAGTCGCTCTGTGGCCGCTTCATTTTTTCCTCCGGTGAATTTTTATTCGTGGCGCGACTGATTTCAGAGCCGATCGAACGTTCAACAAAAGTTTGGAATTATTGCTAGTGCTCGATTAGTTTACCAATTTTATTATTACTAGAATTTTAGCATCACCAATTTTATTATCGCTGATAACTTTCACTGGAATTATACGAAGCGACACGAACAGTACACAATTTTCTGGTATATTCGAAATCGAGGAAAGAAATCCTCAAAATTTTCCGGGGGAGGGGGAAAGCAATCTTCTGGAAGCATAGTTCAATATTCCGAATGAAGTAAAATCAATTTGTTTTGCACTTTTTAACTAGCTCGCCAATACATTAACTTCTCTGTTTTTTAAAATGTTCAACTTTTCATTCCTATTTTTCGACCAGTTGTACGATATTAATTTGACGAGCAAATTTTGGGAAAATTGGAAAAATTGCTGATCCCGACAGAAATCATCGTCCCGTTTTTCTTCAGTAAACTCGCGTGATTGATTGAAGATCCACGTTTGTTGCAACATCTATCCGTTTTTACACATTCAACAGTTTAGAATTGTTATTGGTATTATTATTATCTTTCAGTGGAATGGTCTTGTTATCATCATCGTTACTGTGATTACAGCTGTTATTATTATTTATTATTTTATATAATTAAATATTTATTATTTTTATTACATATATATTTATATTATATTATTTATTATATTATATAATTAAATATTTATTATTTATTATATTTATTACATATATATACATATTTATATTATTTATTATATTATATAATTAAATATTTATTATTCATTATATTTATTACATATATATATTTATTTGTATTATACCATTTATTATATTATAATATAAGCAATTACAGTTTAATATTCTGTTATTTTCAAAAACTGTTCGTGAAAGATAATAATCTTGCAAAATCTAAGAGAAATACTCGGAGGAAAGTGTAATCCGCAGAATGCAACCGCAATATCAAGTAAATACGAGTGGAAGTTTCATTTTTTCAAAGTTTAATCGTATTTGAAATTTTGTTCGACGCTCGGACGTGAAATCAGGAGAGAGAGAGAGAGAGAGGGAAAAAGGGAAACTATACCACAATACTGTGAATATTTAGAAGATTTAAAATAAAGTTGTTAGAACTTCATTACACGGGGTCATGAATCAGCGGCGATATACGCGCAACTTTTTTTACGAGCCTCAACTTTGAATGTATAAGCGTATCGCAACAGCTGCTGAGAGTATAAATTCGCCGCCCCCGGAAGAAGCTTACGTGAATGTTTATTTGTAGAATTCAGGGCTCATGATCTTGCGGATGGCGGATGAGCCTTGGGAAGCGCTTCCTTAAAACGCCATTTTCAAAACAGATTACCGAGAATAATTCGCGGCGAACGCGAGAGAAGAAACTGGAACGCGAAACTTTTCGTCCAATTTTCGCAAAAGTGTAAGCAAACTTATGATTCATCATTTCAAGAACGAAGTATTTATCAGCGAAAGATGAGACAAATGACAACTCGAACGACTGCGAATTTTCATTTGCACTCTTGTATTTTTAAGCAAGGAAACGGAACTAAAGAACTTGAATAAAAATTGCTTTATTAAATATTACGATCAACATTCAATCTTTCATAAACGTATCGAGCAAATTTGAAATTTAAGCGTCGTCTTTCCCTGCTTTCCAATCTATCAAGTTGATCAGGTAGATTCCGAAGGGATTATTGTTATTTATGTGATGATACCTAGGTACCATTCCTCGTTGTATAAACTACTTTAATATAAAGAAATCTGTAAAAAAAAAAATATTTCTGAGGTATGATTCTACACGTAGCGTTCCTGAGAGGTAGAAAATAACAAAACCCTAATAAAAGAAAGTGGAAATAAAAAACTGAATAAATATCGCTTCGTCACACACCTAGTGTTTGTATATTTACGTACCTCGCATTTCTCCTTTGGAACTTCTTCAGAAACAAAGCATGAAATTCGAAGAGTTTGCTTAAGGGGGTATTCTAGTATAAATTTTTGAAAAAAAGTCGAAGTTTCAAAAATAAATTGAAATTAAAAAAAAAAAAATGAAATTAACGAATTTAGTTATGGTTGTTTGAAGGACGCGACGACCAGCGTCATTGTAATCGCAATACTAAACTTTAAGGGCATTTTCCTGGAAACTATGGTTTTCAGAACGTTTGTCCATGATGTCTCAAAATCTACTTGACCAATTGACTCAAAATTTTCAGTATGTGTGTGACTATAGTCCCTATCAGAATCAACCAAAAAATTTTAGTTTTTGTATTTTTTCAGGCTTTCGAAGTGCAACAAAAACATGCAAAAATCGATAATCGAACTTCAAAGTATCGCCACTTTTTTAATTACCGACTTTTTCCTTTCGTTTTGGTACCTGCTATAGCCAAACTCATACTGATTAATGGACATTCACGTTCTTTTTATTTCTGACAAGCAGAATCGCCGGAATTTTTTTTAAAAGCGACTATGTTCGAGATTATGCAGCAAAAAATTTTAAAACGTCGTTGAAATACGTAGGAATAAACCTTGTCAATTTGGCTGCAAAAGGTATAATAGTCTCTTTGCACAAAATTCCCTAACAAAGTTCAAAAAAAAAAAAAAAACACGCACTTCATTCTAGAATGCCCCCTTAAAGTGAATCGAACTAACACAAGACTAATAAACATTAATACAAGAGCAAACCCTGTTGCCACCGTAAAATCCCCTTTCTCCAGAAGGTTTCAATAAAAAAACAACACGCAGCAATGTCAGAGCAAATTATACATTTATTAAAAAAAACGAAACGGCGTTGTTTTGGTTGCTGGACGATAAATAATCTGAACAACCATAAGTTCGTCGGCGTACAACGACGACGAAATTAATTATACAAAAACAGGGGATGGGGAGTTGTCGCTGCTTAGAAGATACTGCGAAGATATTGCTCCCATTGTGTTTGCCTCTACTACGAAACAGCGAGCTATAGTGCGTATGCGTGTATGAGTAATTTGCGTCGCGTGGATTTCAGACGTTAAAAGTCGGAAGGGTGGTTGTTCTCACTTGTTTAATCCTCCGTGTACTCGAACGGCTCCGGCGGCTCTGCTTCCTGTTCCTCCTCCGGATGGGGGCCATACGCTGCAACGTAACAATGGCAATAAAACCTAATGCGAGAACGTAACTTCTTGTTAAGGCGAGTGCTATGAGAAAGGGGGGGAAAAAAAGAATCGAATCGACTCTCTGGCAGTTTTCAAGGAGGTTTTCAACTTTGGAATTTTTTTTTTTTTTCATTTCTCTTTTCCAGGTGACACTTTGAAATTTCACGAGGAAACGACGAAGAATGTAAAGAGAAATTTGGAAATCGAAATTGTATTCTACCCAAATTGGCGTTATTAATTTATTAACAAATTTTCTATTAATAAATTAAGTTTGTATTGTGTACAATACACATAATTCGATTACATAAAAATTCGATAAATTTAGAATGACACTTTTGTATCTCTTGAATCTGAATTTATATGTTCATAATTTTTATATATATATATATGGCGAATCTATAACCTGCTAACTGCATAAATAAAAAAAACGAATTTCAAATTTTCATTAGCCGAGTATTAATTGGAAATCAAACGGAGTTCGACTTTTTCCATTTTCATACGTTCGCCAATGTGCGCGCCTATTGTTATTCACGATAAATAATAAATCTTGAAATTGGTATTTTACGAATGCATTGCAGAATAATTCTAGTTTTGGAATAAAGTGCTGAAACACTGGTCGACGAAAGCCTGTTAACAGAGATGGCTTAATTGAATTGTTTGTAAAAAAGTTATTCAATAAAATGATATCACTGTCATTTTCTATTTGGCGTTCTTTTATTGTAAAGTGACAATTAAGTGAGAAAAGAGAAAAAGAAAATATTGTTTATATATTGATTAATCTACGTTACGTAGAGTGTGTAAATACACTCTCTGTATTTTAATTGCGATATTAAATATTGAATCAATAATAATTTGTTGTAATGTTAAGTTCATTATAATACAGCGCGAATGAACGTACGTAAGTAAAATCGTTATTTCAACTCATTGATAATCCGGAGCTATAATCTGCAAAATGCACTTTAAGCCGCATAAATTAATTAATTCCATTTTATCGTTTCAAAAACTCCTCGCTCGAAAGTGAATTTGAAGTTTCATTTCGTTCATTTTCTTCAACGCGTTTCGACAAAACTCATACGTGGCATTTATCTTGTTCAAGATACATAATTTTCGGTTCGCATACTCAACGTACGTTGTCAGAAAAATTTTCTCTGAACGAAGACTGTAAATATCCATCGACTAATTGCTCTTTTCGAAAACTTACTGGCCATATCACAAAACCAAACATTTCAACGAGATAAGAGTTCATTTCTCAAGAATTGTGCTGCTATAATGACTGTAACGAAAATTTCTATTATCCACGATAGCTTGACACATCTAAAAATTAAAGTAAATTCTCCACAAAATTAACACATCGATAGAGTGGAAATTATATTTCGCCGATAATAAATATAGCAATTGTAACATATTAAACAGTGTCGAGAATTAAATTGAAAAATCGAAATTTCGAGGCCACCAATCCTCGACGACGTCAGTTTCAATATTGTCAGGGGAAAAGTGTCCACTTACCAGCCACCGGTTCCACAAGCTCCTCCTCAGTGTCCGACTGGATGTGCTTCACCATCACGATACCGCCGATCTGAATGTCCTTGACGGCCACGTAGTGGCTACCCTCCACCAACTGTATCACCTTCAGCTGCTGCCTCAGCACGCGGGCCGGATTCTGCAGGACCTCGAAATTCGGCTCGGCTTCCTTCTTCTCCTTCTCCGTGCCCTTCTCCCCCTCGTCCTTGCCCTTCTTCTCCGTCTTCTCCTTCGTCTCTTTCGCCTCCTTCGCCGGCTCCTTCTCCTTCCGCTTCTCCTCCTTCTCCTTGGACGACGCCATCTCGACGACCGGCTCCTTCGCCGTCTCCGGCGGGTCCTGCGATTGAAAGTTAAATACGTAGATAAAAAGTCGTGTCGATTGTCAGTCACGAAATAATTTCGTTTCAACGAAAGCTGTCTGGCAAGTTCTTTCTACGATTCGTCGCGCAATTAGTTGAAAATTTGAACGAAAATTTGCTACTTGCAAAATTTCGCCAGCTATTCAAACAAATATTCAAAGGAGAGGAGTAAATTTACGACTAAAAAAAAAAAAAGGATAGGTCGACAAAATCGACGCGAGCTCACCACTTCCATTTTCTCGTGCGAGTCGCGAGCACGCCTCTCGGACTCGCGCCGCCGAGCTCTGGCAGCGATGCTGAGGACAGCGGTGGTGATCTTCTCCCTTTCCTCGCGTTTCTTCTCCTCGAGCGGCGCCGGATACGCGTACACGCTCGGCCTGGCGTTCGAACGTAGCTCCAGCTTCGGCATTTTCAGCTGGGCGTTCAGAGCGATTAGGCAAGTTGGCGTGAATGCCAGTGCCAAGCAGTGGGCCAACGGGAACCAGTACCAATACTGGGTGAACACCAACGCGCCGACCACCGCCAGCATGTTCGTGTGACCGGTCCTTGATTGCAACGACACCGTCACGTTACGGCCACCTGCAACGAATTCAATATGCAAATTTCCCTCGTATTTTCCCCGAGAATCAAGGGAATCGAATTTAAACAGAGATTTGCCTCGCCACCGCGGGCAAGTGTTATCGTTCAACCCTACGAGGTGTTCATCAATTTTGATTGCATTGGTCTTTTGTTTTTTTTTTTTTTTTTTTGTTAAACTCTGCGATGGATATTGGATTTACTTTAATCCACTAATATATAAGTGGTTGTTTTCTTTGTGCATCTCTGGAATTATTATTTATCATCTTGTTGTTGTTATTACATCATTCGGAATTGTTCGCTATTTACTATTAATTTAAAAACACTTGAAACGCGTCACGTGAAATTTTCAACCAGGCAAGCTTCACCTAAAGGAAAACAAACTGAATAACGTTCATCAACATTCTTCAAAATAAATAAGTCTACGTGGAATCTAGAATTATTTAGAAACGAGTAAACTTAGAAGTTTTCAATAGAAAAACAGGAAATGAGATTTCAAACACGTTGTGTAAAAGAAATTCGAACCGTCTCGTCGCGTCGCAAAGAGAAACGCAACACAATCTGAACCAATCGGACCGAGAAACAACCAGCACCGTGACGAAACAAATTCGTAACCTCTGCATCGGAACGTACACTTTCCAACCATCAGAAAGTGATCAGCTTCCGACCTATCTTTCAAACAACGCCCCAACGATAAGCCAGAAGCTTGGATTTCGCCATTTCCTGTCGACGAGAGGGCAAGAAGCCTCGAAAGAATCCCCGATCGACAATCTCTATTATATTCCCGCTCTATGGACAGACTCTTATCGACCATCGTTCAACCTGGCCTGCGCAAAGTGGAACGATTCTACTTGCGACTAACGGGTTAATTTCTGTTAGCGATCGAAGAAGAAACATTAACAATGGAAAGCTTGTCGAATTTCGATCGTGCGACAAAGTTATTTTAAATTACTTCAGAATGTATCGATACTGTAAGAATGGAATGAACGTGCGAGCTAGAAACTTGAGAATATTAACCTCTTGCGCTGGAATGACGTGCCACGAGAATTTTTTTGTCCCAAAATTGCAATATTTTCTCGGTTTTAAGTATATTTAAGTATATAAGTATTTAGAATATGATGTATAATATATTTATGTTTATATATTTAATATTTAATATATTTATACTTATATAGTTAATATTTAATATATTCGTATATTTAATATTTAATATATTTGTGCTTATATATTTAATATTTAATATATTTATGTTTATATATTTAATATTTAATATATTTATGTTTATATATTTAATATTTAATATATTTATGTTTATATATTTAATATTTAATATATTTGTACTCATATATTTAATATTTAATATATTGAATAATTCGATATAATATATTTAAGTATATTTAATATATTTATATAATACACAATATATTTAAGCATTAAATATATAATATATTTAAGTATAACCCAGGCCAAACAAATAGTACTAACAAAGTGACAAATTATTGTATACGGTTTGGTCGCTCGTTATGGCAAGTGATTAACAGCGTAGCGACACCATACCAGATTGTAATATTAAAACTAATGAAACAATCGAATTTAACAACACAGCAACTTGCAGTATTCAATCCTTTAACGATCAGTGTCGCGTTTATTCAATTTAAACAGAAAGGAAAACACATTATTTTAACACTGCAAAGAAAAAAAATTCTACTGAAAGTGGATAGTTTCCCGGAAGCGTGCAAGTATAAACTCACCTGCGTCGATGATCCCCTGCGCCAAGATAGCGCCGAACTTCGCCATCACGTCCTCGTGCTTGTCCACGATCACCTTCGCGTACAGAGCACGGAAATCCTTGACCCGCGAGCAGGTCGCCTCGGTCTGCTGGATCAGTATCATCGCCGAGGCGATCAGTGCGCCCTGACGGACGAAGTTCACCGAATCGTTCGTCATCGGATCGAGCAACGCTATGGCTTCCTTCAGGCCGGTTCCCGCACACGCGATTCCTAGGGCCATCGCCGCCCCGTATCTTACATGGGGGTTGTAGCTCTCCGCCAGCAACGAGACCACGCTGGGACATTGCTCCGGCGTTCTGCGAAACAAACGAGACGAAGTTCCCTGTCAGTTGGATGGCACGTGTCCGAGGGATGACGCATGGGATCGGCTCGTATGATGCAGCATTGCATCGATCACGAGAGAGTTCGACACAGACATACCTGCGTGACTATTTTATGTTGCGTTATGTTTATTGCGTTTGATAAATAATTGGGATAAAGGTTTGCAAATGTATCGTATCAACGTTAATTATTTTAACGACGATTCTGTTGCATTGTTATTATATGCAATATTACGTTATTACATTAGAATATATATTATGTTATATTATTCTCGTGTAATGATTACGTATTCAGATCGTGCATTACCTTCAAAATCAGAGAAATATCGCAAAACGTAAATTTATATTTGAATGACAGAATTCTAATACAGATTGCAATGCTGGAACGACAATAATAAGTGAATGAAGAAATGATTATAAAACTTCTAAGCTTACGAAATATTGTACAAAGCATTCGAAATGTAATGTTCTCTATGAAATTTGTATAAGCAATTTTTTTTTTTTCTCGTGGTTCTCAATGAAATTGTTTCTCTAAGTATGGCTGAGCTAATTTTTCAGCGTTTCAATAAAAAGAAAAACAAATACAAATTTGAAATTATTAAGATACGCATGACTGGCAAAAATACGTAGAGTAAACAGAGTGCTCGTTGTAATCCTGTTTCCCTCAGTCGCGGTTAATAAACGAGAATTCTAATAAAAATCACGACGGCGAAGCTTCCTTTCCAGTTCTGCTGTTGAAATGAAATAAAACTCCCCGGAATCTTCTGATTAACGCGTCCTTCTTGCCGCAATTCTTTACTAACCTATGAAATTTCGAGACAGAACTACGAAACACGAAACACGAGCTGTGAGTTGGGTTTGGTTTGACGTTAACGCGGAGGCGGGATTCAGAAACTAGCAGTCTTCCGATTGTTCAATTTTCAAATTAGTATCTTCGTTAAGAAATTTGATCAACAGACGTTATTCAACGTGAACACTTATCATGATAATAATTATATTACAAGTAATAATTTTTTCGCAGTCAGTGGGATTTCACCTCCACTACTTTTTTAAATGGAACCATACATTTTTCTCAAATTCGCAAATAAAAATCGAACAGATCGACGTTCTCTCTGTTAAAAAAAAAAAAAAAATGTATCTCGAAGAATGATTAAATTAACTTAACAGCGAATCTCTGAAATTCCACCAGCTACGAAAAAATCATCACTGAATCATCATGACAGTTTTTTCATCCGAAAAAGTTCTCTCACATTTTCGAAAACGACAGAGGCATTCCTAACGTTCGAGCGCTGATTCTAACCACCATTGTACGGTCAAACGTTAATAAACTATCAAGCGCATAATCCTGTATGGCGATGTTTCAGGAGGACGAGTCGGTGCTGGTGGACGGTGCCTGCCAAATACCAGACCCTCTGTACAAGCTGATCGGCAGCATAATCTGCTTTTACATACCGTTGGGTGTGATGCTGCTTACGTACGCGTTGACAGTGAGACTGCTGGCGAAGCAGCAGCAGAATATTGGAGGAACAGCAGGTTGGTCCTCCGGATGGCTGGGTGGCCCGCAGGGCCCACCGCCGGGAGGTTAGTGTATTATCAGGTACACTGACCCGTTACATTCACTCGATAACACCAATCGCCACGAAATCATCTCGCACCTCTACGATTCGCCCCTGATTTCGGAAATTTTGAATTTTTTACAAATTATGTATCTTTTAACAAACTCCAAAGAGCTTTGTTGACTTTTCAATTTCGCGAGAAATGACACTTGAAATTTTATTTGAATGTTTTTTTTTTTTTTTGGAATTATTTATGAAGTAATTTTTATTAGTTTTAGACAACACTCGCCTCCCTACGATTCGTCGCTCCCTAATTTCGGAAATTTCGAATTTTTTACAAATTATGTATCTTTTAACAAACTCCAAAGCGCTTTGTTGACTTTTCAATTTCGCGAGAAATGACACTTGAAATTTTATTTGAATGTTTTTTTTTTTTTTTTTGAAATTATTTATGAAGTAATTTTTATTAGTTTTAGACAACACTCGCCTCCCTACGATTCGTCGCTCCCTAATTTCGGAAATTTCGAATTTTTTACAAATTATGTATCTTTTAACAAACTCCAAAGCGTTTTGTTGACTTTTCAATTTCGCGAGAAATGACACTTGAAATTTTATTTGAATGTTTTTTTTTTTTTTTTTTGAAATTATTTATGAAGTAATTTTTATTAGTTTTAGACAACACTCGCCTCCCTACGATTCGTCGCTCCCTAATTTCGGAAATTTCGAATTTTTTACAAATTATGTATCTTTTAACAAACTCCAAAGCGCTTTGTTGACTTTTCAATTTCGCGAGAAATGACACTTGAAATTTTATTTGAATGTTTTTTTTTTCTTTTTGGAATTATTTATGAAGTAATTTTTATTAGTTTTAGACAACACTCGTCTCCCTACGATTCGTCGCTCCTTCATTTCGGAAATTTCGAATTTTTTACAAATTATGTATCTTTTAACAAACTCCAAAGAGCTTTGTTGACTTTTCAATTTCGCGAGAAATGACACTTGAAATTTTATTTGAATGTTTTTTTTTCCTTTTTGGAATTATTTATGAAGTAATTTTTATTAGTTTTAGACAACACTCGTCTCCCTACGATTCGTCGCTCCCTAATTTCGGAAATTTCGAATTTTTTACAAATTATGTATCTTTTAACAAACTCCAAAGCGCTTTGTTGACTTTTCAATTTCGCGAGAAATGACACTTGAAATTTCATTTGAATTTTTTTAGAAATTATTTATAAAGTGATTTGTAACAGTGAAGGAAGAATTTTCATTTTCAAGATAATATTTTCAAAATCATCAGTTCAGTTTGTCGAGTTGATCAGTATAGCTACTGATTCGTAGGATTTCTCGTTTTACTACAATTTGTTTAGACACCGTGTAATATTTTATTTCTTATACACATACCTAATAAAATAAGGATAAAAAGAAATCAAAGTTTTTGATTCGTACGAATTATCGTATTGAATTAATTAAATGACTTGAAGAATCCGTCATAAAGAACTTCACTGAAAGGTTTTATTTAAAAAAAAAAAAGTTCAAATCTCGAAAGAGAAACAGAAATAGTGGATAAGTCAGTTGTCAGTCAAGTAAAAATTCTTTCAAAAGTGTATTCACTCGCACACAAAAGGGGAAAAGATTCCAACGATGTACACAGAAAAATAAAGACAAATTGCCAAACACTTGAGTTGAATTATTTACTGAAATACACTAGATGAACTCTAAAATGAATGATAAATACGTCGAATATAAATTCATTATTAAATCAAAATCCCTCAAAACTGTACCCACAGACATAAACTCTAAAAAAAAAAAAGTAAAGAATAAAGATATAAATAACATGAAAACACTCGAGTTAAATTATTCCATCAGTTGAATAAAATATTTGACAAACAAAAAAAACGATGAACAAACAAATGACTTTTCTTCGAAATTACTTTACTATCAAACAAAGTCACTTCCCATTTCATTTCACAGCTATTTCTTCCAGTTTTATCGTACAAACTTCTATCTATTTGCTTTGTCAATCAAGTGAAACAAAAGATTACTCACAAAAAAAAAAAAAAAAAAAATTTGAATCCAAATTTGACAAAGTTGCTATCCAAATAAAAATAACAAATCAAGAGGTACTGTCCTTACTTCAAACAGAACCTCCCCGAGTTATCGCTCGAGAAGAGAGGATTCAGAGTAACGCGATGCTCGGCGAACACTTTTTGCAAAGTTGGCCCGCAGGCGCCAGCGGAATTCCAATATCTCGCGCGAAAGTTGTACAAAGGTTGTCTCGCTAATAGTAAACGCGTTACCCGACGCAAGAAAGGAAAGCTGCTCGGTGATTGCTGTGCTTCTGCTCCGAGTAGAGAGAAAGAAGTTGCAACGCTTGTGAAAAGCACAAGTTTACGCGAGCTGCCTGTTGCTTATGGTTAACCCATTATTCCCCGGGAGCATCCTCGAGAGCTTTGCGGTTATCGATTTACGAATGGAGTCGATCCACGGGAGGGAAACGAAGTAACAAGCAGGGAGAAAGTTCTTCTGTTATTTACGCGGCGCCACTTGAAACTTCCTTGGAACGAGTGGCAAAGCAGAGCGGAGCTTGAAGTGATTCGACAATATCGGTCATTTAAAAAAGAAAAAAAAAAAAAAAAGAAAAAGGAACCTTCGAGTTTGCTTGTTGGATTTCGAGAATGGAAGTAACAATGAGACGAAAAAGATGGAAAAAGAGAAAGAAAATAATAGCTGTTACACTGCTGTTACGTTAGTACGTGAATGTATGCGTAATTCGAAAGTAGAAAATAACAAGTTGAACAGCAAGAATGACGAGACAAAATAAATAACACGAAGAATAAAGAAATGAAAGGAAGAATAAACTTTTGTCTATATTATAATTTCGTTATAAATTCAAAATACGATGAATAGTAACAGGAATTTAAAAAGAAAAAATGAGAAGCGAAATAATACATGCGTGTTATACATGTTCGTCTCTGTGAATTATGATTTCGTAAATATTTAATTCAAAAGTAAAGAGAAAAAATAACAGTAGGGAACGATAATAAATTGGAGAATGTTAATGGAACAAATGGTGATGAGAATAAAAAAATGACGAGAGAAATAAAATAGTAGCGTAGCATATGCATGTCCTAATTTCATTACAATTATTATAAATTCCAGAATAGAAAAATGAAGAATAATAACAAAAATAATGTGACAAAGTACAATAATGAGAAAAGAGAAATTAAAATAAGAAAGAAATAAAAAGAACTTATGTTACGTGAGTGCTGCATGCATTTTGTACCTTTGAATTTGAAATTCAATTGTTAGATTTCCTATGAAATTTTGATGCTGCAATTAATATAATAATAATATACATCATACTATTGTATTAATGTAATAATATATGCCACGAGATAGCAAGAATAGACAAATAAAAACATTCACGTTACGTATCGTTACAAAATTCACTAAATTTATTAACATTTCATTTATGAAGCGAGTTTAACAAAAATTTCAGCTGGTTGAATAAAAAAATACGCTTACGTGTCTTGAACGTAGAATGAATCATCCAACTGTCACCAATTCGAGCTTTTTGAAAAATCGTGAAATTCTACCATGTTCATTCCAACGCGTGTAATTGAATAAACGATTGAAAACAAAAAAAAAGAACAAAATAAAACGCGGTCAACGATATATCGTTCCGAAGGTTTCATCGGCGCGTTTTGCTTGTCGATTCAATCCGGTGTTAAAATCAGACAGATTTGCAGCGTGATAATATTCGATCGAGGCTTCATCTCCAACGGGACGTGACGATGAAAACGAAAAGACAGAAAATTGAAAGTTAATACACTCGCGTGCGCCAACAGTTCGTTTATTTCCCTCTTTCCTTCTTTTTCTTTGAATTAATATTAATTCATTTCGCGGGGAGAAAACGAAATTTTTCAATTTGAATTTCTGCGTTTAATAATTGATTCTCAATTTGATTTTAATTCGTTTCAAACACACATCTGGGTCGTTGGCGACTTATATAACGACGATTCGATGTGCAGAGAGCAAATTGAAAGTACATTTTAGAAATTATTCTCGAGAAACTATTTTAATACTGCCAATGTTAATATTTCTGTATAGTGACACTTTTCTTTTTTTAAACAGGAATTAACAAATTGTGTATTAATTTGTTATACGTGGAGTGAAGAGAAATCAAGAGAGACTTGTATCATTAAATAACAAATAACAATTGAATAAACTAAATAACAGTTTATAACGAGACGTGGAGTATCTCAGCCTAACGATATATCACGTCGTATCATCGTAAAATTATGTCACGTTGACGCATTACACTCGTGAACTAAATTTCAGTAGTACGAGTCAAGAATGTCAGCTACCAAACCAAGAATGCAACCTAATCTAAACCAACGAAATACGAAACAGCTTTCGAATTCTTCCTTTCAATAATATCTTCGTATAAGTTGCATTGCATCGACAGATGTCGTAGGATTTACAATTAATTTAATTGGCAAATTGAAAACAAATTTCAGTAATATGATAAGGACCAAGGATTTCACCAGAGAAATAATTTTCAGAAAATTTCTCAACTTGAAACGACATTTGCTTCCTCTGTGGAATCTACGTTACGTTGTCAGGGCAAATTTCGTTGGGAGGAATAGCGATTGGTTACAAATTTTACTAATCAATCTTCACGTCAACATCTTCGTTAAATCCGACGACAAAAACCTCAAAGCGAATTTTATAATAAAACTGGCCAGAAAATCTAACAAACGAGACGTGAAAAATAACAATTCATTGAATAATCATGTTATTTCAAACGTCACGTCGCACTTTTAACAAAAAGGAAAAATTACTACACTCGCAGAGCTCACCACCCATTTTACAGTTAAAAGTAAAGAAGCTTAAACATCGATAACACGAGCGATCGCGTTTGCAAAATATAACAAAAGGTGAAAAGAAGAAGAAAGAAAAGAAAAACACGTAAAAGCAAGCGGGGGCGGGTAAAACACCGAGGAAAGTAATCGAGGTAACGAAATGACAGAGAGAGAGACACACAGGTAGCGCAATATTATTTAAATTCGTTGGAAATTCCGCTGCTCCCTGCGTCAACAAATTATTTCCACGTTCACGTGCTGTTAACATCTCGCTCTCGATCTCCGGACGCCCAGGACATCTCTTTTGTCCACCACGTGGACAGAATTATCTCAAACAACGACAAACACGAGCGAGCTTTTTTTCTCTCCCACTCGCGACTCGAGAAACGTCAAACTTACTTTCCCGTGCATTGTCTCGCGGGCTCGGCGCTTTTTATCGCTCGTGTCCCTGGTCCGGAGGTAACAAAGCGAATTATCGCGTGGGCTTTTCAAGCGAATCGTCTCCTTCGAACTGTGGGTCGAAGACTATGACATTCAAATCTAAAGCGTGTATTATTACATATTCGTCGGGAGCAATGGGATTATTTTCTTTTTAGACATTTCTGCGTTTTTTACAATTATTATTATATGTATATATTTTTTAAATAATTAAGTATTTTCATAATAATAACAATCTTGATAACAGATACAATAAGTATAAATATGATAAAAGTTTATTAAATTTATTTCATATAAAAAAATTTCACTTTGGTATAAATAATAATGGTACATAATATTAAAAATTTTTAATTAAAAATAATGTGTAATTTTGTGAAATTTAACTTTATTAATGAATTAATAATGAAATACAAAATAATAAAAATTGTTTTATATTTAATGAATATAAAAAAGTTATTAAAATATTATTAAATAATGTAGAACATGCAAATAATTTTTTTTTAAATGAAAAGTTAATTTTAATGTAAATTGATATAAAAATTCTATTTAAAAATTGACATTTTTAACGATTAACCAAAATGGTTAAAGTGGCCAATTTATAATTTTTGTCAGATGTTTTCTACGTAGGTGCGAAACAGCGTGTTTTTAAGAAACCTAAATGACTTTCTTGAGAAATTTAAATGGAAGCTTGTGTGCTCTATTGTGTTACAAAGTTTTTACTATTTACCTTCTTTGCTTCAATGTCTGTTAATGGAGGAATTCTAGGCTATAGTTTTAGTATTAAGTATTGTTATAATACTGACATGTGAATGTGCATAAATTTTGTTGACGCTTGCAAAATATTCACTGTTCCCACAGACTCGAGCTTTAATATAATAGTAATTATTTAATAAAATTTAATTCACTATTTATAATATCATGACCAATATTACTAATAAAATTTAATTTACTATTTATATTATCATGACCAATATTACTAATAAAATTTAATTTACTATTTATATTATCATGACCAATATTACTAATAAAATTTAATCTACTACTTACAACATTGTAACTAATATAACTAATAACATTTAATTTACCATTTAACAAAACAGTAAAAATTTCTCATCTCCCACTGATCGATCTCCCTCTGTTCACCACTTAAAAAAAAAAAAGGAAAAAAAAATTAAAAAGAAGAAAAACTAAAAGAAAATGAAACAAGCCGCAAGTGGAGCGGACGATGAAATCCCCGAGCCGATGTCGGTCTGCTCTCGGATCAAAGTCGGGTAACAACATTTCCGCGGCGGAGGGGGCGATTTTTAATCAAAGCCAGAAGGGAATCGAACGAAACGCAAACGCGAATAGATCGTGTCGTGTCGCTCTCGTCTCTGTCGAACCAAGCAGGTAGTATCGTCTCTTGTCGAGAGAGGGTATTACAGGGAATTTCGGTGTAATCCGTCAACGGTTCCCGGCCTTTGCCTCGATTAAGAGTTCTATTGGTCGGTCTCTTTGTTCGAAACGCGGCCCTCCTTCGCGAAAGAAATTAAACCCTTTCCTCTGCCTCGAGACGATCTTCGAAGTCTCGCGATGGAAAGGGCGTGAAACGAAAGTTCTCCAAGGAGAAATTATTCGCTTCTGCGTATAGTGATTCGTTAATTGGTCAGGGGGGAAGGGAGGTTTACGTTGTTCTTATTATAATTTATTTATTCGTTTGCACGTTATTTACACGTCTGAGACTCTTCAATTTTGTGCATCTTCAATTTTTAATTGTTGATTGAAAAATGTTCTGTACGCGCGATGATTTATTTACTTGCATATCTGAAATTCTTCAATTTTGTGTGTTTCAGTGTTTTTCATTGTTTCTCGAATAAAATGAAATTTGTCACATCGAACGAAGCGTTAAATGGACTTCTCTTGGCGAAATTTTATTATAAACTTGATATTAAACGTCGAATTAACTTTATCGAGTCTTCGCGGAGTCAAACAATCACAGAGAGAGAGAGAGAGAGAGAGAGAGAGAGAGAGAGAGAGAGACTTAATTAATCCGAAAACTCGACAAAAGTGAATTCAACGGAACAAATTTAGAACGAGGCTGATTTTCTGTCCGGTTCTTAAACCGTCTTAGGGCGTCTTTTGTTGCGAGACACGAACGATCAATTTGCAAGTGAAATCGGTCGATGCAAATCGGCCACTTCAACCCTCTGGTCGAAAAGAGGCGTCGTTTCGCGTCCCAATTCGCGCCTAGGCTCGCGAGAAACTTTCCCATCGTAATTTTTCCACAAATTTTGCGCACAATTCAGGAAAATTTATTTCCCTAATAGAATCGTTCTTCATCTCGTTCTGAAGCGTGATTCAATTCACTGGCAGATCGTCCGCAAATTGCGTGAAAAAATGTTCGTTTATAGAAGAACGAATTATAACATTCTTATAATTCGTTGAATTCTACTTTTTTTGATGTATGAGTAATTTTTATTGTAAATAATTTTATTATAAATTGTGATCAATATAAATTATAATTTTATTGCAAATTACGATCAATATAAATTATAATTTTATTATAAATTGTGATCAATATAAATTATAATTTTATACCAAATTACGATTAATATGAATTATAATTTTATTATAAATTGCAATTAACATAAATTATAATTTTATTCCAAATTACGATCAATATAAATTATAATTTTATTCCAAATTACAATCAATATAAATTATAATTTTATTCCAAATTGTGATCAATATAAATTATAATTTTATTATAAATTGCGGTTAATATAAATTATAATTTTATTATAAATTGCAATTAATATAAATTATAATTTGATTTTGAGGTCTCAATAATGAAAATAGTAACAAGGTGGAAGGTAAAATTGCCACACTGACGAATTTAGAACGAATTTCTCCACGAAATTTGAATAATTTCTCCCTTTAATCCCAACGAGAATAACTGCAAATAAATACAAATTAGTGTCTGAGCGACGTTACGCGAGAATCATGAGAAGATTCTCTCTGTTCGCGAAAAACGTGGACGAGAATATTATTTTCGAATATTCGTACGCAAAGCCGGATGGGTGATTCCTTTCGGCGAATGACATCCCCGCAGCAAACGCGGCTGCTCGCTTTAAAAATGCATACTGTTTTTTGGAATCGAAAGAAGGAAATTAACTGTCAATCCCCGTACCGTGTACTGCACCAGTTTCGATCCCTGGCAATCCTGTGTATATATTCGTGGTTTCATCGAACGAAATAAATTACAGACCTGATTTGAAACACATAGCGGGTGACACTGGTATTTTCGAGTTAAATGAACGATCGGGTTAAGTGACGTATCAGTACAGACATTTCTGGCTGATTTACAAAAGAAAGAATGAAAAAAAAGGAAGGAGAGAAGAGAATTTCGTCTGGAATTTCTTTCGACAAAAGCTCGCCAAAAATCCTGCCAATCGGCGAACAGCACACAAATATTCCGAATTGACGTTTATTTATCGCGATGGCGACGCTATAAATTCGTGAGATAGGTGAACCGAAGGCCATTTGTCTCTCCGAGAGCTTGACCCTCTCCGCCGTCGTTGAAAAGAGATTAAAAACGATCGTTTAACCCAGTGATCCGTCGTCTGGCTCGACGACTCCGGCGCAGAGAGACATTTTTCTTTGAACGAGAGCGCCGGGCTGCTTATCACTCGACCTAGCGACGCCCTCGAACGACGATAAGAAATTTCGCCGTACGACGGAATACGCGAGGGCATGCAAATGATGGCGGCCCGTTTTATGCAAAATCCCCGGAACGGTGACACGGTCATGCTAAAAAGATATTACGCTCCCGAATAATCGTCCGGCAAAATTAATCGATACGCGTAAAAACTGGATGAAAAAAAAAAAAAAAAAAAGAAGAAACTAATCGATACCTCGGTCGAAAGAGAGAAATAACTTCACCAGTCGCGGTTAGGTTAATTGTAATCACTTAACGCTCGATCTATCGATTCGGGTGAAATGAACATTCGTGGGAAATTTAAGAGCGTGAAACTACAGAGTGTAGGTGAAAATTGGACAGAAAGCAAGAAATGAATGTGAAATAAATAGAATGTATGATAAATATATGCGATGTATAACATAATGTATGAAATAAATATACGAGAATGTATATAATGTAATATACAAAATAAATAAATGCATATTAATAAACGTAATATGTACACTGCTATAAAAAAAAAAAAAAAAAGAAACCGAACGTTAAAACTCAAACGTTCGTCAAACAGCCGCAAACCAGCGCAAACAAACTTCTAGAAACAATAATAGAATATGTAGAAAAATGTCATATTCAATTAACCTCTTGCGTTGGAACGACGCGCCATATCATACCGGCGAGTTCAAAAGAAAAAGAAAGCGACGAATTATTGTGTACGGTTCGGTCACTCGTTATGGTCCGCGCCAATCAGTTGCCAGCGCAAGGTGTTAAAAATCAGTGTTTGAAACGTTCGTTAACGAATCCAAATATCTTCAGGAACACTTGGAAGATCTATCTATTAATTCATTAACCTATACTATGCTTAAAAAGAAAAAAAATTAAAACTCAAACATTCGTCAAACCACTTGCAACTCGGAACAACATCCAATGACAAACCGGGGAGGGGAAAGTTTCGATTAACTTTGATTTATCATTGATCTATCGCGTAGGTCTGGACAGACGGGGCACATGGAAGCGATTCCTCCTGAGCAAGAGCTCCGCGGGGAGCGGCGGCACGCCGCAGCACACTTCCGGCACGTCGACCGACACCGAGCTGACGACGCTCGACACCCACGAGCTTTGGCTACCGGAAAGCGAGCCGCCACCCTCGGCCGTGTTCGCGCTTCACGCGTTCGGCGCCGAGATGCTCAAGCTATCGAGAGGGTTGGAGGGTATCGCGAGTCCTGGCAGTCCTACACCTATGGGAACGCCGAGGTCCACGCCTCAACACTCGGCTCAACATCACCAGCAACAGCAACAGTCGCATCGGTGCAGCTTTCGACACGGGTAAGAGAGATTGCGACGGTGTATAATTAATCGTAGTTTTGTCTACGAATCGCGAAATAGTCGCTCGTGAAGGTGTTCGAACGTTCGTGAGAGTTTTATTGGAGTGTAGTTTCGTTTGAAACTAAATTTCAGTCAAACCTAATCAAACCTCCTAGTGTCGAACGATGTATCTTTGTTAATATTGTTTAATTTTTAATGAATTTTTAGGGTATTACGTTTTTTGAAAGAATTTTTTTATTTGCTAAATATCTTGTGTCCTTCTTCATCAAACCTTGTCAAACTACATTAATTTGGCGTTCTTTTTCGGACACGGGTAAGAGTGCGACGCTGTATAATTAATCGTAATATGTCTACGAATCGTAGTCGTTCGTGAAGATGGTCAAACGTTTGCGAGTTTTATTGGGGTGCAGCTTCGTTTGAAACTAAATTTCAGTCAAACCTGATCAAACCTCCTAGTGTCGAACGATGTGTCTTTGTTAATATTGTTTAATTTTTAATGAATTTTTAGGGAATTACGTTTTTTGAAAGAATTTCTTTATTTGCTAAATATCTTGTGTCCTTCTTCATCAAACCTTGTCAAACTACATTAATTTGGCGTTCTTTTTCGGACACGGGTAAGAGTGCGACGCTGTATAATTAATCGTAATATGTCTACGAATCGTAGTCGTTCGTGAAGATGGTCAAACGTTTGCGAGTTTTATTGGGGTGCAGCTTCGTTTGAAACTAAATTTCAGTCAAACCTGATCAAACCTCCTAGTGTCGAACGATGTGTCTTTGTTAATATTGTTTAATTTTTAATGAATTTTTAGGGAATTACGTTTTTTGAAAGAATTTCTTTATTTGCTAAATATCTTGTGTCCTTCTTCATCAAACCTTGTCAAACTACATTAATTTGGCGTAAGAGTGTAACGCTGTATAATTAATCGTAATATATCTACGATCGTAGTCGTTTGCGAGAGTTTTATCGAGGTGCAGCTTCGTTTGAAACCAATTTCAATCAAACCTGGTCAATCCTTACAATGTCGAAGAATGTATCGTTTAGTCTGTTACTGTTTGAATTTCCAATGAACTTCTTTCTGAATATTTAAGAAATTACGTTTTTTTAAATTTGTAAACACCTTGTGCTTCTTTTTATCGAACCTTATCAAACTACATCAATTTGGCTCGAATATAATTTTCGATTGATACTAAAAGAGCTAAACGAACACTCTTGCTGAGTATTCTGATTATATAAAG
The DNA here is from genome assembly GCA_036937485.2 of Tetragonisca angustula. Lineage (NCBI taxonomy): Eukaryota > Metazoa > Arthropoda > Insecta > Hymenoptera > Apidae > Tetragonisca > Tetragonisca angustula. Next base: position 1,279,424 of record JAWNGG020000028.1, read on the forward strand.
CACAAATTTGTTCATATAAATTCTATAGTGAGAAGTGATTGATGATGATTGTTATATGGAACACTGTAGATGATTGTCGCGATTCTTTTGGTAAAACTATAAATCAATTTGACAATGTACGTAGGAGTCACAAGATATTTATTGCAAATATAAATTTAGTAAAAAATTAATATACGCACGTGGCACGATCAATTACTTTAAATTATGTTAAATATGGCGTAAAATTCGTAAAAGAAAGTTTCTATAAGTTCGAAAACTTTCGTGAGCAACTGCGTTACATTTATACATTAAACTATTACAAATTTGATCGATAATGTAGAACACTCCAGAATAAAACAGTTTGACAATTGTAAATGCTAAAGAGAGTAATTAAATAATATTTTCTTTTTTTTCAATTATATCCTGTGCAAAAACTAGCAATTGTCTAGAATATTGCGTTAGTGCATGTATCAGTCCACATTGATATATTTACATCCCACAGCCACGAACAGTGCACCCATATTTGTGTTCGCTACAAATATGTGTACACATCAAGGTTTCTCACTCTGTGAGAAGCATGTATGCCTCGTACACGTGAATGTCAAAGCCTTGAAACACTAACCAAAAAAAAAAAAAAAAGAAAGGAATTTTTAAATAGAAAATTAAATTTTCTATGCATTTATAGAAGATAATCTTCAGAAGATTACAGAGCTTAAAAATCTTTTCAAAGAACACCACGATCTATTTTGGTAGGGAATATTCATGACAGACTATGCCCTATGACATTAAAATGAAACGAAGTATATTCAAGTTGAATCACCAAGCGAGTCGTTTCATTTAAATTCAACCGGGTCCAAACTTAATTTAAAACGATCGAATGGCCATGATAAACAAGTTCTGTAACTGTATTTTGATATTAAACGGGCGCAGTAAAATTGAGAGGTATAATTCGAGGGAAACGTAGATAACACGAGGTATAATAAAATTAACAGAGGATAATATCCTGATATTAAATACTTGTTGGGGAATAATATTCTGACACTGAAAACAGAAGATTCTGACGTGAAATGTAATTTCTGTCTCGCTTCCCGCGGTTTTAGGAAGATCGATCAATTTTGTTGATAGAAAATTTATTAGAACGAGTAATTTCAGATATTTCGTAATTAGCGTAATTGTTGTTTTATCTGCGAGTTATTTCTGAGAATTGAAATTACAAAAATTTATCAGAAATTTTAAATATTTACAATTTATTAGAAATTTATTTTAATATTAAACAGAATTCGAGAATTTTAATTTCTTCTCCAGGATTTCGTCGAAAGAAGATTGGTTAATTTTCTGAAACCGTAAAAAAGGAATGCAAACAAATTGGCCAGTAAAACTATTAATCTAAATTTAATCTGACATTTAAGAATATTATTCGTCGCTCGATATTCAAGTATATCACGCGTAAATACCAAATATTTGTCCCATAGATCTTCCATGCTTGCCGAATCTTTTCTTTTGAATCGTGCTTGCGAGTATCATACATGCGTGCGTGTGTGTGTGTGTGTGTGTGTGTGTCAAAGCTCTTCTTCGACGTTTCTTTCGACGATCTCTCTTTGCAATCTCTTCTGCTCTGAAAAACTTATTCAACTACAGTGCGCTGGTTTGCATTCTCTTCTAGCTCTGCATCTCTGCAATACGGCGAGATAAGAAAGAAAGCGGAACGAACTGAAGCTTAGTATCCAATAATTCTTTATTTCTCTGCAATAGGCAATTTCTGAACAGAAATTGTCAAAAAACTAACTCTCCTTCTGTGAAATACTCTGAACGTTAAAACACACGATTAGTGTAACTGATACATCTGGCTTATAATATAATTTTTTACTTTATCATAGTAGTGACGACTGAACGTTAAAACACACGATTAGTGTAACTGATACATCTGGCTTATAATATAATTTTTTACTTTATCATAATAATAACTGGATAATTACAAGAATTGTGACGAAATTGCACAATGATTAATATAACGAGAAGAAAAAAAAACAGAAGTCCGACAGAAGCAGAATTTTAATAATTTTTCACTCGTCCATCTCCTGTTGCGTTTATAATTTATAAATTTTTAAATTTATAACAAATAACATGAAACAACTGAAAAAAAAGAAAAAAAATAGAGGCGTAAATATATAGGGTGGTTCAAAGATCGCTTCTTACTAAAATAAATCCCTAATTTCAATAAAAACGAATTAAATTAATGAAATTAATTTTTTCTTATATTTTGGTGTTTTATTATAAAAAAAAAGAAAACTTTTGGCCCAATCCTGTATATATACAGAGTGACTTACACCTAACTTGCACACCTGAAACCAACTTTTCAAATTGTTCGCCTAATGAACAATTGTTTAACACAAAATTATTCACGGTTCACTATATAAAACATGGTTTCAAGGAAATATGGTGTATCGATTTTTCGTGGGTTCATGGACAATCAAATTACCTTTAGTGTGACTTGATATTTCTTTACTTGGGATTTAATATTCCTTCGATTAATGACAAAAGAAAATATATGCTCCTAAAAAAAAAAAAAAAAAAAAAAAAAAAAATACAGATGACCTTGGAAATTTCGAGACGTACAAAAAAATCGATACCCCGTACGTCGCTTCTCTTAAGACCCATTCTATCAAACAATGTTTCATTTTAGTTTAAATTAAATTCCCAATTAACCAATTGAGTTTCTCATTCGACGCATAATTCGACAGTTGTTTCACACGTGAATCACCCTGTACATGTAACATGACAACCCACCTTGAAGCGAGTCCGGCGCTTTAACAACTGTTTAATGCGAACCGGCGCAACCGCGAAGTTAGGCGAGATTGGAACGAACCGGCGACGCTTGAGGGGCTCCGACGCGTTCCTGGTCCTTTCCAGCGTCGCTCGTAACTGTCGATCAAGGATGATACGAGGTAACTCGTCGAGCGTGGTGGCGATGTTACATGCCGATGTGACCACATTTCGCCTCCCTCCCCTACACACACACGTTTCGCCAAGTGGTTGCTCGCATCCACCGATAATATTGCAAGCTCACGCTCCCTCAGGCGTTTCTGGTATGCAGACGTATTCGAGCGTCCTTGGGCGAAGACGGTTCGCTAATACTTCGCGGGAAATATGTGGGGGAGGGGGGGTGCCTTGGCTACTGGCTCGATACGTGGCCGATTAGCAGCTGGATTCGAAGATTTTAACGGGACCGAGACTTTTGGGAATTTTCACTAGAGAGAGAGAGAGAGAGAGAGAGAGAGAGAGTCGATGGAGAATTAATTCGGTCGAATTGGAGAACCTGGTTTCAGATTGACTATTATATATAACATATTATAATATATTATTGTACATTATTGTGTAACAATATATATTATTGTAAACTATTGTATAATAATATATTATTTTATATTATTCTTCAACAATATATATTATATAATAATTTGTTATTGTATACTATTGTATAACAATATAAATAATATATAATATATAATTACTGTATAATAATATATTATTTAATATTATTGTATAATAATATAAATAATATATAATATATAATTATTGTATATTATTGTATAACAGTATATACTGTATAATAATTTATATTATTGCATACCACTGTATAATAATATATTATTTTATATTATTCTTTAACAATATATATTATGTAATAATTTGTTATGGTATATTATTATATAACAATATAAATAATATACAATATATAATTATCGTATATTGTTGTATTACAATATATATTGAATAACAATTTATATTATTGTATACTATTGTATAATAATATATTATTTAATATTATTGTATAACAATATATATAATATAATAATTTATTATTGTATACTATTGTATAACAATATAAATAATATATAATATATAATTACTGTATAATAATATATTATTTAATATTATTGTATAACAATATATACAATTATATAATAATTTATCATTGTATATTATTGTATAATAATATAAATAATATATAATATATAATTATTGTATATTATTGTATAACAGTATATACTGTATAATAATTTATATTATTGTATACCACTGTATAATAATATATTATTTTATATTATTCTTTAACAATATATATTATATAATAATTTGTTATGGTATATTATTATATAACAATATAAATAATATACAATATATAATTATCGTATATTGTTGTATTACAATATATATTATTGTATACTATTGTATAATAATATATTATTTAATATTATTGTATAGCAATATATATTATAGAATAATTTATTATTGTATATTATTGTACAACAATATAAATAATATATAATATATAATTACTGTATAATAATTTATATTATTGAATACCATTGTATAATAATATATTATTCTATAACAATATATATTATATAATAATTTATTATTGTATATTATTGTACAACAATATAAATAATATATAATATATAATTATTGTATATTACTGTATAACAATATATTATTATAATACATTAAATAATATATTATCGTACAACAATATATATTGTATAATAATTTATATTATTGTATAACAATATATTATTATAATAATATATATTACTGTACAACAGTATATATTGTACGATAATTTATATTATTGTATAACAGCATGTTATCATAACATTAAATAATATATTATTCTATAACAATACATAATAATTTTAGATTATTGAGAAGATATTTATTCAGAAAGAACTAACTGGAGTAAATTATTGAGGAAGTCTGTCAATTTTAGGAGAACTGTCGTCGGTCGAATTATCACCGACGTCAGACGGCTTCGGTTCATTTTTGGAAATGACAAGTTCCATCTTCCACCTTCAGACGTCAGACTGCGAAATTCAAGCGGATAATTGGCAGACACTTGCAAGATTTACGAAACGTGTCAAACGATCCCGTTTCATCGCTCATTGAAATTTTAATTCGCGAGAAGTTCGATCAAAGATATCGCTGAACGTAGTTCGGATCGAGTTCATTGTAAATTTTGAAGGGAAACAATTAATTAGCGAATGAGGATAGATGAACTGTCATCGAAATTTCAGGATATTGTTATGATATTTCAATTTGTCGAGAAAGAAGCTTTCATTACGAAACATTCATATTCTTTGTATTTCAATTTCTCCAAAGAACAGTGCATTATATACCTACTATTTATCACGTTACAAAAATTTATCCCAATTTTTACATTTTCCCAATTTCTTTGACGAAAGCTTTATGCATGTTTTCAACACTGAATTTTTGGAGAATTGAATCATTCTAAAAAAAAAAAAAAAAAAAAAGAAAATACTAATTGAGAATACTTCTTAATATTTACACTTTCGTTTCTCTTACAAAATTATTACAAATTTAAAATTTACTAATTTAAAAAAATGACACTACATTTTTTTTAGCAAATTTTTACATAAATCAAATAAAGTATAATAAATAATATAATAAAAAGGTAGCGTGCTGAGATTGTCGATCAATCGTTATCACAATGATTGTCTAAACAGCAAGAAGCAACAAACACTGAATTACAATAAAAATATTAAAGCCACGGGCGATAATGTTGCGGAATTGATCTTCTGATTAAACACCGTCTCATCTGCAATTTAAAACAAGGGATTAACACGAGAGTCGCCAAACCTGGTTTCCACCGGCGTCAATTTCGATTCAGCTGTAGTGGAACGATCGACGATCCAATCTCCCTTTCCAATAACACTCGTAAAATCAAATTCAATCTGAATACTAATCCATGGAAGTCCAGCTGAATATTTTGGCCCTATTCGCAGAATCGTGAGTAAGTCGAGCCAGTTGCAAGTTTAATTGCAACTATCCTAACTGGTTTTCCCAATGATTCATCGTTGATCGAAATCGAAAAGATTTAGTGTTAGTATATATTTAAGTAATTTTCGTTTACTTTGGTATTGGTGCATTTAGTTAATTTGGTCAACTTTCTTCTACAAATATTACAATTATTTAATACCGCAATATTTAAAGATTAATGTTACAATTAAATTAAAATTCAATTGTTTAATATCACAAAATTCAAATATCACAGTTAATTATAAATTGTTCATTTTTTTATTTGCGCTTCTTCGAAAGTTAAATAATAGTTACCATCTCTCTCGATCAGGAAATAAATAAATAAAAGGGACAGAAAATTTAAAAAAAAAATGGATCGAATAATTTCAAGTAAAATTTAACGTTGCAAGGTTGTTAGAGTCACCAATAAAATAGAGGAATTTTATTTGTTGGAAGCTATTTTTTTGCATTGTCGTTTGTAATATTTTTTACGGAATAAAAAAAGAAGAAAAAAAAACAGCGAACTAATATCCAAGCATTTCGAAATTACTCGACCCATTTTTTTTTTTTTTTTGCTTCCTTTCACGAAGAATTGTTCTTTACGGAAAATTATAAATAAACATCTAACAACGCGGAAATTATGGCTCATTTAATATTGAATCAAATTAAGGGAACAAATTATCCCGGACTATTTAAAAAAATTTTACTTCCAACCTCAATTGTCAAGTGAAATAAAATTAATCACGTTGAAACGAGATCAATTGCCAATCGCTGATTGAAAAATTCCAATTATTAATAATTCCTTGCTCTAAGAGAAGACACGCACCAAACAACAAGTTTCAATCACCATGTTGATAATAAGATCAATAACGTTCGACCAACATCATCATTATTATAATTATTATCAATGAACATTCTGATTAAAATTGATATTGCCATCACGGGACAATAATAATAATATCAGTCAATTGTGCGTGTTCAGAGAATTTCAATATACCGTGCTATATTTATAAAAAATAATACTGTGCCATATTTATATTAATAAAAAATAAAACACTATAATAGTTATTTACTACGAAATTAATAAAACTATTATAATTACATTATTACTGAATTATAATTATTATAATAACAATTCATACAATCATCATTATGTTTATGTAATGTATGATTTATCCAATTATTATTATGTTTACGTAATATACAATTTATACAATTGTATGATATATAATTTCAATATGCTGTCGGAGAGCCGATAATGAATTTTCAGCAGAGCGCCGCGGGATTTTACACTTGAGCTTTCACATTTTCAAGTGAATTATACTCCGCCGTTATCTTTACGGCAGATTTAAGTCTCTCGAAACGAAGATTGCGTCAGTGAGGGGGATCCTCCCTCGACGAAATGTGGTGCACACAGGGAAGAACCACATGGGGAAACCGTTTCAGCAATAATAAAATGGAATGAACTGAAAATCGCGGCGAGGAAGAGCCATTTCCTTGTTTCGATAAAACAAGACGGAGGCACGGGGAGCGGGAAAATTGCGCGGAATGCTTTCGTTGAAATGCGATTTCATGTGTTTACCTACGGTACAGCAGCCTGGGATTTCGCATTCACCGTACATCGTCACTGTCACCATCGATACATGCGATTCTAAATGTACGCAAAACAACAATTATTTATCCAGCGACGATCGATTCGCAAATTTTGGTTTTCATGAATTTTCCACAGGCAATTAAAAATCAACGGCCAGAGAGTTTAGGTTAGAGTGACTGAAAGTAATAATAATAATATTCCTTCCCCCGATGGTAAAGAGATTGTAACGTGCAACGTATCGACGAATAATTTTATTTATGTCGGAGCGGCAGAAAATGGCAAACTAGCTTATTCGACATTGTGAAATTCCTCCTTGCGAATCAATTCTTTCGTCAAAAGGTTACGTTAAGAAATTAATCTTGCCAAGGTTGGAAAATTGCTTTAGAAATATTAGAAGAAACTGATAATAATGAGAAACAATTCCACGAAGATAATAATTTAATTTAACTTCGTACGCACGAGCGCAACTTTGCGACACTCGTTTTTTTTATTTTTGCGCGCGAATTATTTATTACACGATAAAAAAAAAAATTCCCTAAGCTCTATAAGGACCGCAAAAGTCCTCCGTTCCTTCTTCCCCATCGCTTTCAATTTCACTTCGCAAGAGGCTCGCGAATTATTTATCAGACGAGAGAGAAAGAAGAAGAATTAGAGTTGATCGAACGACTGGCAGTCTTTGGTCCTCTCTTTTTGGGCAAGAAAGATAAAAAGACGAGAAAGAAGGAAAGAAAGAAAAAAAAAATATCGAAGACCAGGACAATCACAAGGCTCGGCGAAGTTCTTCAAAGAGAGGCAAAGTGACGGGGGCAAGGCACGAGGCTGCGACACGAATCCTTTGTGGATACGACTAAGTGCATTCCATTATTAGAGTGGCCCAGGCAGGTAAGAGCAGTTTACTTAAGTGGCCGTTTTGCACTTTGAATAGCCCGGGCAGCTAAGTGCGAACCGCCTGCAACCGCAATATATAATGGCTTTTCTGAGAACGGGACCGACCTTTTCCCCTTGACTTCGCCTGATATATTTCTCTTTTTTTTTCCCCACTTCCTAATTTTTCTTTCTTTTTTTTTTTTAATATTTTTATATTTTTTGAACTTGCAAAGAGTGTACTATTCTATCGCGCGAGGTTTGTCACTTTTGTAAGAGTTCGAAAAATTTTGGAGCGAATCTGTACAGCTACATTCTTGGAAGAATGTTATTCTGGCGAGATTTGTTTGAATATTTTCATTCAATTACGACTCGATTGCAATTTAACCGAATGACGCGCGTCGAGAATTGTTTGCTCCAAAATTGCTACGTTTCCTCAGTCTTAAATATATAATAAGTATAACACGGGCAGAACGTAACGATAAATTTATTACTCGTCGATAATTTTTAATCCAGCGATATCATACCGGCGAGTTGAGAAAGAAAACGAAAGCGACGAATTATATTGTCCGGTCACTCGTTATGGTCCGCAATCGGTTGCCAGCGCAACGTGGTCAACTGCGATTAGAAAACTTCGAGGAAAATCCCACAAAATTGCAAAATTTTGAGAAGACTAAAAGAGAAGAGTAAAACTAATTTACTGCAACTATAATCATAATCCTGTACAACTGGAAATTATGAAGAAAGAAACGATTTCTTGTAAAAGTTGCACAATACTGCAAAGACCAGTGAAATTATATTATATTATATTGTAATAATTCTATTATTTTAATTTATAACATTTACAATTACCAATTGTTTAATAAGAATTTATACTATAATAATTTCCTCGTCCTCCGTTATAAAAATAATCAGGAAATTCCTAGTGAGACGATATATGTCATAAAAAATGAATGTGAACAACGAGTTCGCGAGAATTCGAAGAGATTTACACGACGCGTTTATTATAACGCTTGATTTTGTATAATGTTGGAATAACATTAATGTTGCACGGTACATGATGGTACATAATGGCGAAGCAATGTTCGGTTTTTGCAGAGTATTACGCTAGCGTTGCGTAGTATAATGCATTCACGGTGACGTGTTCGACATTGTATCTGCGACAGTGACACGAAATGTATTTCAGGATATGAGAGATGGAAAAAAGAATCGCAGTTAAAACAAAACTGTTCTTTTTACTTTTATTTTTTTTCTCTTTTTTTTTTTTTTTTTTTTTATTGGGAACTAATAAACCTTCAGAAGAGAATACTTTTAAATCGTAGAAATGAAAAATGAGAATTTTACGTTTGATGAAACTCGAAAAAAGCAATTCCAGGGGAATCGTTTTTTCGTTTTTTTTTTTTTCTTTCTTTCTATTAAATATCGCAGAGGGTACTCTATATTTGGCACAGTTCCGTCAAAATGTAAAATCCTCGCCGTTTCATTTTTACAATTCAAGAGCGTTCCGGTCTGAAGCCTCACCAAGTTCCCAATGAAGGCAAATCTTTGCATGTTTAAATTTCTCATTATAAAAACATAAGAGATCATAAAGTGCATTGTTTTCGTTATTTTAAAATGTTTCACTTTTGTAAGAAGAAAAATATATAAAAACGTACGAATATTGTAATGCAACATCAACATTGCTTTTCATATTACGTTTTGTTCAATTTTACAAATGACGATATTTCTGAAGAAATTTATTACAACAATCTCATTTTCTACGATGTAGCAGCAAGAAAAATCATCTTAAATATTTTACATTATTTTCGTTTCGTTAATAATTTCACTCGTATTATTTTCCATTTTACGCAACCATTACGTGTGACAATTCACTTGAAAAATGACATGCTTTTATAAAAAAAGTAATATACAATTATAATCATATGTCAATTAAAGAATAATTAAAATGATCGTGTACTATAGATCACAATTCGTATCCCCCCTCCCCACGAACTCGTTGTGTCTGTAATTTATTTATAAATATAGAAAGTTTCAAAGCGGCTGCACCAGAAATACAAATGTGAGTTTGACTGTCGAAGCTTCGGAGAATGACAATCTCCACGAGGAAAAGGAAACAAGAGAAAGAAAACAGGAATTCACCCCGTATATAACAAGAATGTTCAGATCTCGATAACGTGCAATCTTTTCTCTATATATCCGGCCAAGTTATTTAATAATAGCCGCCACGGAATGAAATACTGTACAATACTATCGTCGGAGATTCTTCATCGAGACCACGTGGCTTTTCATTTCCACGGTAGGTTCATTATTGCAAGAATTCTTCAAATAACTCGTCCTCTCTATCTCTTGATGTGTTTCCCACCCCCAGCCACACAAATTCCATACAAGTCTTTCATTACCATTCAAACAACAGCGAACAATAGCCACATACCGAGTGACAGTACACGAACACGTATTTTAAATTAGAAAATTGCAAATGGAGAGGTTCGAGACCAATTGAGGTATCTATCTAAGTGCCTCAAAGTATTCCATGGAATTTTATGGCCACGATTTTATGATTTAATAATGTTTGGATATTAAGCACAACGGTATTTGACTATTAAACGTGCGTATAAAATACAGCGTAACACGTGTACACAAAATAATAATGATGTAATATCAAAATCGAGATAAATTGAAAATGTTTAATTATTAAAAAAAAATACAATATTATGTGAAATTGGTGGGTAAATATAAAATTAAATATTTAACTGAAAACGAAATTAAACGAAACGTAACGAAACATAGGTTCACACTTTTGTATGTGTAATTGAAAAAAAAAAAAAAAAATAGAAAGGTAGAAAATTGAACATTTAAATTACAAAATTATGAAAAAAATTAATATCTAAGAGAAAGACATTTATAATTATAAATCTCTTAACTTCCTCTCCTTTTTATATGATCCGATTAGCAGTTCCTTTGTTCAAAATAATCAACTCATTATAAAAAAAAAAGAAGAAGAATTCTCTTCACTTCAAACTACTACTGTAGGGAATATATAAAATAGAAAAGAAACTAGAAAAAAACGCGCAAAATTCGTCCACCGATAGGTCCCCGCAAACTTCCCCAAACATCCGCAAACGCGCGTCAAGCGAAAAATGGGCACAGGTGGAAGAAACATCGGTGGAGATATTTCCCAGCGCGTGGATGGCCCGATAAAACGATTTCGAACACTTTGAAAATTGAAATTGAAACGGCCCGGCGGTGGAGGATATTGTTACCGATTGCTGGCTGAGTGATCGTTGACCAAGGTCTTCCCATCCCCTCGTCGTTCGCTCGGCCCGACGCGATTGATTGAAGATGCCACGAGTGCTCTGCGGTAAAAATCAAAACGCGGACGTATCCGATGCAGCGACACTTCACATTTTTACCTCCCCTCCGTCCCCGCTGATTGTGGACATACGCACGCATATTTCAATAGCAGACACTCGTTCGTTGATTTTATCGATCACTCGAAGGTGGAGGAGTTGGTGGAAGATTGCTGGGATGGGGAACAAACATTTCCAATTGCTCTGTTTCGATTTGCAAGCTTATCTGATTTTGTATCCTGTCGTATGTTAACGACTATATTCGATTTTTATATTTCGCATTTTATATTGATGTACAACAATAATATAACTTGTTATAAATTAATTATAAATAATATAAATCACCTCGTTATTTAATTATCGTTCGTAAATTTATCTCACGATAAATATTGCACGGTATTCACTTGATTGTATCGATTGTAAAATAATCTTACTTCTGTCATTTATTTCGTAGTTATAACATCTTCGAGGCAAATTGTCGCGAACTATCTCGCTAACAGTTGGAGATGATTCAAGATAATTTAATACAGTTGATACTTATTTCGATACTTCACGAAATATGTGTATTTCATTTGAAAAAAAAAAAAACTAACGTCGACCATAGAAACAGCCAGTATGACTCTCGAAACTAGAAAACCTTCACATTTAGCAATACTTTATTAGTAATTCAGAATTCATCTACTCTACGCTCTATAATATTTTATACCATGCTACGTGTTGTATTACATTTTTAATATCGGATGATTACGTTCATTTCGTCTTTCAACGGTCAGTGCGCAGCAGTTTTAAAAAAAATATCGCGTAGAATTGAAACAGACGGCACTCGAAAAATGGAAACCGAGTGCATTAATCGCGGATTACTCAACTCGAGATCGCACACTGTCAAACATATTTGTTTCCTTCTTATGGATCTCTCATTTTTCGACGTGACAATTGTTTCTGAAATTATTGACGATTCCTCCGTCAGCGAAATAAACCAATTTCACATGTGAATATCGTTTTATTACTTCTGACGAATTTTACCGAAACGTTCGAAAGAGTTGATACCGATTTTGCTCGAGGGTGACGAGAGTCGTTTGAACTTCGAGCTCTGTTTTTCCTATTTTTTTTTTTTTTTCGAGTCGAAGCCTTTGCCTTTGACCCCGGCACGGGGACAGAAAGCTGCTCGATGCAATAATGGCCGCGGCCGATCCTCAATAATGGATAGAACGGGTCAAAAGTGACCGGTGCAGGCTGCGTTTTATATCTGTTCGATTTATGGCGGCGACTTTTTTTTCTTTCTTTTTTTTTTTTTTTCGTCCGAGGTGTATCGTTTCTATGTACAATTTCCCTCCTTCTTTTTCAATTCGCATGATCCGTTACTACAGACGAGAAAAAGGAAAGGGGAAATTCGATCCAAAAAGTGTTTCCAGCTTCGACAATGTTGCGAATTCAGAAACAAGAGGAAAATGTGATGTATGGCCATTCGAAAATTTCAAGTTCAATTCTGAACGTTCCCAATTACATTTAATCGAAATATTGAATAAAATTTAAGCTTATTAAATTGAATTGAATTAATTCCCTAGTTAAATAAAATTTAAATTATTCAATTCAATAAGACTTAAATTTATTGAATTAAATTTAATTCAACGTTCTATTAAATAGAATTTCTGTTTCAGTCAATGGACAAAATGTTTCCAAGTCTTCTCTTCGACCTGTGTCAAATATTATGAGCGAGATGTCCGAGCGAAAATTTATCAACGGGCTGTGAACAACAATCGAAGCTGCATTTTATATTAGAAATCGGACAAGTTCCTCAGTGACTGTATATATAATGTCATTTGTTACGCGATTCTTTCTGAAGAGGCTGGCAGGAAAATATAATACTCCGCCATCGCGCATAAATCATAAACTTTGATGATTAAATAGCGCATCTTTCAACAACAACGCGGTAAATCTCTCGGTGTAGAAAAGGTACAACCGAGTGACGTGAATTTATTATAATGAATCGCCGTGGCTGTTTGAATGTTATCTTCGATTATTTATACACGCTCCCCGGATGTTAAATCAATTAGTAATTCATACTTTCGTGCGAGGAAATGAAAATTTAGTGAACGAGGGAGTTAAATGAAAATTCGCTGGAAATTATGTTCGAGGTCTTGAAAGTGGTTCAAGAGTTTCAGAAAGTCTATCTACAATGTATTTAAAGTAAACACTATGAATTACATGAACCAACACTGATAATCCAAAAAAAAAACTTGTTTCTGAATCCTCGTCATAAAATTCCAATCGGAATTGTGCAGTATTTCCAGGAAATGCTTTCTTCTTAAAGAGCTCTAGAGAATCCTAAAAATGTACTTTTATATTTATATTTAAACGTATGCTACAAGTTGCATAAATTTGTAATTGCAGTTTAACTATACGATTCTTAAAAAAATTCTCAATTTTATAAAGTATCTCGAAACTTTAGAAGTGAACAGAAATTATTATTTTTTTCTTTGAAAATATTTCTATTGGGAGGTTTAGGGATCCCAAGAATTCGATCTATTACGTATTTCAATATCAAATAATTTAAATGCATGAAATTCGAATCAGTTCTATTTGAAACGAGTATGACTCGTTTCACTAATCCTCAAAAGAATCACAAACTTTCCAAAATCATTATTTCTCATTGTAAAATACTAAACGTTGCAAGGTATGTCTTTCTCAAAAAGAAATTTCAAATCCCTCTGAAATTCTGCCTATCGTGCATTTAAATGAATACCGAAAATGATTTACATTTCAATTTTCTCTCACCTCTCCACGTCGAGAATTGCAACACTCTCCCCAGTTTCCAATTATATTTAAGTATAATATTGTTAAGTATAACAGCGACGAATTATCCGTGCTATTACGGTTCGGTCGCTCGTTATGGTCCGCAATCAGTTGCCAGCGCAACGTGGTTAAGGGACGAACGAACGCTCGACAGGTGTATTCCTCCTCCGTCAACGATCACGAGATCCATCGATATCTCGCTATCAAAATTTCTAATTCAATCGGGGAAATTTCTCAGAAGCGGCGAAAGCGGCGGCAGCAGCGCGTCCGGTTCGCGAACGAGCCTCTCGATGCAGGAAGACACGGGCTCGCCGACGCCGTGGAAGCACCGGCGGCGAGCGTCCACGTTCAACGAGGCGCATTTGGAACGAGCGGAGACGGTGTCGCCGAGAACGCCGAGGAAACGATCGTTCAGCTTCCACGAGCAGCCGGTGTTCGGCCAGCGTGGCTCCGTTTCACGGAAGAACTCGTCGAACGAGGAGGGCGCCGCCGCGCAGAGGAAGCCAGGCGACAAACAGGAAGGCGAGATCCCGTTACCACCGCCGTGCACGTGCCCATATTTCGGCGAATCGTCCAAGAGGCCGCCGCCGCAGCCGTCCAGCGAGATCGTGATCGTTTCCAGCGACACTATGAAACCAATCTCGGGGAAGAACCTCGAGGCGGCGTTTCTAGGGAGGAGCAACAGCGGCAGAACGTTGGAGCCGAGCAGGAGCTACGAGCTGAACTCTGTTGTTACGTGGAGGGGCGGTAGAAGAGGATCTAGCTTGGGTGGGTATCGGTTGAAATACGATTACGTGTTATTTAATTTGGTAGTTAATTTTATACTTTATGTTTATATTTAGTGAATTTAGTTCAGTCGATTTGAGTTCCTGTGTCGTGGGATTTAGCCAGCAAGCGTAATAAACAAACGGTTAGAAATACATGATAATAAAACTGTTGTTTACGTGATATGTAATAAATAAATTGTTATCACTTTGTCGAAAAAAATTATATGACAGAAATTATTAATTTGATTCATTAAAATATAACATTAATAAGATTGAAAAAAAAACATATGCTTGAATAATTGATATAGAAATTTCTAAAACTAATAATATATTTTGAATAAATATAGAAAAAGGTAAAATATTAATTCAATTTATCATAAAATTTCTTAATAAAATTAAAATTAAACGCCCAGAAATTAAATTAGATGATAAACGAATAGATAAAGTTCAAGGTCGAATAATTAATCTAATTAATTCAATAATTACTATAAAATGTATTAAAAATTTAGGAGAATTTAATGGAACTAAATGACTTAAAAAATTAATTGGATAATTAAATAATTGATAAATAAAAAATCTTAATCATAAAGATAATGATATTGATAAATTAAATAATAAATGTCTAGTTATAGAAAAAATATAAGGAAATAATCTAAAAAAATTTATAAATATAATAAAAAATATTAAACTTAAAAAAATTAATAAATTAGAAATTAATTTTTTATCTATTGATATAGAAAATTCTTTAAATAACATTAAAATAAATTTATTAAATATTATATTTAATCGAGAAGGAATTAATCAATAATTATTTATAAAAATTAAATTGAATTTTATAAATAAAATAAATTGATGGATCAAATCTTTCAAACAAATTTAATATAATTAATTTCATTTTAATATTTTTCTTTTTATTTAAATTATTAATTTTACTATATTTTATAAATTTAAAATTTAATATATTTAAAATAAAATATGAATTTAAATTAAATATAATTATTATTAATATAAATAAACATGAAATAAAAATTATTAATCAATAAATTGGTATTATTTGTGGAATAAAAAATTAATTATAATTTTAATTTACTTTAAAATGACATTTTAATGTTATATATTAACTCTGGAAGCTTGATAGAACTTTTAGTTTCACAGTCGTAAGTTTGGTGTTTTTATATTGTTTGATTGGGAATAAGGAAGGTTGTGTGTTGTTTCAACCGGTTTGAGTCTGTGAATATTTTTTTTTTCCGAGTTGTTTCAATCAGTTTGAGCTTCTAAGTATTTTTTTTTTTTATTTTTTCGAGTTACTAGAATTTACAAGGCAACGAAAATTATATGATCATTCAGTTCTGATGCAAAAACTTCTAGTTTGACAGTCGTAAATTTGGTGTTTGAAAAGGTTGTATATTGCTACAATCGGTTTGAGTTTCTGAATTTCTTTTTTTTTTTTTTGAGCTATTAGAATTTACAAAACAACGAAAATTATGTAATAATTCATCTGAAAGCTTGATAGAACTTTCAGTTTCACAGTCGTAAGTTTTTATATTGTTTGATTGGGAATAAGGAAGGTTGTGTGTTGTTTCAACCGGTTTGAGTCTGTGAATATTTTTTTTCCCGAGGTCTTGGAACTTATAAGGCAACGAAAATTATATGATAATTCAGTTTTGATGCAAACTTGTAATTTGACAGTCGTAAGTTTGGTGTTTGAGTGAAAACGAGAAGGATCGTATATTGTTTCAATCAGTTTGAGCCTCTAAGTATTCTTTTTTTCTTTTTTCGAGTTATTAGAATTTACGAGGCAACGAAAATTATATAATAATTCAGTTTTGAAACAAACTTGTAGTATAACAGTCGTAAGTTTGGTGTTTGATTGAAAAGGTTGTATATTGTTTCAATCGGTTCGAGTTTCTGAATTTCCTTTTTTTTTTTTTGAGCTATTAGAATTTACAAAAGAACGAAAATTATATGATAATTCATTTTAAAGCATAGGACTGGTATGACAGTCGTAAATTTAGTGTTTTTATATTGATTGATTGAAAATGACGAGGGTTGTGTATTGTTTCACTCGGTTTGAGTTTTCGAGCTCTTGTTTTTCTTGAGCTCCTGGAATTTACAGGGCAACAGAATTAATAACGATAAATTGTTATAAGTCCATAAAAGAAAATTATAGAATAATTCAGAACACTTTGTTTTTATCTTACTCCTGCGAATATAGAGATGATTCTACGCGTTGAATTCAGTAACCCGATTAATCGTCACTTTGGAGAAACGGCTATTAAATAAACATATATACCGTCAGACGAGTTTAATATTGCAGAACGGCAAAACAGCTGCGGAGATTAACTGAGAGTCGTCAGTTTAAGCACAGACTGCGCCTCAATTATAATAATTACCAAGTTAAATACGTAGGTAATCAATTGTGAAAATACACCACGGGTGCCTACACCATTTGGAAATTTAATTTGAAAGAGCTTGTAGAGTGCCGAAAGCGAAATAAATTTTAGTCGAGAAGTTCTTCTATGAGAGTTGCACGATTTCACTTTCAGCCACTGTGTTTCATATTATATTGTACGATATTTTATAACCATTCTCTCATTAAACTAACTGACAAACGAAAGCTACTGCACATAAATATATTAATATATAATATTATTATATATATTATATATTATATAAATAATACACGTATTTCGTGTCATTCCATCAAATATAATTCCACAGATACAATATAATGTCATACATGTATTATTCTAGTCTACAATGTTGTACAATATTTTCTAGCATTTCCACTTTCTACATTGATGAATAAAATGTTAATACAAAATAATATGTTATACATAATAATACATGATATATTAATAAATGAAATATAAATATAAATAAATAATGTATTAATAAATAAAAATATTGTGCATGTAGTTATATATTTAATATGAATTATAATCATGTTATTAACATTATAACAGGATTATCATAAATATTATCTTGATGCATAGTTATTAATACAAGAACATAAGAGTATGTACACGAGATACACGTATCACTCTGCCAGACAAGTCCCACAGGTATAATTCCAACTGGTTAAATAACACGACAGACAAAAAAAAAAAAAAGGAGACCAAAATAATGACCAAAGATTCCTCCGTTTGAATCAGGGAACACGAGAACCTCGCTGCTGGCGTCGAGAGGGGCCCCGATCCGCCGCGCGGCAACGATGCGTGCCCACAACGGCGCGGCGAGCATCAGCTCGAAGCAGAGCAGCAACTCGTCCTCGCCGTGTCCTCACAGGTACTCCTCGGGTGGCCCGGTGCGTAGCCACTACTCGCGAACGAGCAGCGTGGTCTCGCGTAACAGCTCGCGCCACGGCAGGATCATCCGGCTCGAGCAGAAAGCGACGAAGGTGCTCGGCGTTGTTTTCTTCACGTTCGTCGTCCTCTGGGCGCCGTTCTTCGTCCTGAATCTGATACCAGCTGTGTGCCCCAACTGCGAGAGGCAGATCGACCACAAGATCTTCGACCTGGCCACCTGGCTCGGCTACGCCAGCTCGATGGTCAATCCGATATTCTACACGATCTTCAACAAGGTGTTCCGCCAGGCGTTCAAGAAGGTGTTGCTCTGCCGGTACAGGAATCAAACGTGGAGGCCGTCCAGGTAGGCA
The DNA here is from genome assembly GCA_036937485.2 of Tetragonisca angustula. Lineage (NCBI taxonomy): Eukaryota > Metazoa > Arthropoda > Insecta > Hymenoptera > Apidae > Tetragonisca > Tetragonisca angustula. The sequence continues at coordinate 1,298,243 of JAWNGG020000028.1, forward strand.
TTCGGCCCCGGGAGACCGGGGATCGCCGTCACCAGGGTCTAACGTCGCTGATCAGCATCGATTTCTGTCTGTCTGTCTGTCTATCGAGAGGTCTTCGACTGTCCGCTGGTTTCCGAGCGAGTTACGGCTGACTATCGAGAGCACGATGCCACGAGGAGCCTCGCGGAAGATCGTTTCGAATCGCTTCAAACGAGTGTTTGGTGTTCAAAATACGCAGAACTTTGTTTTTTATTTGTTATTGTTTGCTTGCTACGAACTGTAATGGAAGATTAGTCGTTTGAAAGTAAAAGTGGATGAAGATTGCGAGAAGAATGGGAGAATCGAAGTGATACAAACGAGTCACTACAGCTTCAAACGTTTGGTGTTTGAAATACGAAGAACTTTTTCTTTTTTTGTTTGTTTATTTGTTACACGAACTATAATGGAAGATTAATCATTTAAAAGTAAAACTGGACAAAGATTGCAAGAAGAATGAAAGAATTGAGGTGAAGCAAATGAGTCACTACAGCTTCAAATGTTTGGCGTTTGGTTTTTAAAATACAAATTTTAAAATACGAAGAACTTTTTTTATTGTTTGTTTGTCACGAACTATAATGGAAGATTAGTCACTTAAAAGTAAAAATGGACAAAGATTGCAAGAAGAATGAAAGGACTGAGGTGAAGCAAACGAGTCACTTCAAACGTTTGGCGTTTGGTGTTTAAAATACAAATTTTAAAATACGAAGAACTTTTTTTATTGTTTGTTTGTCACGAACTATAATGGAACATTAGTCACTTAAAAGTAAAAATGGACAAAGATTGCAAGAAGAATGAAAGGACTGAGGTGAAGCAAACGAGTCACTACAGCTTCAAACGTTTGGCGGTTGGTGTTTAAAATACAAATTTTAAAATACGAAGAACTTTTTTTGTTGTTTGTTTGTCACGAACTATAATGGAAGATTAGTCACTTAAAAGTAAAAATGGACAAAGATTGCAAGAAGAATGAAAGAATTGAGGTGAAGCAAATGAGTCACTACAGCTTCAAATGTTTGGCGTTTGGTTTTTAAAATACAAATTTTAAAATACGAAGAACTTTTTTTGTTGTTTGTTTGTCACGAACTATAATGGAAGATTAGTCACTTAAAAGTAAAAATGGACAAAGATTGCAAGAAGAATGAAAGGACTGAGGTGAAGCAAACGAGTCACTACAGCTTCAAACGTTTGGCGTTTGGTGTTTAAAATACAAATTTTAAAATGCGAAGAACTTTTTTTGTTGTATGTTTGTGTATTAGGAACTATAATGGAAGATTAGTCGTTTGAAAGTAAAAGTGAACGAAGATTGCAAAAAGAATGAGAGAATCGAAGTGAAACAAACGAGTCACTACATCTTCAAACGGTTGGTGTTTAAAATACGAATTTAAAAGAATCTGCAACGATCCTAATATCCACTCCAGGGTTAAACCACGAATTATAACGAAGCATTTGTTAGAAACGAAGTGAGGGAACTGTTGTGTGGTGGACAATTACTTTGATGCTTAAATAACACACGTCATGAATCGCAATTGGATAAAATAACACAAGTAAGATAAAAAAGAAATTGTTGAGATTGTCCCTAGTGATCCACCAAGTATAAAGAAAAAATTCGAAAAGCTTGAATAATTCACCGATTCGAAAGAATCGAAAAAATCAATGAACAGTGAAGAAAAATTGCCAAGATCACGTGGGACATTTCAAACTCCAGAATATCGCCGTTCAGCGAAGAATTATTTTTTAAGTAATAGAAACCGTGGCGAAGAGTCGATCGCCTGATTCTTAAAGATGAAACTTTCTGCGAGGAAAGATTTCCCCTTTCGAAAAGATCGAACGAAAATCACGCGGATCGTTCGATGTTCCAAGTGATACTTATTGTTAGTGAATTGTAACGAAGAATTTTTTTTTTAGATGTAATTACGAACTACGGAGGAAGGTTTGGTTACTTCCAAGAAGCTTTCTCAAAACGTAGCTTAAATAAATAATAATAATAAAAATGGAAGTAAGAGAGAAATTGTTGAGGTCATGTGTACCAAAAAAAAAAAAAAAAAAAAAAATGTTTTAAAATGTCATATCACGAACTACGACAAATGTTAGGTCGTTCGAGTCCCGAGGAAGAATGATCGATGAAGTTTGCGTAAAAATTACAATAATTTAGAGAATATCCGGACTGAGAATATCCAGCTAGCGATTTCAAATAAAATAGAATTCGATGATTAACAAAATTTGTTTCAACAGGATAATTATCGTGAAGGTTCGATTTCGCGAGAGAAAGGATATTCAAGGATCTTCGAGTCGAGGTGGGAAATATTTCAAATATTTCGTGCGAGAGAGATGATGATCAGGAACCTTCTTGCCAACGAAGAACACCGAAACAAAGAGTGAGAAGAGTTTCGGCGACTGGGAGAGTTGTTTTTAATTACAAACGAACGGCTAGAAGCATCTCGAACTGAAGAGGAAGCTTCTGCCGAAATCTCGCGACAACACGCTGACTCGAAGTGGCAAAAGCGACGAGAACTTTTCCCAAATGAAACAATTATAAACTCTCGAGAGAACGATTTGAAGTTTCAGCGAGCGAAGAGCGTTGAGACTCATTGTTAAGTGTGAAATACGACGATGAATTTCTTTCGTTTCTTTTTCTAAGCGAAACATAGTTCGAGAAATTGTATTCACGGTAGAGATAACGAAACCAAAGGCGTGTACACATGAAACGAACACTCTGCTCCAAAGTGCACCACCAGCTGCAATAAACGTTTCTTCCTTGCTTCCGCGAGAAATCGGCGATCGGAACACGCGAGACGAGCAATTTCGATTGAGACTCAACTTGCGCTGGAATGACCATGGCGAGAGAATTTTTCGTTTCCAAAATTGCAATATTTTCGCAGTTCTACGTATACTCGAGTAAAACAAGATGGGCGAAACAAATAAATATGTTTCAAGTTCGAAGAGAAAGCGGCGAATTGTTGCGGACGGTTCGGTCACTCGTTATGGTCCGCAGTCAGTTGCCAGCGCAAGTGGTTGAACGATAATCAAGTTGTTAAGAAAGAGAAAGAGAGAGAGAGAGAGAGAGAGAGTGAGTGAATGAGTGAGTGAGAGAGTTTCGATGATTAAGATTTCCAATGCGAGCGTTTCATCTGCGAAAAGTGGTTCGACGAGCTTCCGAACAAGCGACATCGGTAACCAAAGCGCCATTCAAAGTCAGAACAAGCGAGACGAGAGGCTAGCAAAAATACACACACACACACACACACACATCCTAACGTGCAAGCACGCGACCAACGAGCTCAAAAACCTCGCCATCGATTTCGAAATGTTCGCTCGAGCATTTCTCCTGGCGATTTATCCGATTTCTGTCCCTTATTCTCGTTGTTGTTGACGAGCTTGTAACATGTGAAAGTCTCTCCCTCTCGATTTTCAAACGATCGTCGAGATTTGTTCCAGATATATAGCAGAAACAATAAAAGTATGTAGACCGAGTTGTTAGATTCGAATCCAGTTGTTCGTTTGATTCGATGATGTGATTTCATTTTACGTTGTATTGTATACTTTGTTGGAATAATTTCACTCGTATGTTGCGTATATTATTGTGTATATTAATATAATATAATATATATTATATATATATAATAATAATAATAATTATATAATATAATATATATTTCATTTATACTTGGTATATTTATTTTATTTATTTCATTTATCATTTGTCATATATTCATTATATTTATTTCATTTAATATAATATATTTATATTAAATTAATATATAATTTATATTATATTATATTATATTATATTAAATATTTCATTTAATATAATATATCATAATATATTACACATTGATATAATATATTTATATTATATTCATTAATAAAATATATTTTCAGCCTGAAGGAAGAGTGTTTCCGTCACAGGAAAATTTATACCGCGCAAAGCAATGATTATCAGGAGAAAATGGAACGTTTCGCATGTTACAAGCCAATAAAAGATGGCCGAAACGAAACGCTGTCGTCCAAGAGCCACTTAGCTAACGAATAAAAGGTCATTGTCCACATAACGACAGGGCAAACCTAACACCAACGGGCTATTGTTAGTTACTTCGTATTCTTGTATATTACCTTAACCCTTTCGCTACTAATGGCTACTACCGCGGCCTCTCGCGTACGAACACGGTCGTCATAATGCACAGCTGAAGCAAATATACTGCGAGCAATAGGTAAGGTTATTCTTAGATCATGCCACGAGTAACACGGCAGGCGAGAATCAATTGGATTGTAAATATTCAAATCAGGTTGTTGTACGACGAACGTCGTCCCGATCTGAGGACAAATTAATTTCAATTAAATCAGAAGACTCAAGTCAAAATTAAATCATTCGAGGACTATTTGAATTAAATTGACAGCTAGTTGAATTAAATTCAATCGAATCACTCGAATTAAAAAAATTGTTCGAGAGACATTAAAACAATTTTGTTACACGATCGCTGAGACGAATTTTCCTTTCGTCGAACATGTTAACTTGCTGAGCGATTTTGGTACGTAGCAATTAGGGGGAAAATATTTTCACAATATTATCATATTATTATAATATTATATAATACGTTGTATACAATTATATAATTACACAATATTACTATATTATAATATTATATAATATATTATATTGTAATAGTATATATAATATTACATGATATAATAGTATATTATAATAGTTGTGTGATATTATAATATATTTATGATATTTTAGTAATAATGATATATAATATTTATTAATACAATACATATTATATATTATTTTAACAAAAATATGCAAAAATAATATAATATATATTATACGTAATATTACTTTTACAGATATATATTTATTCTGTAACAATTGACACTCTTTTAGTCTCCTCGTTGTAGCTTAAATATCATTCTATTTCCTCGCAGAAGGATCAAACAAATTGACACATAAAGATCTTTAAATCACCGACAGATTTCTTCTCCTCCAGTCTTTCAATTTTATAACCCAGCTAAAAGTATTTCGAGTGGATTAACAGTAGTCTGAAAATATACATACAAAAGTGAAGCAAGATGGGAAGATTGAATATTCAATAATTCTTCAGAAATAAATTGTCAGTCCTCGAAGTAAATAACGGACGAACGATAATAATTATTAAACGCTTTCCGATTTTAAACTGAGCAGCGGGAGGATATTATCGGAGGGCAACGTTCATTATGCAACAATCTAACAATAACTAATCATCGTAAAGTCTGTTTGTCTCTCTGTTTCTCTCTCGTCGTTTTCAATCGAAAACCAGAGGGACCGTGTTGCTTACGTAGCGTGACCTAATAAGAAATTAATTATCACGGACGCGCACCGAGAGGAATAAACAATCAATAGCGAATAAATACGTGAGCAAGATACACGAGTAAATTGTACGACAAATTGTGCGATGAAATGAGACTCAGATCCAGTTGAATCGTTCTGAGTTACGAGAAATAGAGCTTTAAAACTGAAAGCTGACAAGTGGACCGCGAATATTTATGCGCGTTACAGAAAGTTTTGCGCATAACATGCAAAAATGTACGAAACATTCAAAAATTTTGAATGTTTGACTGCAAAAGAACATTTTTGAATATTTTTCTTGAAATTTGTCAGTCATTAATTGCTATCGCCTATCGTTGAAAAAAAAAAAAAACGCGAAGAAAATGTTTCTCTGTTGAAACGTTGACTATTAAAATGCACGACAGAATGAAACAAGTATTTTTTACTTCCTTTCGAAGAAAATGAAAATGAGACTTCTTCGAATAGTATTAAATCGGCATCTTCGTGAGGAACGTAGTGTCGAAGACAATTGACAAACAGAATCCATAAAAATTATAAATTATCGCGGTGATATAGTTGAAATTAATTACAACGACAATTGTTATCATATGCATAGTGTAATATACTAATATAATAGTAAATTAATAATATAAAATATATAGTATTATATATTAATATAACAGTATATTAATAATATAATATATAATTAATAATATAATAATATAATATAATATATAGTATATTAATAATATAATATATATAGTATTATATATTAATATAACAGTATATTAATAATATAATACATATATAGTATAATATATTAATTTTATATATATATAGTCTAATATATTTCAAAATTCACTGTAATTGCAATTATCGCGTCAACGAGATTATAATTATTTCACATTCGCATAAACGTCCGCGGTCCACCGCGACAAGGAGAAACTCCACTTGTTTATCATTGCACATGAAAGCGATAGCGATATACATACTTGGCTCCGACTATCGTTAGCAATTAGACGTTAAAGTTCCTCACGAGAAGTGAAAAATCGGCGATGATATATAATTAGATAGACGTTAGGATGAGGACGGCATCCTTCAACACTGTTGACTGATTCTAAGACGAATCACGAGATCGATAATAGACGAGGTGATGTGTTCCATTGATCGGAAGATTAACACGTAGAAAACACGGAGAGAAGAGTCCGCGATTAAATTAATAAAAATAGAAAGATCGAGGATGGGCATGCGCTGAAACACCTTAAATTAATATTCTAATATTTTATAGTTTCGCGGAGGTGGTCTCTGTTGATTCAATGCATACGACACCTTTAACCCTTTCAGTCCCAGTCGATCATGCGCTTTATCGAAAAAAAAAAAAAAAAAAAATGTTCAATACTATATTTAATAAACAATCTATATTTAATCTTGGATGTTCAAATTTCGCGGGTAACGAGATTAAATGGAAAAATTTCGAAATTTTATCGAGATCTACGTTTCTATATTAATTAGTTGATAGTTTCGATTGTTTGTTTCTTGTTAATTATTAAATAAATATATATGATTATTAAATGAATATTTGTATACGATATAAAACTCTGGCAATTTTTGCTCCACGTTTTTACAGAGATGCAAGAATTCGAATTAATGTTTCAATAATTTATTAAAACTAATAACAGTCTGACTGCTTTCCATTTCACGCTGCTCGCGGCACAGAAATCTTTTCAGTAAAAAGATAAAATCGAAAAATTGTAAAATCCTTCGTCGACGATCAAATTTTCAAAGAATCTTCTTTTTAAAAGCAAGACTCTTCAAGTTAATATTGATCGTTGTCAAATTAACTAACTCTAGCCACAAACCGAAATCTCGTGTATTTCGAATATTTCGCGAAAAAAAGCTGGAAAAAAAATTGAAATTTCTAAATAATGGAAATCTTGACACAAAGCGTACATATTTTTCAAGTGTTCGAAAATTACGAAATGTTTCGTCGAAGAGGGAGAATACGTGCCAAGAAGTGCAAGTTTAACCACCGTGTTTCGGAGTCACGCGGCGTTGAAAAAAGGGGAGGGGATAATCCACGATTGAAATATAGACGCATTGACCCGACGAGAAGAAAAAAAAAAAAAAAAAAGAAAAAGAAAAAGCAGGGAACCTGGCAAGGATTTCTTTCGCCGAGCGGAAAAACGATCGCGTGTCGAACAGCCAGAAAAATATTACAGCCAGCGAGCCGGTGTAATTTTCCGCGAATGCAATAAAGAAGAATTAGACAGCGCGAGGAATTTAATTGTGGCGAGAACATTCTCCCTGAAACGATGCCAATACCGGAACTACGTGCAACGTTTCTTCGACGTCGCTGGATCTGATCCTTCTTGAACATTCGAGATCGTTTGATTTCGCATCGTTGTTTCTTCGGACTTTCCAACATTTTACCTTATAAAATTGAATTATTCGAATTGGTTGTCTTATCGATTTAATTATTCGAATTGGTTATCATACAAATTATTTGAATTATTCATAAATTCAATTATTTAAATATTTTCCTTGATTATTATTTAATTATTATTATTCAATATTTAAATAATTATCATAAGTTATTAAAATCTGATATTTAATATTTGAACAATTATTTAATTACTAAAATTTAGTATTTAATGTTTGAATAATTATTGTTTAATATTTAATCATTTAAATATATCACTCTGATCAAGAATTTGTTTGAATTTTTGAAAAGCATCAAGCACAGGTGACGAGTGAAATTTTTTTCTTTTTATATATAGTGAAATTTTCGAAAGTTCCTGCAAATTCGGAGAGCAAGAACATAATAGACGTTCATCTATCGATTTTTTGCAATAGAAGTCGAGCTGATTAACTGTAAGAATTACAAATTAAATATGGTGATTTTAAAAGACCCGGAATTATTATATTGTATCACCACGTTGTAAAAATAATTTGTATGCTTAAACAATGAAACAAGAGGACTTTGTAGAACGTAGAAACTAAAGGAGTGATTCTCCGATTAACTATGATAAATCTCAATAAATGCGGTTATTACGGGGACGAGAGGGTTAAAAATCTCGTTCGATGAAGCTGTTAACAATTATTAATTACACGTTCCTTAAGAGAAGTATATTTGCAAGATGACATTGTAAAAGGAAAATAAAGAGAATTCTAACTCTGGTCTGATTATTTACCCATGATCCGTTTCAGGAGGAATTCGTGGAAAAGGAAGGCATTCATGGAAATCCTGGAAAACGTAGCAAACATTCCTCTCCAAAATAAACCGCGAGATTAATTTCAATTTTAATTCAACTCTTGCTGTTTCGACTCGATATTAATACTGCAGTATCCCACCAATATTCTGTCGAAATTTATTATCAACAAAGAGTGCAAGAAAAAATTCAAACAGTAAGTTGACCTTTCTGTTTTTTTTTAATTTCCAGAATTCGAGACCTGAGAATTGTCTCGTTTTCAAGATGTGAAAATTTGTAAAGTGTTCATGATACTTGGAGTTATATGTCTGAGGTAGGTTAATTATCTGAAACGAATTTAATGTTCTGTTTAAATTACGAAGCCCAACTGCAACAAGTGAGTATATACCATTATATATTTTTCTGCACTTCATTCTCTTGAAAATCCAGAGGTCTACTTTTCAAATACAATTGAAACCTGCCATGTTAATTTTTGCCAAACTAACTATCAAAATTAATTAATATATCAATGTCTTCTGTTTATTTAATTAAATAAACAGCATAATTTAATCAATTACTTATATATATTTTAATACATTGATATATTATTTTATTTTAATCAATCCATTTCAAAACAATCATCATTTCATCATTATCAATATAACAAGCACAATTATTCGAATAATATTTATTTAACACTTCTGCCTGAATTTCCCCGATAAACGTATAAAAGTCCACAACGAATTACGAATTAAAGTAATCGCAAGTAATTAAAATTGGTAAATGCTCCTACTTACAGCTTGAAATATTGTTAAAAATTTTAAAAGACTATTGCCACGCTTTTAACACGAAGGAATTGAATTTAAGATGAACGAATCGTACAATTTCTAATTACGACAATTAAAAAACATTAGGAATTTAACCTCAGAACCATTTTATATTCTTTTAAATTTCCGTTTTAAACGAAAATTTGGCAAATAAAGCTGAAACTCAAACATCGACGATGTAAAGCATAAAAATTATTACGTTAATATAAAAAAAAAAAATAAATAAATAAAAAATACAAATTACATAAATATATATTATGAAAGATATAAAAAATAATACTCTGTACATCTACTTGATTTCATATATCTCTATACTTGAATCTCGTTCAAGCGAATATTATTCCAAACTGGTGCTCTAATAATGTTTTACCGTATAATTAGTCGATCTTTTCCCGACGAGCACAGCGTCTGCCCCAAGATTGCAAAGCAAATAAAATTCCTTCGCTCGAGAAGGGTTCGAATGACACGACGAATCTCTCCTCCGTCGTATTTTCCACCCCTCGACGCAATAAAACGCGCGCGGGTAGCGTATTTCAATGGTAATACGAACAGCGAATACGAGGACGAGAAAGAGAAACACAAAGCTTGTAAATACCTCTTTTTTTTCGAAAACACGAGCCGCCGGTATAATCGAGGCTCCATTGTAAATGGAAACTGATCACACATCGACCGCTGAAAAGACCCTCTCGGCAACAAACCGTCTGCTCGATAAAAACCTAACCGTGGAAGTGTATCGAGCTTGCGCCCGTTTTCCTTCGATTTCAATGAAAATCGAAACCTCGAACTCGTGCCAAGAAGCAAATAATTTGGATATATATGTATATATATATATATATGTATATAGTCGAATCGTATTATTGGAACGTCTGACATTTGCTCCACTGTGATTAGATAATACGTGATTACTGTCTGTGTTATAAACTGATTATAACTGTTTATGTTATAAATAATGGCTAATTACCACACGTATATTATAAACAATGTGATTATTTTAACGTGTCATAAATAATGCAATCACTTTATGTGTACTATATATAGTATAAATAGTGTGGTTACTATGTGTAATTATTGTATGCAATTATATATATATATATACATATTTGCTATATATGTACAATAACTGGTGTAATTACTATGTATGTTGTAAATAATACTACATGCAATTACTGGATATAAATATTGTACATATGTAATTACTATATGTACATTATAACCAGTGCAATTATGATATATAACTACGATAAATATTGTAAACAGTGTAATTACTATATATATATATGTACTGTATATACTGTACAAAATATTATCACTTTTCCTTGAACTCCATAGTATACTACATGTAATTATTATAATTACTATATGTAATTACATGTGTATAATATCTATGTAATTATTATGTATATTATAAACAATGTAATATATATATATATATATACTGTATATATTGTACAAAATATTATCACTTTTACCTTTGAACTAGAAAAAGTTAACTTGAAGTAGTAATTAGAAAGTTATTAGCAAATATTATCAGAAACTTCAAAGATTATTGCCTTGCAATTAATAAAGACGAACGATTTGAATGAATCACATAATTTTTAATTATGATAGTTGAAAATATTAAGAATGTATAACACATATATCATCTTTATTAAAAGCGAAGCAATAGTCTTTGAATATTTACTTAGTAACTTTTTAGTAACTTAGAAACTTTCTAACAATATTTCAAGCATATATATATATATTTGATATAATTGTATAAATAATATATTATATACATATTATAATTATATATATATATATATATATATATATATATATATATCTATAGATATCTGTAGTATAGTTATTTTAATTTTTAATTGCATTGTTTATTGATAATGGTTTATTGAGTTATTACTTATATTTCATATACAATTGATGTAATATCTTATATTATTATATAAAAAAAGGAAAGTAATTATATATTTGATATAATTGTATAAATAATATAATATTATATATATATATATATATATATATATATATATATATATATGTTAATATCTATCTATAGATATCTGTAGTATAGTTATTTTAATTTTTAATTGTATTGTTTATTGATAATTTCTGTATGTTATAAATTACTATATGTATATACATTACAACCAATGCAATTACGACTTGTATACCACACTACATCACAAACAGATTAATTACTGTCTGTATACTACATTTGCACGTCACGGACAGTATAATTGTTAATTAACTCCAAGAAAGGTTTGAACAGACAAAAATTCGACAAGCAGACCGAACGTATCGTTTGACGAATTTCCTTCGTGAAGAAAATTCACGCTCGAGTTATGACCTATGGCAAACCCCACGGGGAACAGTTCCTTCCCTCCGTTTACGAAGTTTCGCTGAGAACGTGAGCGGAATTAACTTAATCGAGACAGAGAACAAGCAGAGTCGAGAGGCGGATAGTCAGCACCAAAGGCGTATCTCGATGAAAGATGGAAAAAGGAAGTTGCGGTTCGACCGCGTGATAATCGACGTATTCGCTGAACACACGGAAATCAGGAGAAAAGAGAGACACCCTTGGAAAATTCTCAGTTGGTTTTCAACGAATTTCCCGAACGATCTTTGGCCTCGAATTTTACATGCTTCTCGATTTCGAATTTTCCGTACGGATGTCTGAAATTTTCGAATCTCCAGAAGGAAGATCACTCGTTTGGGAGACGAATGTTCGTTCGATCATTTGTCGATTTCTATCAATTTCAGGAGAAGTAGTTGCAAAAAGTTTCAAATTTCACAGTGAACTTATCAGCTGGAAAGAAATCGCGCGTTTGAGAATGAAAGAGCCACGGAACATTGTTCGTTCTGATAATTATTAGAATATCGAGCATTGCGTCGATTGTTAAGGCAATGATTATTACAATATCGAATATCCCATTGTCACACGACGCTGATCAATCGTTTGTAATGACTGGTTATTTCATTGTCCTAAGTTGACGAAACGTTCGATTTTACTGTAAATAAATTAAAATTCTTTGTAAATAGAACTAGTCAGTATTTCTGATTAGTAAAATTTAAAATACAAACGATCGAAATGTAGAACATAGATGTGAAAACTCCGCTGGCAAAATATTTCTATAACACTCGCAAAACAAAAGAATTTCTTTAAAAACATAGATTTTAATTTTTATAATTTATAATTCTATGTGAATATATAATATAAATATAAAATATAATATTAATATATAATATAAATATATTTGTATAATTTTTTAAAAATATTATAAAACACATTCATGACGCATCATTAATATTAGCATTAATAAATTAATATAGTAATATATCAATATATGCAATTAATAAATTAACATAATAATGTGAATATTATTGATACTATTATTATATAATTATACTATAATACTATTAATATACATTATATTATATAATAATAATAATAATATACTAATATTATATTATAATATATGTAATATAATGTATATTATATAATAATAATAACATAATAATATAATATTATAATATATAATTATATTATAATATATGTAATATAATATATATATATAATATTATGGCACGTTAATAACAAAAAAAAAAAACACAATATCGTTATATTGATCACGCGAATAAAAAACATTTCTCACTGCTGTCAAAAATGTTCGACGTTGCTGGAAATCGTAATAAGAAAACGGAATAGAAATCGTTTGCGTGTCATCTATTTGCGAACAGGCGAACAAATGGGATCGAAACGTGGAAACGACGAGGTGAGCATTCGAGGATTCGAAGCGGTTAGAAAACGTTGATCTTGCGTGCTTAGCGAGAGAGTGGCGGGGGATTCCTCCGCGAAGATTGCGAGAGCCCGAACCGAATCCAGAAATCCCCCGTTTCGCTAATCTCGAACTCGATTGCAAATCGCGAATGGAACCACGTCTCTCATTTTCAATCCTGCCCCTCCCCCCTCTTTCGTCGATATTTATCGCCGTAACTGATCTAAGCCAAGAAGCTTCGCTTCATGAACGTTCTCTTCGAGGGAAAGTGAAGAATTAATTTAATAACAATATATGAAAGGAACATCACTCCTTTCTCTCTTCGATTATCCATCTGTTGCGTACGGATGATATTTAAAAACAAATTTCTTGAGCGTAACATGTATTGAGAAATATTAACGATCGGTTCCACCGATTGTAATTAGATCGGGGATTTTTTTTTTTTTCTTTTTGTAGAAGTTGCGCGAAAAAATCGGTAAGGAAAATTCGAAAGACGTGGTGTTTCCTGTGACGCGTGAGATAATTTCCAACGTTTTTCTTTCTCCATTACATTTCGAAGAATAGAATATTTTCAGTTTGGAGTTTCCCGTTATAAAATTTTGAAAGATGATGATATCATACAGTGACTGAAAGTGAAAATCAAACTACACTTTGTCAAAGATATTAAAAAAAAAAAAAAAAACTCTTCTAAAAGACAGATAAATTCCTTTCGATTTATTTATCCATTGTACAGAGTCCGATTCGTCAATTTATTGGCCGTGGAGAACGATAAAACACGATGGTCGAGAGGTCGAACACTTTGATCGTCTAACCGACGAACTATTTCCGCCCCCGTGAAATTGTTTTCCAGGAAAAACGAGAAATTGAAAAGCTCCTCTCCCCTCCCCCCCCCCCTCTTTCGAGAGAACCTTTCCCTTAACTTTTTAATTGTTGCTCCAATTTATTGGGGGCGATTAAAAGATCGACGTGGTCGCGAAGTTTTCAATTTTTGAAACTTTTCTTCAGAAGGGGTAGCAAAGAGGAGAAATACCTCTCTTTCCAAGAGGTTGCATCTTTATTCACTGCTTCTAATTAATCGATTTTAAACAAACGTTCGATACTTTGTCAGTGTATTGAGGAAGTTTGTAATTTCTGTTGGAAAGTGAAATTTTAGAAACTAGACTCGTTTTCTCTGAAAGAACTGATTCTAGTTGTAGCCAGACGGTGGATTGTTTATGTAATTTTTACGTGATCGAAGAAACCAAATTGAAATCCAAATAGAAATTCGACTTTTTGTCCATTGAATATTTTACACAATTTTGGCATTTCGCGTGCATTTCTTTGGAATTTCGAATTTTAGAGAATTATAACTGTCCCTTCAAGAGAAACGACCAGATCCCAGCAAAGATACGTTTCTCTCAAAAAAAAAAAAAAAAAAAAAAAAAAAGGAAAACCTACAAATTCGAGTTATTTCAAATTAAATTCAAGTATACGTCAAAACGATGATCAACTCTTGGATTAAATATTTCTATTGAGAACAAATGAGATCGAGCGTTCTTGCACGATTGAAATAATTCCAGAAGAAAAAATAAAAGAGAAGTACCAATTCGACGAAACGAAATAAAATAAATAAACGAATTTATATCGATGAAATGGAAAGCAGAAAATTTCCGTTCCGTTTTCAATTCCCGAGGTTTTCGTTTCGTTTGGGGGAAAAACAAAAAAATCGAAAATCAAATCGCGGATCGACGAATTGAAAACGTGACGGGTGTGTAAATGAAATAAATCGGCGAAGAGGCGAGGGAATACGGATAATGCGCCAGAAATGAGAAAGAAAGAGAGAGAGACATAGTGCAATTTGGCAACAATAACACGAGCCTAGGACCAGCAGCTGAATAAAATAGTTAATTGCAAAACGCATCTGCGCAGTGTGAAAATCTGTTAAACGGGGCTTGTCAGGAAGTTGAAATTAATCACCGTGACGGAACAAACGCCTGAATGGGATGATTAACGCGGTTACGACGTATAAATAAACAACAAAGTGCAAAACGTGAACCGTCACCGGTGAAAAAAAAATCGATCCTTTTGCGGATGACTCAACTTTTCGGCTGTCGAAGCGTCCTTAACCTTTTGCCACGCACGCACGAGAATTTTTTCTCCCAAAATTGCAATATTTTCTCAGTCTTAAATATTATAAAATTATTATATATAATAATAATAATATTATATATATTATACATAATATTATTATAATATTATATATTATAATAAAATAAATATTATACATTACAACTTAATATATAAATATTAATTTTCTATTTTTTATATGTAAATATATAAATGAAATATATAGGAAATAAATATTTACACAAACTAAAATTAAACGGGGAAACAAGAATATACAGTAGAAAGAAAAAATAATCACGAAACGAAGAAGAAAGAGAATGTAATTAACGATTAATTTAGAAAAAAAAGAAAAGAATTTAGAGAAAGCCGGAATACAAGAGAATTGAATAAATAACCATCGACACAGAACGATAGTCAAATTAAGAATGAAAGATGTAACAGGAAATCGAAACTTGTTTAAAAATGAAAAAAATTGAGTTAAGTTTGAACATTAAAAATTAAAAGTAAAAGAATCAGAGGCATTTGACGAGAGAATAATCGAATAAAACACGAACGAAAAGAGGGATATTTCTGGACTGCACGTCAAACGATGACTGATTGTTCGAAAATTAAGATTAACTGAAGAACAGGGCGCTGCAAATTGAGATAAGTTGAATCTAAAAAAAAAAAGGGGGGGAGGGGAGTGAAAAAATCGAGATGTTAGCAAGAAAGTATAATACAATGAATCGAGAAGCTAGGGTAGAGAAATCAGGAAAAAGTTCAGAACGAAAGCGAAGGAAAGGAAATAATGTGGTGTGTGAAAAGGAAAGGTTAAAGGTGAGGTGAGAGAAAATTATGAAAAATCGGGGAGGAAGGGGAACACGGAGGGAAAAAATGAAGGATGGAAAAAGAGGAAAGACAGTTTCACCTGAACCATCGACGGCGAAATAAGGGTGGTCAAGGGGAAATGAAGGGAACGGAGGGGGGGATAATGAGAGATTACCAGCGAAAGTCGATAGGAAAACGATTAACCCCAAAGAACGGCCAATAATTTTCATTTTGCGAAAAGTGAACGAAATACGACGATGAAAATTACAAAATTTCACGTCCTGCAATTTTCGTATAATATTTACAATAGATCCTGTAAAAATATTATTTATATACATATATGTATTAGGTGTATATTATTATAATATTATATTTATTATTATAATATTATTTATACATATTACGTGTATCGTGCTTGTTGTCGTTCAGAACCGTCAAATGGTAATTGAGTCGAGCTGTACGAAGAAAGATACAAAGTGGGTCGAATTTATATAAAACATTCGAGTTGAATTCAAGTAAAATTTCACCCTGACGGATAAGAATTTCATTTCAATCGAAACGAAGTTTGATCGAAATTTAAATTACTGGCCCAACTCGTTCGAAGCCTTATCTTGCTGAATTCAAACAAGACTGTAAAATTATAAAATTATTAAAATTATTCATTAATGAAATTACACGAGATTTCTCGTTGAAATCAACAAGCGCCAGTGTTCTTTAGAATCATTGAAACAACATGTTTCACATTTTTTCAAGATGATTCTTTCAATTCAAGAAAAGAATATTAAGAACAATTATAAAGCAAATTATAAAGTAAATAGAGTGTAAAATAATTATATTATAAAATTATATTAAATTATAAAGTAATTATATTATAAAATTATATTAAATTATAAAGTAATTATATTATGAAATTATATTAAATTGTAAAGTAATTATAAAGTAAAAATAATTATATAGCATTAAGTGTTAAGAATGATTGTAATAATTAAATAATTATACGCTTTCGATCTCTGCATGAAAAGAACTATACGCGAAGAACTATATACCCGAACTACATACAAACGTAATAACCGTGTGAATAAAAGTTCGAACTGTCCCTGCCATAGTGTAAAGATGTTTGTACAATTTCACACGATTTGTGAGCATTGCGTCATAACTATATTCAGCAGTGGTCGTTATTCCCGGATTTCTGGATATTCCTTACGTTCCAAGCAGACGATTACTTGTAAAAGATTCAGCAGTTGTATACCGCGATGCTATCCGTGGCGGAATTGATTCGTTTCCAAGAACCTTCTTTCATTTATTCGCAACAAACCGATATAACTCGAGCACGGACGCGTCAATTAACGAGAGAAATTTGTCTCGAAGTTCAAGTATACTTGTTTGGTCAAGAGAATTCTTCTCGTTCTAGTAGTAGACTGACATTCGTCAAAATAAAAAAAAAATAAAAAAATGAAAAAATAAAAAGAAAAGAAAGAAAGAAGAAGAAAATACACACACGAAATGGGATCATCTTTTTGGCAGGGAATCTCTGAAACTTCTTCTCGCGAAATAAAAATGGTAAAGAAAGATCGAATTAAATAAAAACTAAATAAAAACACTCAGAATCGTCGTAACTCAATTATATTAATGTCGATCCTTAATATTTCTCTTATATATCGTTAATTCGATGTTAGAAGAAACGAAATTAACACAGTGAAACACTATTTTCAACATATTCCAACAATCTCGCAACTTGTATAGATAAACAGTAAAACATAATGCTAAAAAATAATAGTGAAACTAAAACTAAATAATAAACTAAAAATAAAATGGTAAATTAATAAATAATAAAATTAATCACTAATAAATAATATAATATAATAAATTAATAAATAATGTTAAATTAAATAAATAGTAAAATTTTAAACTTTTAAAGACGAAATGCTTCCATTAATGAATAATAAAATAAATAACTAATGAACTAATATATAATATAATAAATAATAAAGTAAATTGCTAATAAATAATATAATAAATTAATAATAAATTAATAAATAATAAAATAAATTACTAATAAATAATGGTAAATTCAACAAATGGTGAAATACTTTTTAGAAACGAAATGCTTCTATTAATTTTAATAACTCTCCCCCAAGCTATAACATTTCATTGAAAGAAAAGGAAACTCGAGCGTAAAATGCTAACAAATCAAATTATTCCTGCCCGACAACGAACAGCTCCGTATTTACCAAGGATTCACCAAAACCGGAGATCAAGCTCAGTTTCGATTGGAAATCCCATTCGTGTCTCAGCTACAGATCCACGAAGCTCCTGCGTTATTGCTTTCAATGTATTGTCCAGTACGTGTAATACACTCCGTGCATCGTCCATTAATCATTCTCTGTAACGTTTCGATTGAAAAATGGCACGCCCCTGATCGACAGTGTGGCGAGATATGCATCACATTCATCAGTTCACCAGAGATCCAACGTTTGAAAATGGAGACTACTGCTGGCACTGGTGCACGAGAAAGAGAGAAATATCGAGCAAAAGAGATTTCAGAAAAATGTGATGATTATGAGCTGAAAGGGAGGAAACGTACGGGCGCGCGTGTGTGAACGTTACGTGCATTTATATCGGGGAGTAAATCGTTTTCAAAGAGGAGAACCTCCCTTAACGTTAGAACGCTCGCATGAAAGAATGCTTGTAATGCGATAAGGAATAGCAAGACTCTGCTCGGAAAATTTGCGAAAAATTATTTTAAATCCATCAAAGTTTACCAAGTTTCGTGAAAAAATTCGTTCGTATTTTCGAAATTTTTCTGATCCTATGATATTCGTGGACGTTTGTCAAGTTTTTGGATCTTCGTGGTTATTCATCTTCTGCACGTCAGAAAGTATCTTTTTTTTTTTTTTTTTTTTTTAGGTATAACTATCACATTTCAATGTTAATATAAATATTAGTAAAAAATATAATATAAGACGCAAACAATGTAAATACGGTATAACGTAAAATAGTAATTTTAATACAAATGAATGAATTATGAACACTTTGTAACTACAATATAAATCTGGTAATATTTTTCTAATATTTAGAAATATTATATGATATTTAGAAACATAATTGCTAGCATTATACAACGTTTAGAAATATATTATATTATCTTATATTATTGAGAAATATAATAATTAAAATCCGAAAGTAAGAGATCGTCAATTTTAAAATAGACGAGTGCAATTGTAAGATACAATATGCTTCGACAATTTTCTAGGACGAAAAATTATTTCCATTTCACGCTCTTGTCTAACGATATTTATAATACCTATTTAATAAGTTTGAAAATCGTTTCGAACCATTTTTAACTACTGTTTCAATTAAACTCCAACAGAAAGAATTTTCTTCATTAATTACTTTCTCCTTCGAACCCTTCTGTTTCAAAATAAAAATAAATTTATCACGTAATCTCGCGTTGGTCTTCTAGTAAACCGATAATTGGAAATCTAAGGGCATCGATAAATACGTCTTGTCGTTGCATGCTGATACAATAACGATATCCTGATTGCAGCATGTTACCTTGAATTATGCGCCTCGTTCAATTTCCTGTTACCCAGTCAAACGTTTTTCCTGTTCACTAAAATACACCTAACAGAGATACTTCCAATTTCCAAAAAATTAAAAAAAAGAAAAAATGTAGTAAATATTCCAAGTACACGTTAGAAGAAAAATTGAAGATTTGAAGTATTAGAAATATAATTTAACATTAAAAAATATTGCGATGAGAAATAATATAATATATAATAACAGATAAATATTAATATACAATAGAAATATGTCGCGTCATTAATATCTGACATTATTTTCAATTGCAATCGCAAAAATATCAATTCCTTTTCAAACTAAATATCGATTTCGTAAAATTGCAAAGTCTGACGATATGTCGAACAAATACTTGAAATTCTCATTCAAAAATAAGATTCAACGTGAAATGATTGATAAAACTAATTGCACTGGAACATGGACGCTCGATCTTTTCTCACGATAGGCGAAATTGTTGCATTAACGTGGCGACAATGTTCTACGAGAAATTGCGAGAATAAATAAACCGGAACGTTGACATTTACCAAGATGAATGCACCGTAACGATGGACTGTGAATTTCTTAAACAGATCTCAAGCCTCAGCTTCAGGTTTGAACTTCGTTTCAACAGTCCCGTGGGATTTTCCAAGGCGGAGGAACGGTGGGACAGGTTGTTAAATACTGGGAATTACGCGAGCGAGAAGCCCGGATCCCCGAATCTCGATAGAACTCGAGAGAGAAGGAGGAAACGCCATTCAATCTCTTCGACAGCAATTAATTCCGTAATGGCGACATCTTGAAACGCTCGAAGCGGACAGAAATCGGATAAGAACTGAGAACTGCCCCCGTAAAAAAAAAAAAAAAGAAAAATTTCATTTCCGTGGAATGCTGCGACGTGTGAAACTCGACTTTGAAGCAAACAAACATTTGCACGAACATACGTAGGCTTTCATAAATAGAAATTTAAACTGTATTACAATGTTGATGCTATATTGTAAATTGATACGATAAATTATTGCGATATTTTGAATTTTTCTCAAGAAGAAAGCTATTAAATTGCGTGATATTTCAATTATTATAATAATATTCATGAGTGTTGCTATTTGCATAATATAAATGTCACATCTGTGATGTGGAATGTACTTTTGTATTAAATATATAATTGCAATTTCTATACCGCCTATGCATGTGCATGTTTAAATTTGTTTCAAACACTCGACTAATGTGATATTTTTATACTTGTTTCAAGCTTGATCGATGTTAATAAAATGTTAAAACATATTTGTATAATATAATATGTTTACGTATCAACTCTTCGTGTGTTTAATTTATACTAAAATATTAGAAAAATATAATATAATATTAGATAAGGATAATATTTATACTGAAATACTAGATAAATAGCGATTCTAGTATTCCAGTGATAGTACTCTAGATCAGAGTCGGCTAACTGGCGGTACTTGCACTTACCCCTTCCACTGCATCGACCACTCTACTACTGGAAGTGGGGAGAAATCGATGCAGTGGAAGGGGTAGCGCTAGCAATCAGGAAAGTGGGGGGCGCCAGTCAGCCCTCTTCGCTCTAAACGATCTCACAATCAACAACAAAATAACTGCTCTGTTTATTATATATAAAAGTTCAAAACTGTCAAAATGACGGCATTTTTGATTTCAAACACTCACTGTTCAACACATTCACGAAAAGTTTCTACAAAAAGGCTCGAATTGAAACTTTCACGAGAAACGTTAACCATAAACATGAAGTAACACATATCTATACTTTCATCAGTACCATAAATTCACGTTATTTCGAAAGAACGATATAAACAGACATAAATCCCGAGGGAATTCTTTAAAAATTCTACCCAACGCAAAAGCATTTCAATCTGTGGACTCAATCGTTGCTAAATTATGGGATTTCAATTTGTGACTTTCAAAAAGCTCGTTCACGAAGGAGATTGCACGCGCCCGAAGCATGCAAAAGCACGGTGCGTGCGGCTGATCGCGTCTCCCTTATCAGAGTCGCACATCGTGCAAATAAATTCCTCGTGGCGTGGCCGCGACACGTGATTAGTGTTGTCTGTCACGCTTTCCAACGTGGAAACGTCGCGTTACGGTAACTTGTTCTTCGAAACCGTTCGATCGACAGAACTTGTTCACGTCACAGAGGGGAGAGAGGTTGTAATTTCGTTTCTTTGAAACCGGTTCAACCAGATTATCATCACTGATCGTTTGATCCCCTTCGAATGCACGTATAATAATTTCAACAATGAGACACGACGTGTCAATAATAGAAGAAATTTATCAACGACTTCAATATCAATTTCAATAGTAAAATTTTATTTCTGCGATCGAATTTAATTTTGCATTTTAGTGTCGGCAATAACGATTGGGTATTAATGGCGTTCACAGCGTCGAACGTGGAAGAGAAAATGGAATTAAATGTTTCAAAATCTCGGGTGATTCAACCTGAATTCACTAACCGCGATCTAATATTTCAATCTCGAAACAAGAATGCCAGATGAGAGGTAATCAATTGTTGATCGGGTATTTTATGCCGAATTTAACACGGTTTCGCGGTATCTTGATAAATGGGTCACAGAATAACCCCCCGTTTCGGCCTGTGTCCGAAAACAAATTTAAACGCCATTTTTTATTAAAATCTTCATACGAGAGATGGCCACGCGGAAGAAACAATTTAATTAAACATCGCGCAGTAAAATGTGGAGCAACGCAATTAAATTATTGCGATAATAAATGATTAAAAGATCGAAACCGTAATTATTAGTTATCAAAGTGAAATTCTATTATACATTAATTGCATAATTATCTTCTTCTTTTTTTTTTTTTTCTTTAAATTAGATATCGATTCCAGAGCAACTGAAGTAAGTATTAATGATTGTTTTTATCACTTTATCAACAATTTATGACTCGAGAATCGAGTTTTCGTAATATTTTTGTATATTACTATATCACTGGAACAATCACACACGGGCAATTCATGCAATGTTAAAAATTATTTGAAAGAAAGAACAAATACTTCTCTTCTTTTTGACATAAATTTAAGAGGCATTTCTGTGTGTATATTGTTCAATTCGATTATACAATACATTCGATACAATATCATACATCGACATATTGTTCAATATAATTATACAATATATCGTTTAACATGTTTCAAACTATGTTTCCAAATCAGTAAATTGATTGAATTTAAAGGAAAAACATATTGCTTACAAAAAAAAAAAAAAAAAAAATACACACACACATCGATGATGCAAGCTATTTAAAAAAGGAACAAACATTTTTTTGCTATAAATTTCAGAAAAAAGATATAAATATAATACATTTTCATGCATATTTCGTGTTATATAATTATACGATAGGTTCATGCATCATTCAATACAATATTAGACGTATACATTGTTCAACAAAATTGTACAATGTATATTGTTTAATAGTTACACAATGTTTAAATTGATTTTTTTCTAACTATGCACGTACAGGGACTCCAATTGATATTATATACTATTATTTATACCTGGGCTTACTTTAGAACGTGAAACCTCAAAACGTATTGTTTATTTTATTTTAAAACATTTTTACATCACGTAGCAAACGGAGATGGTACTGTAAATTGACATCGAACGTAAAAACATTGAAAAATTCTGTTCGCGACTGAATTTACAATAGGTTTGAAGACTGAAGCATTTTTTTTCACAGTGACCCCCGAAAACTTGATGCACGATTCCTTTTTTGCCATTTTACCGAACTTCGAATATCAGACGAAAACGAACACAATTTCTAGAATTCTCGTTCAATGTTCAATAAAATACCAAAAGAGAAAAAAAAAAAATTATACATCAGGTTTTCTCTGGTCGTTACAAAGGAAGGGTTTCAATCTTCAAATCCATTGGAAATTCACTTACAAAAATAAAAATTTTTCAATCTTTTCACGTGTATTTATTTCCAAGAGGAAACGTACCTTCTTGTTTCGCCTATTTGCATGAGAATTTCTTAAATACTTGCAGCGTGAAAATTTCTCAAAGTAAAACCAGTCATCCATTTCGAAAGCAGAGGCTTCAGACTTTAAAATGAGCCCAGGCTCATCGTCGTAGAAAATCACAACAGTTTAAACATTCAATATTGGAATATTAATGGGGGTGATTGCGTTCTCGTCTCAAATTACGAACGTGTCAATTAATTCTCGAGCTAATTTCAAAGAAAACGCTTTTGTTCAAGCGCCCTGAACGATGAAAAGTTAATTTGAAGCAAGAAACAACAGCGAAGACGCGAAATTTCGCATTGTACGTCCAATATTCAGAAATCAATTCGCATTAGGCGACGACCGAGAGAAAAGTAGGTCGAACAGCTCGAATGAAGTTCTCGAAGCGAGATATTCAGCTCGTTGAATGATAGGTGAGACACACACACACACACATATATGTCCTTGATACTGATTACATACGAATTTCGTTATTTCATCCCCACGATCGCGAGAAAGTGGAGAAACGGATTTTTCATCAGGCACCAAGTCTCCTCGTGCACAAAGAAGCTTGTCTTTAATCATAGAAGAAGGTCTCGTCCTTCTTGTTCTTCTTTTTCTTTTTTTTCATCAGCATTGAGAACGAAATTGACTGGCAAATTATATGTAATCCGAATACGAAAAGATTCGGTACGCAACTTAGAATGTTCGATAAATCGAGGTGAAACTCACACGAAAAAATTCATTCGGCGAGTGAATTTTTGTAATTTGTTTCGTTCCAGGTGAACAAACGTGTTTCGTGTATCTTTCAAATGATTTCAAACAGTGAAAGACTAATAATTTTTGGCACTGAACTAACTTTAACCGAGACGACAATTATATAGAATGTTCTATAGAATAAATTTGTTTCGATAATAATTTTATTTCAATGACAAACAGATTTATTTTTATACGATTCTCGAAACAATTATTCATCAGACACTGTCTAGACTAGTTTACAGTGTATTTTAATTATTTACATTTTTCACCGAGGCAAATGGGGAGAAATTCTCGAAATAAACATTTCTGCAGTTTTAAACATGCAAAACTATACGAAACAAACCACCTGTTATAATATTTCAGTGGACGAGGCGAACTTTAATTGAATCCTGTCGTTTTTTGAAAATTATACTCGTGAAAATATAAAACTGCGTAGCATACCACAAACGCAACCATGGAAAATAAACTATATGACAATATTCCGCAATATTATACTATTCTTCTTACGTCACGAACACCTTGTCGATTCATCAATTAAGAAACTTTCCAGAAATCTGCGGTTCACTTGCCACGTTCAACTTCAGACGAGAACCAACCAATGCCCAGATTCCAAATCAAGCATTCGCAGCCATTAAAAAGAAAGAAAACCCCTTAAATCCGCGTTGTATCCCGCAAAACATCCTACTCGGCATTGCAAATGCACCGGAGCCGGTCTCCAAATCCGACAAACGCAAACGTGCCGCGATTTCGCGCCGACCAGTTTCATCTCGGAATCCGAAGGACGAGCGAGATTCATCGGCGAAACGTGCCGCGGTCCAGGTCGTTTTAATCACGCGGCTTCCCACCCTGCTCCCGAGTCGCGATAAACAAAGACAGGAGGAAACGAGCGCCGAAAGGGAGCGGAAGAAGCGAGGCTGGCAACTTCAAAGCTACGAGCTCATTATTAACGAGAAAAAGAAAGAAAGGAGGAAATATAGGGAACGAGAAAGAGGCAGTCGTTCGTTTCGTTTCCTCGAAGCTTTGGTGAATTTTGTACAAACGAGAAGCTGCTCCTCCGGAAAAAGAAAAAAAAAAAAAGAAAAAGAAGAAATACGTTCCTTGCATGCGCGAGAACGTCGATTCATCCATTTCTGGAGAACGTTCCGTAGGAAATATCCGATTTTCCAATGCACATGGAAAGAGAACTTTTTGCCCCGATTGCTGCAATATTTTCTCTCTCAGTTCCAAGTATATTTAAGTACAACTCGGGCAAATAACGAATGATAAATTTGTTACTTCTCGGTAATTTCTATCCAGTGATATACCGGCGAGTTCAAAAAGAATGCGACCGAATTATTGTATACGGTTTGGTCGCTCGTTATGGTCCGCAATCAGTTGCCAGCGCAACGTGGTAGTACTGAACGTACTGGGACTTTGTACATATCAACTTCTACTGTAACTCGTGGAGTCGACTAATTGGCGACCTCCCACTTTTCTAGCGCTCCCCCCACTTTTCTAGCGCTTCCCCCACTTTTCTAGCGGTTCCCCCACTTTTCTAGCGCTTCCCCCACTTTTCCACCGCTCGCCCGTCCACTACATCCATCTCTCCGCTACGTTGAAACTTCGCCGCCGTGCATGAGCCCCACTCCACGTAGTGGAGAGGTCGATGCAGTGGAGGGGGTAGCGCTACTAATCAGGAAAGTGGGGGCAAAGGCCGCCAGTTTGTCAGCTTTGGCTTAATGTATCATTATTTTAGTGGTCATTGATAATGATTTCGAGAACTCGATTTTATAAACAATTATCTCACTAATTCAATAATTTAATCGACTGTTTATAACAATTTGTAATATGCTTTTTTTACCAAAAACTTAATCTATTACTGTGACCATTATATCATCTTTACTATTATGTTACTATTACTTTAACATAATGTTTTATTATCTATTATACAGAACTGAATTAAATTTCTATTAATGAAAAGTTCAAGCTTATATACTCAGTGCTTATTTATGTTGCAACAATTGTATTAAAGATGCAAATTCTTCACTAATTAAATGTACTAAAGCTGAAATTAATTAACAATTTGAATTAATACTTAAAATATTCACACTTTCAGTATTTCTTTACATTAAAAGCAAAATCTTCAACACTTTACTAAATCAAAATCAGGACTTTATATTAGATTCGCACAACTTAGTATCAAAATTGTTGAGATAGCCGTACGTAAATCACAAATTTTGTAATTTAATGCCGAAATTGACCGATAGAAAATTACATTCAACGTACGAATTCAACGAAAATAGAAAAAAATTCAATGTTACATAACCAAGCAGTAAAATAGTTCTCTCTCCGCGTTTCAGGCATTTCAATACCTCGGATCTCATAATCGACTTCAGATCCAATGAAAAACTGTTTGCGCGAAGAATTCTTTCGCAACTAATTTCAGAATTTTAATATCAAAGGCTGTCTTGGCAAGGGAAGAAGAAAGGCGAAGGTTCTCGTACAGCAGAGAGCGGGAACGTTCGACGATATTGAAAAAGCTGGTGAATTGCGAGCAAACGTCAGAAATGCTAAGTCGGCCAATCTCAATGCTTCGTACATCCTTCGTGAAAGTTTAATCAATAATCGATAATTCAATGAAATTCAATTATTAAGAAGAACAAGCCCAGTCTGTTAGATCAAAAAAAAAAAATAAATAAATAAATAAATAAAAAATAAAAAAAGAAGTAAATCAGAGAAGTCAGTGCACAGTGGTAAAAATTACGGATTTCAGGTAAACGAAATGACCCTAATGAATAATTTATAGTTTCCTCAAAAAGTGGAAAAATTGCAGACGAAAATCACGAATAGATGAAACTGAGGCAATCAATAAATAGCAATAAATTCAATTTGATATTCGAGAGAATAAATAAAATAATTTACTTCGTTATCATTATTATTGAATAACTTGTTTTATTCTGCTTCGTCACTTCATCAGTTAAAATTTCATTGTTGAAACATACACTTTTTTATTTACAACAGGGAAAAATTTCTCTTTCCTTTCAAAAAAAAAAAAAAAAAAAAATCTCTTTAAGAAATTACAATCGATACCTATTAAATTAATCGCTATGTTTCTCGACCCAAATCAATATTAAGGAACATCGTAAAGATGAAACGAAACGTTCTCTACCAGAGAATTCGAGTGAAAGTTTTTATTCACCGCGCGAAGACAACGGCGAAATAAAAGAACGAACGAGGAACGAGAAAGGCAAACTGTCGGCAAAGTTAAATTAGAGGCAAATCGGGTGGTCGTTAATGCTACCAGCAAGTGGGTACCGAGTTGCACGTCGTTCGAGATCAATGGGAGGAGAAGTTCCAAGTGGAGTAAGTGGAATATAAAATTGCGGGGAGAAACTGAAACGATCGAGCCCGAACGACGAGCGAGTTGTAATTGCAGTCGACCAGCGCTTCGACACTTGGAGATTCGGCGAAAGGACGCGAGATATTTTAATTGAAAATTTTCACCGCCGTGAAAACATCCGCCGCCAAAACTGCTTGAAATTGGTTGAAAATCGCTGGGTCAGTAGCTAACTCTAGCTCGAAGCTCCGTGGATTTATGAATTTTTAGAGACCCGACGAGTGAAACGAGAGCTGGCGAGTCAATTTTTGCGTTCAAAACACGAGAACACTTTGGTCGGTGTGTTTAACAACGCGGGGGAAATTTATCCAGTAAAATTACAACTGCTCGCTCGTTGCTACAGTGATTTACGATCGCTGATTTCACAATAAAATTACAATAATTTCGTTAAAATTTTCTAGGATGCATTCAATTTTAAAAATTCCAACGATTTGTCGTAGTTTGTGTAAAAAAATTGTAAGTAACACAAGTTTGATATTTCGATCGTCCGTGGCTATATTATTTACATTTCGTACTTGTGTTAATTAAAGACTCGAATTACGACGGCCAATTTCAAGGTCGTTCTCTTTTCTTTCTATTAAAGAAATGATCGAAGTAATATTATCGATGCTCGTTTTTTTAGAATTTTAAAAATGAATTTTTTCCCTCCGTTCTCTTTCTTTTACTCCCCGATTTTCTCTCGAAATTCTCTGTGGCTGATATGAATTGTTCGACACAAATTTCAAATTTTCGTGAATAAATTAGAATAAACTGAAACTTCAAAACACACAGAACTGATTATTAATTATTATATAATATAATATATATAATACATTATATTACATAATATTATTATTACTATAATATTTATATTATATTAATTAACTACATCAACAGATAAGTACCATTACTCGCGTTTATTATCGTTTCGAAGCCAACGCCAAATTTTCGACAACCACCTCGAAAAAGAAATCCCAACGAAACAACCGCAACCGAACTGAATTTCGTGCAACGACGAGACAACTCTTTAGCAGACACACGCGAATGTTGCTTTCCCGATAAAAGAAGAAAATAAATAAAAAAATAAAAAAATACGGAAGAAGCAAGAAAAAGGAGGAAAACAAGGAGGAACGAATTTCTGCGGCACGTGCGACCGACGAACTGGAAAACGAAGGAACAAGATGGCGGAGCAACGTCCGAGTGATTCGTAAACAGAAGAAATCGAGGAGAACAGGCGTGAATAACGATTTCTATCGTGGTCCGGGCGGCGAACAGAGACAAACGGAGAGGTGGGGGTGGCGTGAGAGATCGAGAATTCCGAGACTGGCTTCCGTCTACGTCGGGCGACGTGACGTTAATTAACCCTCGACGCGCGTGAAAATAGTCTCTTCAGGCGTGACACGAGCGTTTTCGCTGCGTGCTGGCGAGTCGTGCTGAAAATTGCACGGAAAAACGATCTGTCTCTCTCTCTCTCTTCGTTTCTGCGTGTTCTTCGTCGGAGAGAACTCGATCCAATTTGGTTACACAGACACCGGACTGAGCCGAGTTTCAATGTCTTTCGTCAGCGTTGAATTGGACAACTGCGTCGAGAATTGAAATTGAAGATTACAAGTGGAGACGTTTTCATGAATAACATAATGCTCGTTGTGTGAAACATTATCAAACAGTGTCAAACAAATATAAAAGGATGTTGTCAAACAGTATCAAACAAATCTAAAAGTGTATTATCAAACAGTATCAAACAAATGTAAAAGTATATTGTCAAACAGTATCAAACAAATCTAAAAGTATATTATCAAAGAGTATCAAACAAATGTAAAAGAATATTATCAAACAGTATCAAACAAATCTAAAAATGCATTGTCAAACGGTATCAAACAAATCTAAAAGTATATTATCAAACACTATCAAACAAATCTAAAATTATATTATCAAACAGTATCAAACAAATCTAAAAGTGTATTATCAAACAGTATCAAACAAATGTAAAAGTATATTGTCAAACAGTATCAAACAAATCTAAAAGTGTATTATCAAACAGTATCAAACAAATGTAAAAGTATATTGTCAAACAGTATCAAACAAATCTAAAATTATATTATCAAACAGTATCAAACAAATGTAAAAGTATATTATCAGACAGTATCAAACAAATGTAAAAGAGTATTATCAAACAGTATCAAACAAATCCAAATGTACATTATCAATGACTACGATAATAATTCGTTGTCATTGTATATATTATATATATCATAAAATGTTATGATTCAACAATCTTTCTATTTAATATTTCATGTTGTATATTA
The DNA here is from genome assembly GCA_036937485.2 of Tetragonisca angustula. Taxonomy (NCBI): domain Eukaryota; kingdom Metazoa; phylum Arthropoda; class Insecta; order Hymenoptera; family Apidae; genus Tetragonisca; species Tetragonisca angustula. The sequence continues at coordinate 1,328,224 of JAWNGG020000028.1, forward strand.
TGTGCTGACAGAAATATTCGAACACTGTTGCAGAAACGTATTTTTGAATATGTATGAAACAACATGAAACATTCGTGGCTATATTGGTCAAGTTTGAAACAAATTTAAGAATATATATAGTGCTTCTTATTAATATTCGAACACTACGTATCATATGTTGCATCTACATCATAGAAATATAACATTTACTTGTTTATATAGCAAAATTTCAAGTATTAAATTAATTATACAGTTAAATAATGTATATTACAAGTATTAAAAGTTGTAGCTAAAAGTTAAAAGTTATAAGTATTAAGAGTCATATATAATGTGTTATCTTTTAATACTGCATTATAGCATTAATACTGCGCGTTGAATTACATCATAACTAGCAATGAAATTGAAATTAAAGAAAAAAAGATAAGAAAAAAAAATGAACGAAAGATTTTAATTCGATTATTCAATGTTTTCATATTAAATCGTATCAAATCACATCCCCGTATCAACTCTCCGTTTGCAATTTTCTACTTCGTTCCAGTTTGATTTCGTTTCGCCGACGTTAATTAACAATCGTTACCCGAGTCGACGACATCGAAAGTTTTTAAACAGCGATGCTCGCTGAATTTGGCAAGCCAGAGGGAAAGTTCCGAGACAGCGGCGGAAAATACAAAGATGCAACAGTCAACCCCCGAGCGCTTTGGGGGATGCTGGAATTCAATTCTCCACTGCCTCTCCACCACGGCGTTAACTTCATTCTGTTAGAAGTCACCGGTCACTAATTGTGTCGCCATCTTTTTCGACTATCGGAACTTTCACGACGCACATCCTCTCCTCCCTTTTCTTCCAATCGTCGCGTTGCACAATACTTATAAAATTCGTAAAATCAGTGGAAATTACTATGAAATGAAATTTAATATTGCGTACTATTAATTACAACATAAATTAAATACATAATAACGTATATAGTGTATATTGTGATTAATAGCAATATTAAATTTCATTTCATAGTAATTATATATATAAGTAATTAACATAGTAATTAAGATATATATATATATATATATATATATATTAATTATATTATTATAACGTTAAGCTAATGTTAATCTTGATCATTTTGTCCACTGAATTTTTGTTTCAAAATAAATTATACATGCTGCTGTTGACAGTGAAAGTTTGGAATTGACATTATTGGTGATCATTAAAATTGACGGCTAATAGTCGATCGCTGTGTACTTAATTTTGCTGGTTTGCAATGATTAGAAATTTCACACGACGTTTGCATATTTTTTATACGGACTTATGAGGTCAGAATTTCGGAATATTGCAATTTTGAAAACTAGCGAGAATGATGGATTGCTATGTACGATGAAACGTTAAAATGACGTCGATCAACAATACTAAAATTGATGATTAATAGTTGGTCGTTATACATCGAAGTTCAGTTAGCTTTTAAATAAAAAAAAAATATATTTAAAATATTTAAATATTTAAAAAAATAAAAAAGTCTCCGATGAAAAGTACAAAATATGTTCAGCAAAAAAACAACATGAAAAACGTGTAACAAACTTGTTGAAAATTGTTGCGTTAACTGCTTGCTGACGAAACAAATTTTTACGATCTCTGCGAAATCTTCTAATCGATCTGAAATTTATCTTTCAAACTACAGCCATAATAAAATTTCAAAATACCTCACCTATGCACGTCATACTTTGATGAATCAAACTGAAATGTTAAAAAGAAGAAAAAAGTACCGAAATATAATTTTCATTTAAAACAAGTTCGCACGAAATGAAATTAAAAGAAATTACCTCCGCAAACGTTAAAACGGTTCGTCGTACAAATATAGAAAATCCCGGCGAAAGCAGAATGTTAAATGTTCGCGTTTCGTTTGATTCGCAAAAAAAAAAAAAAAAAAAAAAAAAAGAAAAAAGAAGAACTCTCTCGCCCGCTGAAACCTATTTCTGCCGGTGTTCCCGAAAATACGTCGCAATCCGTGAACGAATTTCTTCCAGACAACTGACCTTAATCCGGCATTTCTCTTGCCGGTCGTCTTCTGAACTCGCGAGAGAGAATCGTGTCGCATTTCTCTTGCCAGACGAATCCTTATTGATGCGCGCGCCAGAACGTTCGTCACAAGCCGCTTCCAAGCGTCGAAAGGAAACGAACGGGGTGCGCGGACATTTAGCGATTTTTACGACGCTCGAGAAAAATATCATTCGCGTATTCTTAGCGTTCGGAGACCTGAACAATTGATCATTAACGCGTAAAGCGTAAAGTGTACAAAGTTGACGCAAAAAAATTTCATTTTATTTTGAGTTCAGCTAGCTGCTTTACAATCTCGCCAATGGAGCAATTATTAATTTTTAGAATTGAATTTTGAAAATCTGCCAATCCTCGAACTGGCAAAAAAAATTAATTGAACACAGCACGGATCTCGACAGTGATTTATTTCGAAGACATTCTATTCCATTCATCTGTGCTATAATTTTATTGATTGATAAATGTATAATTATAATTAACACCAGAATTGTCAAAGTGATCAAAATGACTGATTTATAATTTTCGTTGTTTTAGAAGTTTCGTGCATGTAAAATTGTGCCGTTTTCAGAAATTTCAGGTCAAATTTCGTGCAATTCAATGGATTACACGTAACAATTAATTGACTTTATCACGTTGAAATAAATTCAAACAAACAACGATAACAACATTTGTTGATTCTTGATTGTTACAGAATTACTACCGTAACACAATAATTTCGAACGTGTGAATCATCAACGTTTGCAGTGCAATTTTGAATGAATTTGTTGTTGGCAGGTTGAATTTCAATTTATTAAATTTATTTACGACGCGACGCTTCAATATTCGAGCACTCGAGGCCATTATTTTCCTATTCGTAAGAATTTTGTAATTTTACTTTAACGTTTAAGTAATATACGGAGAGAATAGAGGGAGAATTTAATTCCTCGCGGAAAATAAAGTGAAACTTGCAGTATGAAGAGATGATTTCTCCAGAGAGAATAACTGTGTTAAGTGAAACAGTATTTTCGTTCGTAGCATCGGCCACGTGTCTGGCTTAATCGAATAATTTTAGTTAATTACGTGAAAAATTTCTTTTTAACACAAGACAAGCAATTATTGATATTGTATTCGTTTTTACTGTAATTATTTGTAAACTAACTTGTACAATGCTGTTCAGAATACATTGATGCAGATAAAAGTTATATTTTAGAACTATCTAATGAGCAAACTGTTCAATAAAACTACAAGAAATTACGTATGAATTATGCAAAATAAGAAATACTAATTGTCTGTAATTTTTTTCTTAAAAAAGAAAAAAAAATTCAGTCTATTAAATATTGTATTCTCGAAGGCACATTACGAATCCGAATATTCATCGAATATAAATGTAATTTTATTTTCTTAAAAAATGATGGTTCTGCAAGATGCCTAAATTTCTCAATTTCTATTTTTCAGATTCTATTAAAAACATATGCGAGTTATGCACAAATGTCTGCACAAAAAGTTGCAAGTAAAAAAAAAAAGAAAAAATAATAAAATAAAAAAACAGAATAATAATAAAATAACACAATAATAATAGAATAATAATAAAATAAAATAATAACAATAGAATAATAATAAATAACACAATAATAATAGAATAATAGTAAAATGAAATAATAACAATAGAATAATAATAAAATAACACAATAATAATAGAATAATAATAAAATAAAATAATAACAATAGAATAATAATATAATAATAGTAAAATAAAATAATAACAATAGAATAATAATAAAATAACACAATAATAATAGAATAATAGTAAAATAAAATAATAACAATAGAATAATAATAAAATAACACAATAATAATAGAATAATAATAAAATAAAATAATAACAATAGAATAATAATAAAATAACACAATAATAATAGAATAATAGTAAAATAAAATAATAACAATAGAATAATAATAAAATAACACAATAAAAATAAAATAATAACAATAGAATAATAATAAAATAACACAATAATAATAGAATAATAGTGAAATAAAATAATAACAATAGAATAATAATAAAATAACACAATAATAATAGAATAATAGTAAAATAAAATAATAACAATAGAATAATAATAAAATAACACAATAATAATAGAATAATAGTAAAATAAAATAATAACAATAGAATAATAATAAAATAACACAATAATAATAGAATAATAGTAAAATAAAATAATAACAATAGAATAATAATAAAATAAAATAATAATGGAGTAATAATAAAATAAGAAAATAATAATACAATAATATAAAATAACAACAAAATGATAATAAAATAATGAAATAACAATAAGAAAAATAGAAAAAGCCATGAGGGGAACAAAAATATCGAGAGAGTCCACGAACGTGTCGAACGATCTCGTTAACCTTCATTCATCGTCAGTACAGTACAGGAGGAATCCTAACGTACGACTTAATCAGCTCTCAGACTTTTCGTCTGGACCAATTCGGGACTCGGCGATTTATTACACGGTAGACAGCCGTAAATTTCACCGACAGGAGATAATCGCCGATTTCAGAGTTCGTAAGCTTCGCGAGAGGCATCTTAATCTTCGCGTGAATCAGAATTCAATTAAAGAGCAAGAGATACAAGGGTGAGAGAAGCACAGGGGAAGAAAGAATTGTTTCATTTAAAAGAAATATTATCGCTGCTCGAGATAGCTCGAATTTAGCTAAGAACGTTCTCTGCTCTTTACCGATGCAACGAAAGTCAGTTTAATTTTATCTAACACGCTGTTAATTATTCTGTGAGAGATCAGCGGATGTTAGAGATTTATTTTGCTTCGTTAGTTTAGATTTATAATAACACGTCGGTTTAGGAGTAATTTTATAGAATTCTGAATATCTACAGGAGAAATTTTACTGTAGATCCTCCTGCCTGTTTTTTTTTCTTTTTATTTTTAATAAACGATTCTTTAATTCCTATGTACTATATAGATATATCTAATTTTATATATTTTAATGACGCGTCAGTTTAATAATTATTTTATCGGATTCTAGAGAGGCAATTAATTCCCCGTAAAAGGAACTGTCCCTTCATGCAAATTGTTTAATAGAAATATTCTTTAATTTCTAGAGGAAAGGAACAAACTGTAAATGTCAGAAAATTTGTGTAATTAGGATTTAAATGATACAATAAACTAAGATGGAGCCTGGTTGCAAATAGAACTGAAACGTTGAACATTTCACAAAGTGACGAACCAAAAAGAACAAGATGATAGATCATGAAGAAAATAAATTTGACAAAATGTAGCAAACAATATTTAATTAATATTGAATAATATTTAATAAACAATTGACACTCGAGAGTAAGAGGGATTAAATGAAATTTATATTCCACAAAAGAAACGATCGCAAAGTACCCAATTTGATTCCCCTGTTTTTCAATTACTCTCGTTACAAAGCTCCAGCGGAAAATTTCTTGTCCCCGTTAAATTTCAAAAAACAAATAACAATCAACTGATTGTTGAAATTCAACGTTGTCCTCAACAACTGTATATCAACGCGTGCATATCGATGGTGGTCCCGAACCGAAACAAAAGGCGTGTCAAGCCGAAAGAAAGGCGCCGGACGGGCTATCGATTTTCGAAATTAACGTAGCTTGTTAGCGGCGGCATCGGGTTTTCTCTCCTCGTCGAACAAAGAAAAAAAAAAAAAAAGAAAAAAAAAAGAAAGACGAAATAATGGAAGCTTGTTGGATGGTTTCAGCGAAAAATGAATCAAGACCTGTTCCTTCTTTTTTTCTTTTTTCTCTCCTTCTTTTTCCCCCTTTTGTGTTTTAAAGGAGAGGTACAGAGAGAATGTTTCAGGAAGAACTCGCCAAGGAAGCTTAATTGGAAAAATAATAATTTCCTCCAACTGGGAAAAAGAGGAACAAGCTTGCTCGGCGGAAGATGGAGGATTAGTTGCTTCAAGGTTGCTACGAAAAGTTAGAAACACGAAACTCGCTGAAATATTGGAGTGTACATTTTAAAATGCGCTCGAGCAGTGAATTTTGAAATGTTGAAATATTGAAATGCACTGAATTTTGAAGGTATTGAAGTATAATTTATTCGCAGATTAGTATCGTAACAAAAAAAAAAAAAGAAATTAAATTATAAATTATAGATTTCTTTCTCAACACGATCAACAATTGATTGTTTGATAATATATGATCATTACAGTGAATGTAAAATAGACAATTGCAAGAGTTGAAATTTCCTTCACAGAGTGCGATTTAATTATTACCTGACAGCAATGGAAACATTAATTCAATTCGATCCTAATAACTCTAGTATATCCTACTAGTTTCAATAATTCTAGTAATTCCGAGATTGTAATTCCGGAATTTAATTATTACCTATTAACATATAAAACACTAATTCAATGCTAATAGATTCGAGTAATAGGGGTGTCTGTAAGTATTGTTTTCTCGATACTGTAGAAAATTTTATTTTATTTAAATTATTGCCACTAGTGGCAATGTTTATTAAATTTGAAAAAAAAAACGATATTACTTGTGAGTGTCTCAAATATATTCTACCAATCCTAGTAATTCTAGTAATTCCAAGATTCTATTAATTATAGTACACTTCAGCAACAGTCTAAAATAAAATAAAAAAAATCAAACCTTCCCAAAATTTTAATGACAAAATCAATTGATAGTAACAATTGCCTGTGAATCCAACATCTATTACAAAACTTTGCAAAAGGAAAAAAGAAACAGAAAATTCACCTTTCAAAACCTTTCCAAAATTTCGATCCATCTAGGACTTTAACAATTCATCGCCTGTGAATCTAACATCTATTAAAAAAAAAAAGAAAAGATTCAACTACAAACAATGAAAAATTCAAACGAGAAAAGCTCTCGAAAAACATTCGAGGACGAACATCTGTCAGCGACTCAAACGCGCGCAGGTGCTCCCCCATTGGCAAGTAGCAGACACTCGAGTCTACTCCCAGTGGCAACCGGAAACCGAGGTGGAGAACCGATTACCTCGAGCACCTGTACGACGCTGCAACTTCCTTCGAACGAAGGACCGAGCCACGGAGCAACGGAGCGAGTGGATACACGCCAGAGTGCAAGAATCTCGCGAGATCGTTCATCCTCTGAGGCAAGGGATCCAGGCAGCGATGGCCTCGACAGTCGAAGGGTCGTTCGCGGCCAAACAGAAGGGCTGTTGTGCCGTTATTACGTCTGCTGGCGCGTCAATCAGCGGCGTCGAGTACGATGGAAGCTGGAGAGATCAGCTCCAACTCGAGTCACTGCCAGACGTAGGTACTTGTCAGTGTTCGCGTTCGAGTGTCCGCGTCTCGAAACGAGCGAACCGCGTCGAGAGAGGGGAAACGAGACGTATTACAGACACTTTTAGTCGGATCTTGAAAAAAAAAAGCACGCGAGTTCCCAACGAGGAAGATTCCGAGATACTTTCTAACCTCTTGCGCGTCGAGAATTTCTTTTTGCCCCGAAATCGCAACATTTCCTCAGTTACAAGTATATCGATGAGTTTGTTACTTCTTGATTTGTATTCGGTGATGTCGTACCGACGAGCTCGAAAGAAAGGAAGAGAAAATTGTTTGTATACGGCTCGGTCCCTCGTTATGGTCCGCGAATCAGTTCCCAAATTGCAACATTTCCTCAGTTTTAAGTATATTTAAATGCGAGGGAAAACAAATGATAAGTTTATTACTTCTTAATAACTTCTATCCAGCGATATACAGACGAGTTCGAAAATAAAGCGACGAATTATTGTATACGGTCCGCGAATCAGTTGCCAGCTTAGGAGTTAAGCTCGATGTTTTTTTTCCTTCTTCTGCTTTTTTTTTTTTCTTGCGCGTATTTCGCAGATTAAATTTTTCCGAGCTTCACGCTCATTTTGATACACGTGAACTTCGTGTTACTTGTATCAATCAGTTTTCCTATATATTCTGTAACTCGTTTTTCACGTGGATTCTTCACATTTGTACCATTTACCATTCCAGTGATGTTACGTACGAAATTGTCATGTGCATACTGGAAAGTAAATTTTCGTTAGATGGGAAATTTTTAAATTTGACGTTCCTCGTTTTTTCCCATAGATCTTTCATATTTTATCCCATTTTAGGTGAAGAAGCTATGTAAACTAACGATAGAGATTAGCTAGACTTTGACCAATATTTTGATACAAAACTACTGTATCAAGATTTCACGATTAAATACTTGATATCGTCGTTGTTAGTATATCTCTCGCATGACTATTTCTTACTTGATCATTATTGTGTAAATATATTACACTTTTATCATTATCGTACGAATATATTTCATTTTTATCCTATGTTATTAACATTGAAGTTTTAGAGGGTGATTTCGTCCCTTAAATTTCAGACACTACATTTAGAAAGAAATTCAAGCGCAAATGAGTAATCTGTTCTCATTTAGATCGCAAGGATTTACCGCGAACATTTCACCGAGCTATTTTCATATCACGCGTTTAGTTTTCTTTGCATCCTTTGTGATATTCGCGACTGAAATAATAATCCAAGAAATAATTTCATCTCCTATCCCCTCTCCTAAAGGAAAAATTCGAGCGAATTGATAGAACTTGATAGAGCGTTGCAAATTCTTAGTTCACTTTAGTATGAATATTAATTTAGTATAGAATATAAAAGTATATAGAATATATTAAATTGAATGCTTACGTAGCTGAAATGTTACGTAGATCTTATATTTTCAATATATAGTATTATGTTTACTGTATAAAAAAGTTAATTCAATGCTGCAATATTATAGAGGAGATACATTATATAAATATATTTAATATAAATATTTTATATTATGAAATTTAATATATTTTATATAATTATATAATATAAATTTAATGTATATAATATTATAATATAAATGTAATATAAATATAAAAATACATACAAACCATATACTATATAATATAAATATAAAAATATATAGTATAAAGCATATATTATATATCATAACGCGTATGAATAATAATAACTTATGAATAACATTTCGGTATTTCAGATAATACACATTTCAAACTGTACTAATACTCGAGAATTAACGGAACATCAAAGACATTAATTATTATCAAAATTTATCCAACCAGACCCACGATCACCCTGTCCAATTTAAAGACGATTTCGGAAAGAATCTGCTTTTGAGAATTTTCGAAACGGATCGGTGACATAAAAATTCACGATCAATTGAGTTTCTACGTCTCTCAGATATAACAGGGAACAGGGTGAAATTGAAATTCAATGTATCGATCGAGAAAAGAAACTACAAGTATACTTGCAATTAATTATCCCGGTCAACGGTATTGGAAAAGTTCAAGTTCTCGTTGATCGGTCTCGTTTCTGAGCGATTCTCTCCACTCTCGAAACCGGTTCGAAAGATCTGCACGCGACGTGGACAGAAGCAACGCACATTTGCTGATTTATCGACTTTCGAATGCCAACGAATTAAACTGTAACGTCCCGCGCCGCGAAAACAAGTGTTTCGTTGCGTGCTCTTGACGTTCGCCTCCCTTATTTACGAGGGGTGATCAACCAATCGCGACTCATCGCGAGTTTGATCGTCGATCATTTCTCCTCTCTCCCGTGGCTTACGCGGATCTGATAGTTTTCCAGTGTTGGCGTTTGCTAGAGGAAGAAACGCGGCGTGTTTGAAACGCTGTTATTTATAGTAATTTGCAGCACCAAAGTATTTAAAAAAAAAAAGAAAATATTTATTTGACGATATTTATAGGAGCGATTGTCCTGTTAATTTGAACAAAAAACAACAATCACTCATTCGAATTCGATGAATTCAGTAAAACAATTAATTTAGAAATAAGTCGAATAAAAATTTCTCAGCAAGTGTTCGAAATATGTCGGAAGCTTTCAGCAGGAATGTCAGCAGGCTTGTCAATTTACATAATCGACGATGAATGTAATTTGGAATACCTCGTTTTGTTAACCCTTTTTTAGAATTGTTGTCTTCGTTTCAAATATAAAAAGGGAACTTCGAACGAAACGAGTTTGAAGTATGTAGCTGTTTGTTTAATTGAAAATAATTTGTAAAGAGCTGTGACTGACATCTACATTGAGCATAAAGGAAAGAATTTTATTATCTGTTTGCTTTTTCTCAGTTTTTATAAAACAAAGGTAAATAATTGGAAAATCACGGTCTTCTTCAGTGGGACCAAAGTTTCAAACACTCTTCTCTTTTCGTTATTACTACTAGGAATTTGAAATGTAAAAGTTCATTAATTATTGTAAAAGTTCCCATTCGTTGTGCTGTAATTTCTTATTTCTTTGCGCTCAAAGAAATTGATACTGTACAAAAAAATATTCTGTATTTCCTTTGTCAATTGTTTTACATATTTCGTCAATTTTCCCTTCAGTTCGTTTGTAGCCGATGTTGGAATTAAAGCTGCACGTGACTCAATTTACAAGAGGTAGAACGTACAAGTTAATTCCTGTCACTGTTTGAAACGAGTATGGTGTAATACAAATGTAATATGGTACAATATATTTGATATAAATATAATATATTTTGCTTGTTGCGTGTAGATAGGTAATTAATCTAGAAAGAAGTATGTATAATTTTCATTAGAAGTAATCGCGGAAACTTCCTAAGGGATTTTATTACATAACGAAATTAAAAGTGTCCGTGTGTACTTTAATTATTATATATAAAATAGAAAATATATAAAATAATATTATAAAATGTAAAATATATAAAATAATATTATAAAATGTAAAATATATAAAATAATATTATAAAATGTAAAATATATAAAATAATATTATAAAATGTAAAATATATAAAAAAATATTATAAAATGTAAAATATATAAAATAATATTATAAAATGTAAAATATATAAAATAATATAATATTACATTATAAAATAAAATATATAAAATAATATTATAAAATATAAAATATATAAAATAATATAATAAAATATTACATTATAAAATAAAATATATAAAATAATATTATAAAATATAAAATATATAAAAAAATAATAATAAAATATATAATATATAAAATAATAATAAAATACATAATATATAAAATAATAATAATAAAATATATTATGTATATATATAAAATAATATTATTAATAATTCATTACTGAGATTTCAGATTTCGGAGTAACTTGCTGAAAAAACACGAATGCTCATACCCCACAAATACACAGTTACTATATCACGAGGTAATCTACAGAAAAAAGAGAAGGAGAAACTTTTTCTGTACAAAATTCGAGAAATACCCATCCACAAGTAAAACACAACGGATCGACCGAGCGTCTTTGATAAAATTCAATCGCCACGCGTACGCGCATATAAATCACCCAGTGATTTTTATCACCTTCGTAGCAACGCCAGTTACGTCCACGTTTCCATCGAAGCGACACGTTTGAGGGGAGGGGGAGGATCCGTAAACTGCACCGTTCGCGTCCGCGGGATTAATTGCCGTTTCCGGGCGTATGTATTTTCGAACGGGAACGTTCGTCCATACTGATTGCATCGATCTTTCGCCGGTAACGACGCGAATCTTATTAGAGACGTTCGCGTGCATCGCCGGCAAATTGAACTGGACTGCGTAAATATAAAGCGCTTTGCCACGATCAAAAAGAAAAAAAAAAAGAGAGAGAGAGAGAGAGACAGAAAAGAAGAAACGATCGGACCATTTTCAATTACGCGACACGCCGAACAGGTTTCGCTTTTATTCGATAAATCGCGAACCATTTACGCGGGGGACTGCGTTCGACGCTTAATAAATCATTCGAATCGCCGTTCGGGGAGGCTCGGCATAGTTATCATACAGAGCGGTCCATCGAAATCGAATTTCTTGTTTCCCCGCGGTTAACCTCGCAGCGGGCCCCAAAAGAACGTGATAAAATATTCGTACGATTGATTGATCTGTACATAACGCGCGATTGATACGTCGAAGTTACATGTACGTGTATGTGTAGTGCAATTGCTCTACCTTTTTCTTTTTTTTTTTTTCTGTCAATATATTTCCTGTATGCGTCAATGCGAGATAAGTCGAATTTTATTGAAACTCGCGACGAGTCTAGAACGAACATTTAAACTATTTCTAGGACGTATATATTAAAATTTCAGGTTCGACTGGAATTCCAGTGTTAAATGTACTTTTATGTTATAGTCGAACAAGTATATCAACGATTACACCTGACACACCCGATATTGTTAAAGAAAGATATCACCTTTTGGTTATTAATTAATTTTTCACTCGTCATTGAATATTATTATTATTATTATTATTATATATTTATATAAATATAAACAATTTAATATGTATATAAATAATTAATATAAAATAATATAAATTATATATGATAATTATATATTATTCATGTTATATAATAATATATAATTTATAATTAATATGAAATATATAATATAATAATATTATAATATTACAATACAATAATATTAATATATAATTATCACATATAATTTATATTATTTTATATTAATTATTTATATTTATATACAATTATATTTATATACAATTAACGAATATTATTATTATTATTATTATTATTATATATTATTATAAGTATGAATATATATTAATTATATTTATATAAATATAAATAATTTAATATATATTAATAGAATAATTATATTATTCATATCATATGATGATATACAATTTATAATTAATATAAAATATATAATATAATAATATTAATATATAAAATAATAATATGTAACTGTCACATATAATTTATATTGTTTTATATTGATTATTTATATTTATATAACTATAATTAATATATATTCACTTGATACTTCATCTTCGTGCAAAATCAATAATTAACTATAAAGCTATATACCATATACTATAAAATTATTAAATTCAACAACAATCAATAATTATTAAATCTAACAATTTAACAAACGACTATTAAATTTAGTCGAGTAAACCGAACAATTCATTAAAACAGTCGATTGATCTTCGGATCAAGTCACATAATTCTTTCACATAATTCAGCGGCTCGGCACTCGAGTCGTCAATTTTATTTTCAACCACGGTCGTTAGATCGCGATTCTCGAAATGAATGCGAGCGAAAAAATTTCGTTTCCTTTCACTGTGCGTGTTCGCGTGAAATTTCCCCCATCGCGACACGCGGACGTTTCTCCTCTCGATTTATCGTCGTAAGGGTTGAATTTCATATCGAAACCGACTGAAACTGGCGAGTGACGGGCGGAATTAAGAAAATACAAATTTATCGCAGGATCGAAATTAGAAAAAAAAAGAAAAAAAAGAAAAAAAAATGTCGCGAAGAGTAACACGTGTGACTGTGTAAAATTTATGAAAGCAACTCTTCCTCTCTGCAACGAGTAACATCGCTTCTTTTCTCTTTCGTCGAGACGAGGAGAAAAATTTTTCGGGCTGTTTACTCTTTTTTGCCGGTGCAATTACATTGAACATCGAAAATGTTAAAAAAGAGCGTAGGATGATGGTATAGATCCCGTTTCTCTTTGAAGGGAGAAATATTACATCTTTGTGAAGGCGTGCAACCGGCGCGCAATTATAAGTAACGAGTGTAAAAGAAAGGAAACGTAAGTCGACGTTCTTGCGGAGCCAGAGATCTAACGAAATACATACGTACTTCGTAATTATTTTCAAATTTCGAAATAACGACGTTCTTGAAAAATTCCTGTACCATCGAATACTCCTGGCCCGTTTCAATTCTAGTTTTCGCGAACGGATTTAGAAGACAATTTGAAACTTAAAATATAATTCACTGCGATGAAACGATTTATGAAATATCGTTCTCTGCGGAGAATTAGAAATAAAATAGTGTGACTCAATGGCGAGAAAAACATTTAAACTGACGTCGAGACAATTTATAATATGAATGAAAACGAAAAAAAAATAAAAAATAAAGAAAATACGAAATAATCATCAAACGATAATAAAAAAATATTAAATATGTCAGTATTACATATTATATTAATATTTTTAACATTAATTAAATTAAATATTAATAGTAAGAGAGAATAGCAAGTATAAAATGATAAAATGATGAGATTGTAGGACAATAAAAGTAAGTAACAAAAAATGACAATAAAAAATAAAAAAAACTATAGAATAACAGTATCAAAAAATAGAAATAAAAAAATTAACAGAGAAACCACGATAATAACCATAAACGATAAAATAAAAAATATTATACGTATTAATATTAATATTATAATAATTATTAGTATTACAATATGTTAATATTAAAAATATTAATAGTAAGGAAAAAAAGAAAAACAGCAAATATAGAACAAATCTAGAATAATAAAACAAAACGATGTAAAATAATGCTGACAAATTATGAGGACAAATCATAAATAATTTGCCAATTCAGGGGAGTTGTTTCCCCGCTGGGATAACTTTTTCACGGGACCCCATCAATCTCCGTTAAGAGGCTGACATCACGTTAATTATCGATCATACTCTAACGACACTATTCTGCCTCAAGGCAAACACGAAAATTTCTTCAGATAGACGACTGTCTCCATCTTCGATTAATTAGACCACCTCAAACGAGATTGATCACGATGGCCAATTTTTCCGCGGAAGATGATTTACTATGTAAATTTTCAACGAGCAGTCGTAACGAGACTGTGATTCCATTTATCGGTCGCCAAGGGACAACGACGATATCGAGGAGAATTAAGAAACTCGAGATAAGAATAAATGCAATTGATCAGACTGCGGATATTTTCTATAAATTTACTTTTCACAATTTTGCATATTTTCTATAAATTTAATTTTCTACAAATTTGCACATTTTCTATAAATTTGTATATTTCTTATAAATTTAATTTTCTATAAATTTGCACATTTTCCATAGATTTAATTTTCTATCAATTTGCATATTTTCTATAAATTTGTATATTTTTTATAAATTTAATTTTCTATAAATTTGCAGATTTTCTATAAATTTAATTTTCTACAAATTAGCATATTTTCTATAAATTTGTATATTTTTTATAAATTTAATTTTCTATAAATTTGCATATTTTCCATAAATTTAATTTTCTATCAATTTGCATATTTTCTATAAATTTAATTTTCTATAAATTTGCATATTTTCTATAAATTTGTACATTTTTTATAAATTTAATTTTCTATAAATTTGTATATTTTTTATAAATTTAATTTTCTACAAATTTGCACATTTTCCATAAATTTAATTAAACGAAAAATTGCACTTCGTTTTCTGTGCATTCTCTCGATGCTGAATTTTCGATAAGTATAAACATAAAAATCCGCAGTCCGATTGTCATTTCTTCTAATGTAAATACGAAACTGAACCGTCTAGATTCGAGTAATGTAATGGTAAAATTATTCTTCGCGAGGAGAAGTCTCAATGAGAGCGAAGTATTAAGTACTAATACTTTCAACCCTTTAATAGTGCAACAAAGTGCCGAAAAATTCGAAATGAATTTAGGTGTTTGAGTTGAGTTATGTTGTAGTATAATGTGATTTGAAAATTCATTCTCCGCGAGAAATTCCCGATGAAAGTGAACTGTTACTATTTTAATTCTTTCTTATGGTGCAACAAAGCAAAATCTCACCTTCCCATAGTGAAGATTTTTTGTTTCTAGACCTGAGTCAAATTTTATAAAAAAAAAATTAATTATTAACAACAGTCAATCAGAGAATCAAAAAAATATCAATCTAATTCCCCGAGTTGCTGTGAAAAGGTCAATGTTCATACAACGCATAACATTTTATATAGAAAAGTTTTTACCAGAATAGATTTCAATTACAAACAATGATATACTGATTAAGAAAAATTCGTAAGTTTATTTTAGTTTTAACAAGCTGAAAAATAGACTTACGTGGAAAACATGAGAACTGATGAGACATTCATCACTTACCTGAAACAGAAATAAATTTGTACAATTAAAAATTAGTTATTTGAGAAAAAGGATTACAATTTTCAAAGAACAAATTTTTCCAAATATAATTCTTTCAAATAATAAAATATTCCTACACATGTGTTTCATCTTAGACATTTTAAATACTTTCTTACGTTACGTAGAAGATTGACAACTCTATTTCGCACGATACAAAAATCAAACAAATGAATTTTTTATCACTTTTCGTCCTTTGTTACTTTTTGTTCTCGGTCGAGAATATTTTTCCAATCTCCGCCAAAAAAAATTCGTACTCGACTGGAATTCGAGGTGATAAATGCGGCGAACGTGTTAGAAAGATTCGCAAAAAGGTCGAAAAATATATCGAGAAAAGAGGAAAAGTACGAACTGGGGAAACGGGATTGAAACAAATCATTTTTCACCAAAAATGAAAATAAAACTTGCCGTGTGTTACAGCATGAAATAAAATAAAATTTGTGCATCCAGTAACAATAATCAGACAAGTATGTAACGATGAAAACAAGTCGATACTGTCATAATAAACTGTAACAACCTCCTAAAGAAAAGAAAAGAAAACCCATTTGGTCTCACTTTGACAATACTCTTTCTCTCTCTGTTCGTGTCTCACCTCGCGAAAATGCTCGTTCATCGACTTAAGAACAACGCAGTTATTGTTCATTGGTGGCTCGACCTTTCGCAAGAACCTCGGCCCGATAATCAACTCAGAAACGCCATTAAACAATTACCAGAAGCACGAACGGAGTCGTAGCCGCCCCGTTTATTTCCTGGCCAAGAGAATGCAACAAAATGTCGCCCTCCCCCCTCCCACCTGTCCTCGCAATTAACTGCTAAATCGAAATCACTTTCTTTCTCTCGTCGGATGCATCGAATCGAGCCGCAATTTTAAAATTAACGTTCGAGTACGGTTGGAACGAAGACAGTTTCGGCGAGAGTAAGGTGTCTCGTTGATTTTTGGAAGTATGTTTTAATTAAACTATATAACTAAATTAAATTAATTAATATTAAATATTAATAAATAAAATTCATAAATTTAAAATATTATAATAAATATAAATATATATATAATTAGTTTTATTAAATTTATAATTACTAAATTTTAATTTATAAATTAATATTTAAATCAAAAAAAATTTATTAAATTATCTATAATTCCCAAAATTATTATTTTATATTAAACTATTTTTTGATGCAGGCTGCGTTGAAGTATTACACTTAAGCGAGTACGGGATGATTCGTCACGGAAAAAAAAAATTTTTTATCTGAGACTTCGAGCTTTCGAGAAAATCGAGTTCGATAAAGTCTACGACAGTCTCTCCCTTATGTTACATTATTTGGAGCATCTGCTTTGATGCGGAAGGAATGATATAATTTCTGAACGTATTCCTGCTGTGTGTCGTTTCAATCTTCGTTAAGACATTCTTCCACATCAGAGAATTTTTCATTTGTTTATTTCTTTTTTCACTAATTAATTTACCCCAGTTTTCAATTATACTTGAATCAAGGGATTCTCAAAACAGATTTTCGATGGAAATATACGTTGCATACTTGTTAATTCGATTTCGACGGGTGGTACAATCAAACACTCGCGAGTAAAGTGACTCCGTATGTAGTCAGACACGGGGAAGTAGAACGAGTCAGACGCGCGCAAGTAGAATGAGTCTGTACGTAAACCAGTCACTAGAAAGTAGAACGACAGCCAAGCAAGCTAGTAAAAAGAATTCGTCCATAGTCAGACACTCGAAAGCAAAATGAGTCTGTACATAGTCAGACGCGTGCAAGTAGACTGAATCTATTTATAGTCAAACACGTACAAGTAGATTGAACCTATTTATAGTCAGAATACATGTACAAGTGGAATGAGTCCGTAAACAGGCTGGCCATGAGAAAGTAGATCAAGTCTGCAGATAGTCAGACGCTCGCAAGTAAACAAAGTCAGTGCAGAGTCAGACACGGAGGTAGACTCGTACGAAACAGTACATTTACATTTTATATCGGAGTTTCTCGTTATCCATTCGTTCAGAACCATTACAGAAATTGTTATTATCACGCAAAAAAGTAAAGATTAGATCAACACCTGTTACTGGCGAGGCAGAACTAGCTGACGAATGTCCAGTGACACGAGACATCAAAGGTCAAATAAAAAAAGTCCACGAGAGAGCAAAAGGACGCTGACAATGCCCGAAATTCGAGTGATCCGAACGATTCGGAATTTCATCGCGCGAAAGGCAAACTGCCTGCCTGTTTGCACAATGCAAATAATGCAAATAATGAAGTGAAAGAAACGTGTTCCCTCCAGTGTCGAGATTCTTTTTTCTTTTTTTCTTTTTTCTTTTTTTTATTTCTCGTGCGTTGAAATATCGGAATAAAATGCACGGGAAGGAAGAAGGAAAGAAGCATTCTGCTATTAAATCCCGGTAAAAATTGCCCATTTGTCGCGGCACGGCCACGTTGGTCTCTCAATATTTGTTTGAACGCGGGACAATGAAGCGACGCGAAACGGAAATTAATCGAGAAACGGGCGATGAACGCGATATATATATACATATACATGTATAAAGCATAGAGAAAATATACTTCGTTAGGTACTACGTTGTAAAGTAATATCGTCGCGCGGATCGTGTAAATTACATCTACGCCGTGATAACAATTACGCGTGATGTTTAACCACGTTGCGCTGGCAACTGATTGCGGACCATAACGAGTGACCAAACCGTACACGATAACTCGTCGCTATCATATTAAATATATATATATATATATATATATATATATAGTAAATAAAACTACACAGTAAATTTCATAGTAATGATGTAGTAAAGTTCATAAAATTATATAGCAAGTTTGAAAAGTACGTGGAACGTCCAAACTTCTATAAATTTAGTTTATTATCGAAATACCAGTACTCGCTCCATAATTCAATCAAAAAACGTAAAATCAAATTAAATTAGTAATTTTTATTATTTTATCAATTACACACTGACACCATTCCGTCATATTTTAATTAGTTCCATAAAAATTGAAATTTTCTTCTGAAACGTCAGCTTGAAATGGAAAAGGGAGGAAAATATTGGAGAAATTCTCTTCGCGAGTGTTGAACGAGAAAAGTATCTTCTCGTGGAGGCTGAATGATCGAATTCTCCTCACCTCTTCCAAAGATAATCTCAGTTAATTTCGAATGGAATTCACAGTCCCCCTGGTCTCTGTGTTTTTCCTCTCTCCCTTTTCGCCGTGTCCTCCGTTATTCCATTTCGTGTCACTGTTATTCCTAATCCCTCTCTGTTCCATCCGTCCTGACGACACGAAACGCGAGCAGACGTTCCTCTCTGCGTCCAGGAAATCGGTAAGAGTGTATTTTTGGTAACAATCCTCGTTTCAAATTCACGTTCTGTTCCGTGAAACTCGGCTTCCGTAATGCAGTTCCCATGTCGGCCGTTTGTGGCGATGAATCTAGCCGTGGGGAAGGCTTCGTGGCCTCGTCCGACAATTTACGAACAAGGAACGAGGACCGTTCTCGTTTTCCATCTCGTTTTTCATCTGAAGCTTCTTTTTAAACTCGAAGACGGTTAGCCATCTTCTTCCCTCCCCCCCACCCCCCTCCCCTTTCTTTTTAGTACTTTTCATCGATTTTAACCTGGCGTCGAATCGTACAAGATCGTCACGATTTTTGATCTCTTCGACCTTGATTTTATATATTTTATAAATATAGTGCAAAGTTTTCGATAATATCTTTCGAATACTTTCAAACATTCAGACGAATAGAGTATCTGTTTTACAACAGTATAATGACCGAGTGCTGGGATATATTTTTGAAATTTTTCTCACGCCTTATCCCATATTATTAATTACTCAAGAGAAAAAAGAAATAAAAAATACATGCAAAATGAATTTCTAACATATAAATTGCATGTGAATTATAGTCGTCATTATATAGAAATTAACTGAACTCAGATGCAAAGAAAAATACCAGCAAGTTACACATGAATTAACATGTAGTGAAAAGTTTGTAATTCACAATTTATAATTAAATTTCAAGTGGGAGTATTATCTTCTTATACATTAAGATCTGAGCTATGAGGCACGAAGGATCATCCAACAACCATTGTGAAACGAAGAAAGACGAAAGATTAATTAAAAAAAAAAAAAAAAAGGAGAGGAAAATACAGAAAGAGGACCAGAAAAAAAAGAAGAAGAAAAATAAAAATTCTGTTATTTAAAGGATTCAGGCGTGAAATTTCAAGCCAAGTGGCGGATCCTTTCTTTTCTTTTCTTTTTGTCATCCAACCCCTTGCAATTTCTTTTCCTTTTCGAAAGACTGTGCCCCAGTTTCTGGATGGAGGGAAGATTAAAAAATGGCACGGCTTACGGGCACAATATAACCGAAGGACGGGCGCGTCTTAAGCCTGCAAAATAAAATTTCATTATCCCGCGGGGATTAGTCTCGCGAACGTAACGTCCGTATCCGCTCTCAACTCTCGGCCAACATTTGACACGGCCATCTTTTCGAATTAAGGGGGAGTGAAGAAAGGATAGTTTGCAGTTTGCTGCATCTCATATTTTACCGTCGAGTCCAATTGATTCTTCGTGGCAATCTCCGCGGGGGAGGTGTGCTCGAATCGAGTGAAAATTTTTCACTACACGCGCGGGGTAGAACAAATGAAAAAAAGTAGAATGCAATTTCCACCGTGTTTCGATTCCGCGGAGAATTCGATTCGAAAATTCGCCAAAGCGATTTTTCACTCATTTCGCTTCGAGAACTGAGAGAAAGAAAAATTTCGCTCTATTGCCCTGAATTATTTCACAGTTGATTACGTAGAAGAAACTGTAGAAGGCGATTTGTACTCGATACTACGAAACAACATTCGAATGAGTGAGTATGATTGATATTTTAATGACAGTTGTAACGAAGTGTGATCATCGACCAGATTATATTGATCAGGTTTCGACTAAATTTAAAAATTACGAGATACTTAATAAAAATTTTGCCTCGACATTCTTTACAGTCCATTTATAGCGTTTGTTACATACTTGAAATAATTATTCATATCGCGTGTCAATTGTCTGAATACATATCACAGCTAAATATAATACAATTTTCAATGGTGGACGTGATTCACAATATTTTTTATATTCGTATACTGAATTAATAAAATTAATGCATGCATACATATATAATAATATTATAATATAATATAAATATAATATAATAATAATACTAATAAAATTTATATAATAATCGATATCAACTAATAAAAATGACCCCTAGCTCCCAAAAAAAAAAAAAAAAAAAATACAATCAAAGTAGATTTCATAAAAAGAATAAACGACTTATTTATCTGAATTATTCAACGACGAAATGAAGAAACATCCGACTTCACGAATAACGTAAAACGTTCTAACAATTTTTATAAAGTAAATAACATCGGTAGACGAAGGTAAAGCAAAGTAAAGTTAAAGTAAATTATTACAAGAATGCAAATCTAAATACGTGCACACACCCCCCCCCAAAAAAAACTGATTTCACAATAAATGATGAGAATGAAATTTCAAAATTACTTAATGCTTATCATTTACACAATTATTTATTCAAACGTTATACGATTATTCATGCAACGCTCTCGAACAACGCTGATCGTTCGAATACACTCACGACTTTCCACGCAGATGCACTGGCAATTTCAACTCGAGCATTTCTTCTGCACGCGAGAGCCGATAAGCGGAATCGGCGAATGATTAACGTTTCAGCCGGGAACGAAGTCGTCGCGAACGAGATTACGCTACAGAACGAACCCGATTAATCGATCATTATTTAGCCTTTGGGGGAGAGATCGATCGTTAAGGGTGAGGGAGAGAGAGAGAGAGAGAGAGAGTTCAGCGAGAAGTTGGCTACTCTAGGGTTGCGGATAACTTGCAACTCAACTAATTCGTACGAGACGCGATTATTTAGCCGGAGGCTGCTGCAATTTTACCGAACGAATTGGTAATTAAGAGGCAATTACGATGGATTCGCGAGCGTCGGCCGGAAATCGGCCGAGACGAGTGCGCCCCGCGACGTGCAGTTTCCATCCGCGATTTAATGATTTAATACTCCGTGAGGATCATTCGGCGCGCGTGAAATTTCGTCGAGGTTTCTTTCTCTTGACATTTCGTACGATTGGTAACGGAGAGGATTTTAATTACATTCGGCCGGATATATGGGGATTTGGGGTTAAATGTTCGACAAATTTTGGAATCTTCATTCGAATTTTCTCGCCATTGTGAATTATTCCAGTCCACAAACTAATTTTTCTACTACGTTGACACGATATAGTATAATTTAATTTCATATAAATATTTTTATATTATTCTGAGATAATATAGTATATTATAGCATATTATAGCATATTATAATATAGTATATTATAGTATATTATAGTAATTTTTTTTTCTACTACGTTGACACGCTATAGTACAATTTAATTTCATATAAATATTTTTATATTATTTTGAGATAATATAGTATATTATAGTATATTATAACATAGCATATTATAGTATATTATAGTATATTATAGTAATTTTTTTTCTACTACGTTGACACGATATAGTATAATTTAATTTCATATAAATATTTTTATATTATTTTGAGATAATATAGTATATTATAGCATATTATAGCATATTATAATATAGTATATTATAGTATATTATAACATAGCATATTATAGTATATTATAGTATATTATAGTAATTTTTTTTCTACTACGTTGACACGATATAGTATAATTTAATTTCATATAAATATTTTTATATTATTTTGAGATAATATAGTATATTATAGCATATTATAGCATATTATAATACAGTATATTATAGTATATTATAGTAATTTTTTTTCTACTACGTTGACACGATATAGTATAATTTAATTTCATATAAATATTTTTATATTATGTTGAGATAATATAGTATATTATAGCATATTATAGCATATTATAATATAGTACATTATAGTATATTATAGTAATTTTTTTCTACTACGTTGACACGCTATAGTACAATTTAATTTCATATAAATATTTTTATATTATTTTGAGATAATATAGTATATTATAGCATATTATAGCATATTATAATATAGTATATTATAGTATATTATAACATAGCATATTATAGTATATTATAGTATATTATAGTAATTTTTTTTCCTACTACGTTGACACGATATAGTATAATTTAATTTCATATAAATATTTTTATATTATTTTGAGATAATATAGTATATTATAGCATATTATAGCA
Source organism: Tetragonisca angustula (assembly GCA_036937485.2). Classification (NCBI taxonomy): domain Eukaryota; kingdom Metazoa; phylum Arthropoda; class Insecta; order Hymenoptera; family Apidae; genus Tetragonisca; species Tetragonisca angustula. Next base: position 1,351,455 of record JAWNGG020000028.1, read on the forward strand.
TATTATAATACAGTATATTATAGTATATTATAGTAATTTTTTTTCTACTACGTTGACACGATATAGTATAATTTAATTTCATATAAATATTTTTATATTATTTTGAGATAATATAGTATATTATAGCATATTATAATATAGTACATTATTTGATATAATATAGTATAATATAATTTCATATAAATATTTTTTAATATCTCTATACTATATTACATGTCGAATTTATGTTATTATAATTAGCATAAATTGTGTAGATATAATCATAGCAGTACAGTTACTAATTATACAGTTAAGCATACAATTTTATCATACTTTTATGTTAAATTTGTATCGTATATTGTATATAAATTATGTACAAATTTATACAGTGATACAATTTGTACAATACTTTTATACTATAAAATATTGTATTTTATAAATTTAAAAAAGCAAATTTGCATTTTATAAATTTACTGTATTTTATAAATTTATAAAAGCAAATTTGCATTTTCATGAAAATGTCGAAAAAGAAGTAAAATCTAAGCGAATACTTGGTTTACATTTGTTCCTACGTGTTTGAATTTCGCAGGAATGCATGAAAATCCACTGTGAGTCAATGAGCGAAATAGATTTTAATTTACAGTAATACTATCAATTAAAATACAAAGTAAAAATCTTAGTAGCCCGATACGCGCCTAATAATCATTTACAATTCAATAACTGTCGATTAAAGTTAAATAATAAATTAATATTTCAAGACACTGACAACACACGAATCTCATCGAATATGAACAAAATATTTCACATATAAATTACTACGTATTCAAAAATTAATGTCACTAGAACAAAAATAAACTAAAACCCTTCCATTTATATTTGTCCAACACATTTGTACTATTAATTCATCATCGTAAAGTGTGTATAATAAATAAAAATTCGTAAATAACCCGATGAAATTATTAATTATTTAAGAATTATCGTCGTCGAACTTCAAGTTTCAAACGACCAACTAAGTTTCCACAGAAGGACAAAAAAGAAAAAAAAAAGAGAAAGATTCATTGATTTCGATATCGTGCAAACGTCGGGCAAACGAAACGAATCTTTTTCGTGTCACTTGTACAATGTAACGAGAATAAGAATATTCCGACAGAAGTCAGCCAAACGAAGAAAATATCAATAAACTGATAGGTTAGGTAAATGTCTTTCGTTCGAAAGGAGCTCGTTCTCAAAAGGAGAGAGATAGAGAGAGATAAATAGAACAAAGTATTTTTATTTACAGAAGCAATATTTGCTTCAAAAGGACATTTCGAATATTTCGATTCTTCAGAACAAGCCTTATCGAAGAACTTGGATTTAAAAAGCTTTCGAGATTCTATTTATTACAAAAATATTCCATAATTCTATTTGTTAGAAAAATATTCTACAATTCTATTTATTACAAAAATGTTCTATAATTCTATTTATTACAAAAATACTCTATAATTCTACTTATTACAAAAATATTCAACAATTCTATTTATTACAAAAACATTCTACAATTCTACTTATTACAAAAATATTCTATAATTCTATTTATTACAAAAATGGAATTTAAAAATCGTAAATTACAATATTATTTATCTGCATCATGTGCGTAGATCCAGTTTAAAAATGAACTTGGTAGTTTGAATCGAAACACTTCAAACCGTGACACATTTCGTCGTTTCCCTTTTTTTTTTTTTTTTTAGAATTTCGTTAATATAAAACTAGGACATTTAAAAACTTCAATTTCGATTGAAGAATGTCCCCTCTGCACGATTATCTCTTTCAGAAAATTTATTTAGCGACCGGGGGTAAATTTAAAAATTTTAATTTCGATTCACAACGCCGTTTGAACACGTTTCCACCATTCTCTAATTTTAAATCCCATCGTTATTTTCGTCCCGTTCAAATTCGAAACGAATGACACCGGTTCAAAAAAAAAAAAAAAAAAAAAGAAAAGAAAAGAGATTCCTCCCTCTAAATTTTACTTCCCACCTCCTCTTTAATTAAAAATTCAAATTGCAAGAGGGGGCAAATAAAATTCTTCGAATTCCTCCGGAATAATCATTTCATTTGATTTCCGCAGAAAGGCGCAAAACTCGCTTTGATTTTATTCACGGGATTTTAATGAACGCGAAACAGCGAACGCGACGAAATTGAAGAAACTGGAACACCTGTGTGATTCACCCGTGTTTCTACGTTTCTCATTAACGCCGCGGAACCGCCACTTTTGTTCCGCATATGATGGCACGTGTGTGCACGTACGTGCGTGGCACGCGAATAAAAATTTTAAACAGAGTGGCTTTGAAACACCGCTTCGTTGTAGGATATTGATGGCCATTTCTGCGCGTCGTCGTTTCCCCCCAAATTAAATTTCAATTTAACCGGCTCGTCGCCGGTTTTTGAAAAAACCTTTCTCTTTTCTCTTTCTTTTTCATTCCGTCGTGCCTTTCATTTCTGTAATGTTAAATTTTGTTCTAATGATAATTACCATAATTAGTATTAATATTATTTTATTTATTATTATTAGTATTATTATTTTATGATTAATATTTATATATTTATATAAATTATAAATTAGTGTATAAATATATTTTATATATTTATTAATATTGCTATTATTATTTCAATTTTTCTGGTATTATAATTGCAGGTTCTGGAACCTATACCTAACTATAGCTTTGATTTCTGAGCACAATTAAATTTTAGAATAATATGCATACTGGGTGATTCACGTAACTCGCACACATGAAATAACTTCCAAATTATGCAAAGATTGTTTAATACAAAATTCACATGATTTTGAGGGAGGCGAAATGTGCATACTTTGCGTATATTTTGACAAATAAATACTTGAAGAAGTTATTACTTTCTTTGAAATTTTCAACAGGTAGTACCATAGAAATCTTCATCTATTCATTTGCTTGCTCGTTCTTCCAGACTTTCCCTCAGAACACCATAGAAATCTTGATTCGTTTCTTCATTTACAAATAAATTCCTTCGAGCAGAGAGAGAGCGCGTGCGCGTTCATCAAATTTGACACGAAACTAGGAGGCAAATCAGAACCGAGGCGTCTAATAAAAGCAATTTTCCAATTCGCGGTTGCCGGCGTGCCCTTCCCTAAAATCAGTATCGTTCGTTTGAAAAAGCCGTGGAAGCCAATAATTAAACGTCAAAAGCACAAAGACCGTGAAAATTGAACCGAACAGCAAGTTCTCAAGTTGTTCAAAAATCATCGGCATTCTTATGCAGTTGTTTGCAAGCCGGTCAAAGTGCTCTCTAGCAACTTCCTTACGGGATATCAAGCGAATATTGTTGTATAAACCGGCGTCGATCGATTTCCTTTCAAACGATGCTCTGTTTCCTGAGAAATTCACCCCGTGGCTGTTATTCGTTCCCATTTTACATTCCAAAATGCCACCAAATTGCACAGTTTAACCTCTTGCGCTCTTGGAATGACGTGCCACGTACGACGACGTGAACTTTTTGTCCGAAAATTGCAAGTATTTCCTCGGTTTTAAGTATATTTAAGTACTTTAATGAATAATGAATTACTTCTCAATAATTTCTATCCAGTGATATACCGGCGGGAAAAAGAAAGAGAAAAAGAAAGCGACGAATTATTGTATAGGGTTTGGGTCGCTCGTTATGGTCCGCAATCAGTTGCCAGCGCAACGTGGTTAACAGTTCAAATCATCGAAAATGGATTCAATCCTGTAGCACAATCGACCAAATTAAAAAATGCTAAAATGCCAAAATACCAAAGTACCAAAATACTAAAGTACCAAAATACTAAAATGCTAAAATACTAAAATACCAAAATACCAAAGTATTAAGATACTAAAGTACCAAAATACTAAAGTACTAAAATACTAAAATACCTAAATAGTAAAATATCAAAATACTAAAATACTAAAGGACCAAAATACTAAAATACCAAAATACCAAAATACTAAAATACCAAATATCAAAATATTAAAATACCAAAATACTAAAGTACCAAAATACTAAAATGCTAAAATACTAAAATACCAAAATACCAAAGTATTAAAATACTAAAGTACCAAAATACTAAAGTACTAAAATACTAAAATGCCAATATACCAAAGTATTAAAATACTAAAATACCAAAATACTAAAGTACTAAAATACTAAAATACAAAAACACTAAAATACTAAAGGACCAACATATTAAATACCAAAATACTAAAATGCTAAAATACCAAAGTATTAAAATACTAAAGTACCAAAATACTAAAATACCAAAATACTAAAGTACTAAAATACTAAAATACCTAAATAGTAAAATATCAAAATATTAAAATACCAGAATACTAAAATACCAAAACACTAAAATACTAAAGGACCAAAATACTGAAATACCAAAATATCAAAATACTAAAGTACCAAAATACTAAAACACCTAAATACTAAAATATCAAAATATTAAAATACCAAAATACTAAAATACCAAAACACTAAAATATTAAAGGACCAAAATACTAAAATACCAAAGTACCAAAATACTAAAATACCAAAATATTAAAATACCAAATTGAAACAAAAAAAAAAAAAAAAAAAAGAAGAACGCCAGAGAATTCGACGTCGAGGTTGCAACTCGTAGTACGCAAAGTATGAAAAGTTGAAAACGTTGTCCCCGCTGTTGGAGGGATAATCAAAGCGCGGCCACAGGTGCGGGAGACAAATTTCGCGATGGAGGACAGGCCGGACGGGGAGGAAAAATTTCGGTCGGGGAAAAATGGGAAATAATATTTGCCTGGGGCAAATAGCGGGTTCTCTAGCCACCGGTAGGATTTTCAAGTATCGCCGGCATCCTGGCGAAACAATAGCCGGCGTCCACTCGACGTCCGGTTATTTTCCTTCGAGCTCGCGGCGAATGTCAGTAGCAGCTTCCCGGCGGTGTCACCTCGAGAGGCGCCCGGCATTAACGCGACCAGAACGAAATATTTATCCGCGTGCAGCAACAACTTGGCGGCATCCACCGAGTCGCTGAATCGCGCCGAATTTTGACGAATTGTGAAAAAATAATTTTCTCTACCTCATTTCCTGGAAAAAGCATTTTTTCAGAATTTTTTCCTTTTACCAACGCGCGCGTTCGCGGAGTGTAGAAAAAAAGAAAAAAAAAAAAAAACACTCGCGAAAGAGCGAAATAATTTTCGTCGATCTCGTGGTTTTCATCATTTTTATGGCTCCTTTCTCTGACATGCTAACACGTCGGTTTAACTGTTAATGTATTTTTAATCACGACGTTTAAATTCGATCGCGCAACTCTGGAATTCGTGAATCTCGATTTAACTTCGGAACTTCCAAATTTTTTAATTCGATTTGAAATCTTTAATTCCTAGATCGGCATAATTTTCAAATTTAAATGTTGGTCGGGCCGATTCTCTCAATTTAATCCCTGCTCGATTGTAGAATATACGACTCAGTTCCGATCCGGTCGCCTGACTTCGAAATTTTTCGCTCGACAATCGAACTCTGAATTCAACCTTCGCCAAGTGGCGTGATTTCAGAATTTTCAATTCAATTTCCGTTAATTGCACAATTAACGAAATATTTCGCCGATTGTGCAATTTTGAAATTCTCGATTTAATTTTGGTTGAACTACTTAATTTCGAGATCCTTAATTTCATTCAATTCTCGTGCTAATTCCTGTCATACAGGACAATTCTATTTAAATCACGCAAGTTCGTAGAAAATAGTTATACAAAGTAACCTCAACGGGGACTGAAATTGCCTGAATTTGAATGAAGAAAATAGAAAACAAATAAATGGAAACAGACAGATTGATAGAAATACAAAGTAAATAAATAGATAAAAATACTAAAATAAATAAGAAATAAATAAATGCAAAATAAATGGACAAAAACACAAAATAAATAAGAAATAAATAAATGCAAAATAAATAGAACACAAATAAACACAAAACGTTTACATATTCCGAGGAAAGAAATTTGTCAAAAAATAAATTCGTTTCTAAAAATCGTAATCTAAATCCCCACCCCCTTCCCCCCTTCTCCTTCGCAACGCGCGATTAAAACAGTCGAGAAAGATTTAAGGCCGGTCTCCGCAAACAGCGAAGCATAATGAATTTTAAAGCAAGCAGTGGGAACGAAACCACGTTCAGCAAAAAGAAGGAGGTGTACGTGTGTTCGTAGGTAGAGTATAATTGGCGGGGAAATCGATAGAGCCGGAACGCGTGTGTGCCATTAATGCAAATTTATGTCGGGCTGTTTTCCATTTCTCTGTTTAACCGGATCGTACCCCGTGTCCCGTAATTTCTTTTCTCTCACCCCACCACCCCCCACCCCCCTCCACCACGCCGCCGCCACTGCGAGCGAAAAATAAACTTCGGGGAAATTCACGCGAGCTGGAACGATTTTTTTTTTTTTTTTTTTTTTTTTTACCATGAATTATTATAATATAACCTGTAGAACGGATACTCTCTTCTTTCTCTCTTTCGTTCGTTTTTTTTTTCTTTCCTTTCTCCATTTCCTTCGTTTCGCCAGAGAGCGACGGTTTTTAAACCGCGAGTAATTTTCATTCAACCGAGCAAGAGAAATGAAAATTGATAATATCGTTTGAAGACGTGCGCCGCGATTTTTACAATGAGCCGAGTCGAATAATTTTCGTCTGTGAATCGTAGTCGGAATCGGGATTGTTGCTCGAATAAAAATTTATATATAACGAGAAACTGTGGAAATAAAGGTTGAAGAAGACGAATTCAGGGGAATGATTTTATCTTTGAATTATTGCAATGTGATACGATCGTGCAATTTTCTTCATTCGTGGCGAATAATTTTCACATTTAAATCACTTCTGAAACGCGTTGAATTTCAATCGGAAATGCACTGAGACGGAAGATGTGAAAATAAAAGTTTTTGAAAAAATAACTTCCATCATTTGCAGTGGATAACTAATCAATATCTAAATGATTTATAAAACGCATTAAATAGTGTACGTTTCAAAATTCCAAAAGACTCCAAAAAATTTTCAATCCCCAAATTTCGAAACTCCTTGGTTCGAAACTATCGAAAATTTAAAATTCCAAGGATCCAAAACTTTGAAACTGCCAAATTTCGAAACTCTGAAATCTTAGAGTTCTAGAATTCCAAAATTCCAAGGTTGCAAAATTTTGAAATTCCCAAATTTCGAAAGACCAAAATTGTGAAATTCCTTAAATGTCAAAATTTAGGAAATTTTCAAAGCACCGAAACTCTGGGCTCGAGGATTCTAATTTCTTCGGACTTTGTGCTTAAAAATTCAATTTTTATGCGAAACATGACAGACGAATCTGTCGTGCGGCTTTGCACCGAATTCTGAATTAATTATACCTCTCAAGAGTGCCTTTCGGGTAAAATTTCGTAATCTACTTTCCTCTTTTTAACTACTAGTTACGACTTCATTGTGAAACTAGATTTTTAACATAATTTTAATAAAAACCGTGCCTCGCGTTCATAGCATCTGCCATCTCGTCCCGCTTCGTCTAATTTTTAATTATACGGACAGCCGTATAACCACTTACGCGTGTCATCCTAACCGCGAAGCGAGCTAATTATTATTAAAATTAATTCGTACGATAAACCACGTCCAATAACAAAGGGAAAAGGACCACTAAAAATTTTATTCTACATTTTCAGATATATTTTCATTACTTTTACGAATATTACCGTACGAATATAATACGCGTGATTTAAAATTAATATTGTATTGAATTAACTATGTTCAATTAACTGTATCGCATTAACTATGAATCACAGTTCTATTGTACCATCGTTTGGTATGATTATCGAAAATTTATTATATAGATAGATATTAATATAATGCGAGTAATAAATTAGGTAAATATTAAATTATATCGTCGAATAAACGTCAGAAATGTGCTGTTATTTATGTCATTATCTTGTAATAAATGAACTCACAGTTCATCCTGTGATAAATGAACTCGCAGTTCCGTTCATTGTATCTTCTTTTCCTTTTTTTACTGAGAATGGAACATTCTTGTGCAATGAAATATTAATAAAAAGTGAGTTTTCAGTAGGAGTCAATTATAAAAGATCACGATCCATGATCGCTATTTTTAAGTTGTATTAAAAATCACTTCCTATTATTATTATTATTTTCTTATATTTTGATGTTTTATTGAAAAAAATAGGTTGGAAGAAACTTTTAGCCCATCCTGTATTACACACTATGTTATATTAAATAAATATATATATATATATATATAGTTGCAATATTATAAAATAAATATTACGATTATATTAATTATATATTAATAATATTACAAGATGTATATTATAAAAGATTTGACTGAGATTCACGTTATATATAAATTATAAATATATTATGTATAATTTATATGTATTATAACATATAATACAATATTATAACATTATTGTATTGTATAACTGTACAAACTGCAAAGATCTAACCTCAAACATTTACAAATTATAATATAAATACATCATGCATAATATATTTAACAATATAATAAGTAAATTTATATATAATGTAAATATATTACAATATATTTTGTATATATAATAAATATTGCAATAATATAATAAATAAATATTACAATAATTCATATACAAATTATAACATAAAATACAATATTCTATTTATGTATGTGTAATATGTATAATTGTATTTTACAACTATGCTGAGATCTAGCCTCAAAACGTTATTTCCTTCGCCGATACGGTGAACATTTCATAACACGCGTTATAATCGGAGTACAACCGATTGATCACCAGCTTTGATCACGTCGATACGCGATCGCTGAACGCTGAAGTCCAAACGGCGAGACCACAAATTGAACAAGACAACGTGGTAACGAGGTAAACGATAGTTTCGCTATCGGCAGAATCGGCCGTTTTCGTACCTCCGTACGTGACTGCGATAAGGAAATTTAGAACGGATGACCGCGATCCCATGCACGATAACTTAATGAACTTCGATCCGCCGTGACCTATCCGTTTCAGCGCCTGTTGACCCTAACAAGCAGTAAACGACCAATTTTACGGCCCCGATAAGCTCACTGTTTGCCAAATTTTGGAAATACGCGCGCCACATTCCCTCCGTACACACTGGGGCAAATCGAACGCAAATAAAAAGTTGACATCCATCGACGTTGGTGTAACTGGAGGGAAAAGTGACTCTTGCTGGAATTTTTGAAGAAGAGTAATAGTATGTAAGAATGCATTTGACGACAAAGACAAGTAATCGCGAACGTGGCGATGAAAAAATGTAAATGACGAGTAATTACAAAGTATTTTAATTATTAATGTATTAATTGACAAAATATCGAACAATCAGTAGCAAATTGAATTATATAATATTATATACATTGTGCAATATAATATTAAATAATTTAATACCTCCAAAAAATGACAAAGATATTTTCACGTATTTTTATTAGTATGCGAAGAGCATCTCTCTAGAGATATTTCCCCAAGAGCGAAGCATGACCTCTTGCTCAAGTAAACTTCTGTGTTAACCAAATCACACTAAATACAACAATATTTTAAATAATATTAAATATAATACTACTACTGACAATATTAGTACTGATGATAATAATAATAATACCAATAATATTAAAGCAATATTTTAAAAATTTAATAATGTATAATATTATATACTTGAATATCTATCATTTCTCATTCTTTTTTCCCCCCCATTATCTTCCCAGTAACAACTAAATAACCAAAACCAACTCCAGTAGTTTTCCAATTAAAACAGATGAAACTTCCGGGCTATAACCCGCCTCCCCCCCCCCCCGTCGTAATTTCGAAACCATCCGAGTCCACTTCGGACCACGTTCGATAAGCTTATTGTTTAAACTAATATCGTTCAATTACTCAGCAACAATCGGCATCATCAACCGCCATCAAGTCAAAATTACATTCGAGGGAGAAACGAACAGTTGCGAAACAATGCCAAGCATCGATATATAAACGCGGGAGGATATGTTTCATAAACTTTCGGGGCGGCCGCGACAATAGCTCTTGCAACCGCGCGATTTTATCGTCGATCGTGATTCGAACGAACGCGAGACAGAGCATTTACATTGTTCGAAAATTCGTTTGTTATAATTTTATTTACTTCTTTTTTTGCATCTGTTTAGCCTGAAATTAAATCAAATTAAATTTCCTTTGTCGCGTAGTAAAAAATTCTATTCTTCACAGAATCGTACGAAACATTCATATTTATTGTAAACAGAAATTAATAAAATTAACGATGACAAATCAAATTTAATAATAGTAATTCGTGCAGAAGTTAAAAAATTCGTGAATCTGCCAAAAGTATCGTTGTGTTGTACAGAATCCACGTTATTTTTACGACAGAAGAATTTGTATTGTAAACAATAAGATTCTCGCATATAATTGTTGTTGGTATTAATAACATAATGATACATAATTATCTGTTTAAAAGTCCACAGAGTCTTGGTAGAAAATATTTTTAACAAATCAACAAAAAAGTGACGAAAAATCCCAACTGCGTCGATCTCCCCACTACATTGAAATTTCCCACTCTACCACCGATGCAGTGGAGGGGATAGCGCTAGCGGTCAGAAAAGTAGGGGAATGAGTCAGCAAGCCGCCAGTCAGCCACCTTTGAAGTACACAATTTGTGACGAATTCATATTTCTATTAATAAACTTTGCAAGTAAAATATGATAATTTTAAAATAAAATATAATGTAACAAGAAATGTGTAGAATAGCAGAATCCTTACTCCAAATCCTCAAATTGATGACGTTATTGTAAATTGAAAATTTTCACAGAATAAATGATTCACCAAGCAGTCGCCATTGGCCGGCTGTTTTGAACGAATGAACCCGTTCAGTTGGTTATCGCGTGTATGCTAATTCGGATGACATTATCTCGCTACCTGATGTACCTGTGTTACGCGCATGCTTCAGCTTTTGATCAGTATACTCAGAGGTGTATCATCGATATTTACTTTGCCTAACCCACGCACACCGTTGCACGTTGTACTCTTTGCTTCATGAAAAACTGATCTTGCATTAAATCTCTCTGAATCAGAGTGTTTTCTTTTTTTTTTTTTTTTTTTTTGTTTCTGTATTTCCTTCATTGAAAAATAAAGAATGTATCGAACACGCGCGAAATAAAATAAATACAAGTATAAAACAACGAACGATGAGATAAATTCTTACTTACTTATATACAGGTAAACGCTCATAAATAAATAAATAAATAAATGCTGTAAGTAAATAAACGTACAAACATACGAGCGATGAGATTAATACAAAACATATCAAGGAACGTGTATCACTCGTGCTTGGAACAAAGCAATTAATAACAAAAGTTACTTAATCTCACGTCGTCACGTGTTTCTGGCACGTCATTGTGTACCGCGGTACAGGAAACTCGTAACGTGCGCCACGTCAAAGAGTTAATATACCTCATCGTTGCACAAACAACCAATGACAAAAATTAATCAGGCGAATCTGTTTCGTTGCGCGACAGGGACTATACACGCTCGCGTATTGAAAAGAGAAATACATTTTTCAGAGAAATCTCTTGAAATCCCGGAAGCACGCGTCTAGATCAAGATTCGACTCAACGGGCAAAAGGTGAATTCTACATTGGAGCAAATTTTCATCTCACGACGACAATCTGCAGGGACACCCTGTACGACGTTTAATAAATAAATTCGCGAAGTTTGATACGACGAATGAAACTCGGCAATAAATAACACGAGCGTTTCGCTCGGACGTACGTGCGAGAACGTGGCCGAAGAGAAAGGTTACGCCATTCGAAGGGAATGTTCCCCTCGAGGTTATTTTCCCTTCCGGGTTATCGATGTTTCTTTAAATGGGCATACGCTGTTTCTGTAGCCTCGTATAGGGGATGAAATAATATTCGTAACCCATATATTCTGTGTGTCACCATTGTAATATAGTATAACAATATTAAGAAATGTTATTAACTTTCAACTATAACTAAAGAGTGGAACATCATCGACACAGTTCTATTGTAATTACTGTATTGTATTTTATTATTATTATAGTTGTTATATTTTATTTTATTATTTTTATTATTGTTGTTGTATTTTATTATTATTATTATTGTCGATGTATTTTATTTTATTATTGTTGTTGTATTTTATTATTATTATTATTGTCGATGTATTTTATTATTATTGTTGTTGTTATTGTATTTTATTTTATTATTATTGTTGTTGTTGTATTTTATTATTATTATTATTATTATCATTGTTTCTGTATTTTATTTTTATTATTGTTGTTGTTGTATTTTATTATTATTATTATTATTATATTTTTATAGTTTCGTATATATACATATTTCTTTTGCGAATATCGTCGAAATATAAGAAAAAACTAATTTTATCAATTTTAAATTACATTTCTCTCAAATGTCGACCGTTCGAAAATTAACGAAACAAAATAATTGAAAAACTACGGATCTATTTTAGCAATTCTCGACTCGCCCCGTAAATTAAAATATTATTAATTACGAATTATAATTCAATCCGAACATAAGAAACATAAAATTGTGAAAAATATTAGTTTATTCGAATCCCCTTCCCATAATTACAAGAAATTGAAAACTGATTGATCTGATAAATTCTGTATCAAATGTCGCGCGAGTAACGCAAAACACGAGTCACTGTACGCGGGTATTGTGCATCAAATTAAATGCGAATTTCCCAGCGTAATTTACCGGAAAATTTTAATATACATGTAGTGGCTGTTCGTAAGTATTAGGAAGCCTGCTGGTCTCGCACAATACGTGATAATTGACCTAGATTGGCGTGGGAACGGTGTAATGGGCCAGAATTTCAGAATCCATCGGGAAACGCGTGAAAGAAAATTCCTTGATGTTCTTTGTAGTTAATTAAGAACAACGTAACAGCCTCGTCTTAAATCATTACTAGAGAAATCAGCGACCGATCAGATCGAATTACTCGGAATATTATTTATTTCGGCTTCCAGTAACTGATAGAGCGACTGAAACTCTTCGTTTTATATTTTTCTCGTCGTTAATCGTAGAAATTTACGTGTCTGTTCAATTTCCGATATTTGAGAAACAGAGAAAAGTCTGGATCAGTTCGACGAGTAAATAATTCAAACACATACAAACAACCTATACGCGGGTATATTTTTACAGTTCCAATAAACAAATTTTTTTAACGTTGATTCAGAAAATTAAATTTTTCACGCTGGAAATAATTTTTATACATTTATTATTTTATTATGATTATTATGTGGATCCTGGGGAGAGATTATGTGATATTTTGGCACAGTTAAAATGGCTGTTCAATTACTGAAAAAAACTGGTACATGTTAATGTATTCGCGATACGTCCCCGTCTGGAAAAGGAAGAAAAGAAATAAATGAAATATACGGATGCCACAGTACAGTGGCGATTAATATTCACCGTGGTTCGAGCAAGCGAATGCATCGAGAACTTCTTGCCAAGGAATAGATGCAATTATCATGAATATAGCATGCATACTAAGTGCTCTCCACGGGGCAGATTAATGGTTGGCTCAGGCAACTCAAAGGAAAAACGACGTTCAAAGTACGTACGTAGGCAGTCATAAAGCTCCAGCCAGGGAGTTCATTAAACAACAACAAAAAAAAAAGTAAAAAAATGTCTGATAATATCCAAGTGTTACGCCCATCTCGTCCGAGGGATTGATAAAAACGATATAAACAATCAGGCGAATAAAAAGCTACGTCTCTCGCCATCCTTGAGTTTTGGCTTCGTTAACGACTCTTTCAACTTGCTTTCGAACTAAATTTATTTAAGAGGAGTTGACAATCAAATCACGAAGGAAATACGATCGAATAAGTTGGATATAAATCTTTCAATTGGACGTAAACGAAATTGTTCGAAAGAGCAAAGTGGAGTGAAACTGCAAATAGAAAATAGGAGAACGAAATCACAGTAGATGGAAGTAGAATGAAATTACAAATGGGGGAAGCATGTGGTTCGATGATTTCGCTTATGGCGAATATTCGATAATTCGCTGATGACTATTCGTTTGTTTCGACGCGATTTATTAAAGGAAATTTAGAGTGGAGGGTAAAAAACAAAATACTGGAAGGAAAGTAGTAGTGTATTAAATGTCACATTAGCGTACCATAATTTATGTTATATTTATTCATTAATCCCTGCTGTAAAGTACAACTCTGCTCTCCAAAAACACGGTCAGATGAATTTTTAAAGATATTACAACGAACTGGTACATGTTAAATTCGCTATGAAAATTTTAACTTTCAACACCAGAAAAAAAAAAAAGAAAATACGGAAATGAAGATATTTCCAAAATGAATTATTAAATAATAAATTAGAATATTAAATAATTAAAATAACAAATTAATTGAATAATAAATAAATAATAAGTTAGTAAATTAAAATATTAAATTAAGTAAATAATAAATTAATAAATTAAAATATTAAATTAAGTAAATAATAAATTAGTAAATTAAAATATTAAATTAAGTAAATAATAAATTAGTAAATTGGAATAGTAAATTAAGTAAATAATAAATTAGTAAATTAGAATATTAAATTAAGTAAATAATAAATTAGTAAATTAGGATATTAAATTAAGTAAATAATAAATTAGTAAATTAGAATATTAAATTAAGTAAATAAATAATAAATTAATAAATTAAGATAATAAATTAATTAAATAATAAATAAATAATAAATTAATAAATTGAAATATCAAAAACATTAAAAATGAATGACTAACTGATTCTCGCCAATACGAAAAATTCCAAAAACAATATTATTCCAAAACTCCAAGGAAAATCCTCCGAGGGAGAAAGAAAATGCGATAAATTAGGAAATTGACATATTATCGCGGTTGTCACGGCGGATGATGCATCACGCACTAATAACCGGGAAGATAAGTTCCGGAAAAGGGGGGAAGCTTGATAACTACGTCAATTTGGGAAATTATCCTTGCTTCATGGCGTCGCGCCACGCCGCGATGATTAATCAAAACTCATTTGGAGGATGTAGTTTATTAATCCTCCCCGTCGCCTGTCGCGTTATTCCGATTTTCCGAGATAAACTCGCGTCGACTATTAAACGGTTTAATGAAATTTTTCAGCGCGAGAACAGTTTCCGCTGAATGAATTTTTAAACGAGAAGATTTACGAAATAAATTGTCGTAAACTGATTCGACATGTTTGACATCTAAAATATATTTCAATTAAACTGCAACTGACAAATTCTTCATCTTTCATTTCCTTCTGTCTTCGTTCGTGATGTCCTCTTCCTTTTCAATTGAACTGACACGATGACTGCTAATAAATAAACGATCGGCAGGTGTAAAATTCGCTCTGGCAAATAAAAAGTCGCTTTTCATTATCTCGAACGAAATGTTTTCTCCCTTTCGATCTAACTGAAATTTTTTTTCTCTCCATTTCAATAATTCAACTCAACTGCGACAGTGATATGTTACGAGTGCCTAATTGAAAATGTAACGAAATTATCTCTGTTTCTAATTAAATAATCTGTTTCTCGTTAAACAATTACTTTACAATTTTAAATTTTAAAGTTAATTCTGAAGAACTGATGTGAGAGTCAATCTTTCATTAATTGAAAAAATTAAAAAAAAGAAAAAAAGAAAGTGGTATAACAGAACGTTTCGCAGAAGTTTCACTTCGCCCCACATTATCCAGAAATTAACATGCCCGATTTACAATCGCGTTGAATCCGCTATAAATTCCAATTTTCACCGAAATTAGTGGTGTAAACCGAGATCAGTATATGACGCAAACTCGAACCGCGAACCCGGAACTGAACGAGAAGAACGCCCGTTCATTCGGTTTCAAATGATAATACACCCCCATCGTCGAATTACGTTCACTTAAACAACTCGATTCCCGAAATTTCGACCAGATTATTACGCAACGACATAATATTTTACCGATCCAACTCGATCATTTCGTGCACGGAAATTGCTACGAATAGAGAGGGGCGGGAAAAGAGGATAAAGAGAGAAATGGAAGGAGAAAAAAGAAAACACAAACGAAAACGTCGGCTCGTTCGAATGTTGAATTTCTACCAGTTTCCTAGAAATTATGGATCGTGCAAATAGACACGGTGCAAATACAATTGCGCTTAATGACCGCAATATATATATATATATATATATATATAGTTATCGATCGTTTCGAGTTTGATTTTCACTCGATAAAAAGCAGCCGAGCAACGCCTGCTAGGCGAATGTTTTAAAGGGCTGTTCTAGTGTGAATTTTTGAAAAAAAATTGATTTTTGCATATTCTTAAAGAACATAGTTTGAAAAATAAATCTCTGTAACCTTACGTGCGAACTCCGAAAATTAACGAAGTTATGGTTGATTGAAGGACTCTGAAGACATTTTTCTGAAAACCATGTCTTTCAGAACGGTGTCCATGACCAATTGACTCGAAATTTTAAGTACGCATTTAGTACGTGCGTGACTATGGCCCCTACCAGAATTAACCAAAAAATTTTATTTTGAGATCAAACTATCGCCACTTTCTTAATTACCGACTTTTTTCTTTTGCTTTGGTACCTGCTACAACGTTTTTTTTTTATTTCCGACAAGCAGAATCATGGACAGCCTTTTGACGACCTTTTTTATAAGCGACTATGTTCGTGAGTGTGTAGTGCCACTAATTTTAACTTTCTTTGTCCCGAAAAATTTGAAAACGTCGTTGAAATACGTACGAATAAACCTTGTCAATTTGACTGGAAAAGGTATAATAGTTCCTTTGCAAAAAATTCCCTAACAAAGTTAAAGAAACACGAATACCACCTGTACGTCGTGGCAACGTTTGAATATTCAAATCTCACAAAATGTTTCATCTTCGTGAGAACGAAGCGACGTTAGGCAAATTCTCGCTCAACAGAGAAAGAGAATCTTCGAAAGTGAATCTTCGATTGTACTGTTTCACAGTCGATGGATTAAAAACAAATATGAATTACAAATGAAATGCAACAGCAACAAACTAAACTCGAATCTCCCGAAGGTAATGAACAAATAAGTTGAATACAAAACGAAAAATCTTAATTGTATTATTTCATGGCCGGCACTGACGAAAATCCCTTAAGAGAATAAATAAAGAACTATGAATGAGATGCAATGACAGATGAACTGAACTCGAGTCTTCCAAAGATAATAAACGAACGAATGAATGAGTCGGATTTCGGGAACATAAATCGACAAGTCGACCGAAATCAATCGTGGCAAGTTTGACTGTGAGGACGAAGAGGACTCGAGTAATCCAGTCACGATTCGCGGATCTCATTTAGCGAATGGAAATCCTCCGCTCGCCCTCGGAGAAATTAATTTACATTTATCCACCGATTACCGACGTTGATTAAAATCGAGCTTAGCCTAGGATTCTGTCTGTTTAAAACTCGCCCGAGGACCCATCTCGCGTTCCGTGGGAACGTCAGAGATCATCGATTTCATTCCATTGTCCGACTTCCATCAGTCACTTCGAATTCGAGCCACTGGTTCGACAAGTGGACCGCGAATTTTTATGCAAATCCAGAAAGTCTTTGAGAAAGTAGATAACTTATTTGACATCATGGAAATATATTTGATGTAATTCTCTGGCTGTAATTTAATTTGAAACTAAATAACAAACGACGATATTTGCAAATAAAATTACAAATAACTGAATAACTGCAAAGATTTTCGAATAATTACACAAATAACTGCATTGCAATAATAGAATCAATAACCAAATTTAATTTTTATTTATTATTATTATTTAATTTGTTAAGTAAGGTTAATAATTAATATTATTTAATTTATTTATCTAGATCGTTAAAAATCATAAAATGACAAGGATAATTCTTTCATAAGAACCTTAGAACCTTAGGAGCCTAAGAACCTTAGGTTCCTAAAGAAGAACAATCTTTTTCTCAATACTTTTAAATTGAAAGTTTCACGAAACATGTGATTAAAAAGAGAAAAATAATGTCTCACGAAAATTTTACAGGAACATTCCCAAAAAGAAAATCACAATCATACGGAAATTACACCGAGAAATTAATAACGTGCACAGTATTGAGATATTCGCTGTCAAAATATTGCCAACTGGAGGAAAAAACTCGATATCTTATCTTCTTTACACATCATTCCCTTCGTACCTAAAGTTAACATCGTCAGGAAAAGATTCGCGAAATTAAACGAATTACTACAATAAATTGGCCCCTTGAACAAACCGGTAACTGTTCACGGGTCACATCCCACCCCTAACGTCCAAGTCAAGGTAAATATTCGATTACCCGCGTGGCGGAAGTTTCCCAGCTGGAAATACGCTCGTGGCAGCGTGAAATTTCAAATCCCCCTCGAGTGTTTTACAAGGATAGACAGTCGTGTTTCCTATCACCCATCGAAATAAGAAGAAAACAATGTTCAGCGCCATGTTCGAGGTAAGCTGATTTCGCGTCGTGGTTCCTTAAGGCAATTAACGCTACTTTCACGATGATCACCAGTGACTGGTAACTAGTGTTTTTACTCATGTAGAAAGTTTCAGAGAAAAAAAAAGACAAATATCGTCGACTGTGAGATTTTAACGCGTTTCAGAAAAAATTATCATTTATTACTTATAATAAATTTGTTACAACTCGGTTCCTTGTTACATTCATTGTGTTTCAATTATTTATTACTTCGATCATGTCCCATTATTATATTGATAACTATTAATTTGAAAGAAGCTCGTTGTTTACGTTGTCACCTACAGTCTGACAATCAAACGAGATGAGAATAATGAAATTTTTTGAGCAATAAAACTCGTTTTGTGGTGTTTGCTACAATTTTTAAATACGAATTTTATTATCTGTAGTATATATACTATAATATAATAATAAATCTTCGAATATCATACAATATACTAGCTTATACTGTACGTACTGTATTTATAATATACTAACTTAATACTGTACATTAACCTCACATAATATTAATTTTACAATACTACTAAATAGCAATATACTATTTTGATATAAATATAATTTTCTGATATAATATAACATAATATCATTGTAAATGCGAGGTTTTACGTGTTTATGAAGAATTTAGACATCAAAAGTAGCACGTAGCATATAAAACTACCCCAATAAGACAAATAAAGCTTCACCCATTTCTTCGAGTTCCTCTCAAAAATAAATTTCTCTCGTCAAAAATAAACTGTCTTACAAAGAAAAATCGACTCTCCAAAATTTGTACAAATACTACTTCTAAGAAAAATTTTCTCGTCAAGCTCAAACACACGAACGTATTAAAAGAACGTCGAGATCGAAATCTTCTAGACAGAAAATATTGTTGAACTGTACGAAAAAATAAAATTAACGATCTCAATTGAACCAACAATGTAAAAGAGTAATGACAAAAGTAATAAAAGAAATAAAAAAGTAAATAAAAGAAACAAAGAAGTAAAAATGTTTAAAATTGTTTTAAGGGTGGCTGAATTCGCAACGTTCTAACTTGAGACGACTAATATGTTTCTCGTACGCGAAGGAGCGAGTAATGATTCCACTATTATCAGAACAGACATCAGTGATACGAAATGTTATTTAACAATATTCTGTCACCGTGTAAGTTCGTGTAAATCCTGCGTGTGTGCGTGTGCAACCGAGACTCAATGATCCACAGCTTTCACGCTCCTCGCCGCAAACCATTCATCCTGATCGACAGTCCCATTCCGCGATACCACGGAGATCGATCGACCGGTTTCAATTAAGAGTATCTACCTGGCGTTGTATCGATTCGTCACGATGGATCGAGATTCGCTGAACTCGCTGAATAAGAAGAATTCGAGCCCATGTTTTGGAACGCGAGACCTCGGAAGTGGGGGAGGAAAATTTTCTCAGCTTGGTGTATTTCAATCGCAAAATTCGTTTGAATCGATGATTTATCTAATTAATTAACGTCGTAGTTGTAATGATAATAATTACAATAAACAATGATTTCATTAATTAATTAATATTGCAATTGTAATTAATATTGTAATTGCAATAGCTAGAATAGAATATTAATTAATTAATATCATAATTATACTCGTTACAAATTTACCATTTGAATCAATTATTTAATTATTTAGTTATTCTATAATCAATTAATTAATATCATAGTTGTGATCACAATAATTCGTGGCTTTATAATTTAAATCAATGGTTTCATTAATTCATTAATATATATATTATATAATTATTGTGTATATATATTATATGAATTTATTTATTATTTATATGTATTATACATTTATTATATATTATATGAAGTATATTCATTAATATATATGTGTGTGTGTGTGTGTGAAACAAATTTAATGTGAATGAAAAGTCGATGATTTTTTTCTTTCTTCTAATTTAATAGTAAAAAATTATACACGATGTGCACGTGTTCGTTCAAAAATTTTAGGACAAGTGCAATATTTGTTTCAAAATTGGAAAAACGAGAAAATAATACTTTATATAATAAAGAAGATGCACCTTTCGTATTGTATTTTTTATTATAGTATGTATCGTGTTTTTTATTCTGTTGTATTCTTTATTCTATTATAAACCTTTTCCCTCATTCGAAAAAAAGAAACAATATAATATACAACATATATAACAAGTATAATGATATATATGAAACATGGAATGTTCATTAAACAAAAACACATGTATGTATATTTTCTATATTGTATATTGTATTAGTGTAAATAATTCATACGTATATTATGCATATTTGTATCTTGCATGTTATAAATTATATTATTATGTATATATTATACACTGTGTTATATTTTCTGCGTTTGTATATAGATACGTACAAATGTTGTTTATAAACCATCGAATATAGAGAATATCAATATTGGCAAGCATGAGTCAAAGAGCCAACAACTATCACTTAGTCGCGAAACAATACTCTTCACTGACAAGGGTCGAAAGGATCAGAAGTCAATCGAACAAGGGGTGAATCATGCCATCGTCAACGATATCATTTAACTCAAAGGCCAGAGTTCTGTAAAGCAAATCTCACGTAGATGATCACCACCCTACGCAACTTTCTCCTTTAACCGTTCGATGGACGACTATGTGATAGCCAAACCCAGTCTCTCTGACACTTTAGTTCTATAACAATCGTTCGGTATCAAGTTCCTGCAAGCATTATCTATCAATCCATTTCTTTGTTTCATTTGACGCGAAAATTGAAATTTAGCATAAGAAAGTATGACAGTGCCTCCAGAATAATTAAGAATTTATACTCTATTTAAATCTTTCTACACTCTATTAAAATTAATTTAATATGTTAATATCTTAATTAGAATTAATGTTCAAGCTACTGTAATTTAATAATTTTAATATCTTTTATTTTACTTTAAAAGTATCTGTGCGAGAAATTGTGTACTTCAATAATAAAGGGTAAGGGCTATTTTTTAACAGTCCTAACAGTTTTTGTTTAATTTCATTATTATATTCTTTTACATTTACATCTGCATAGATTTCTACTTTTGTGATATTAAGTATCATAGAAAAGAAAATCTTTTTGCAATATCTATGTTAAATTAAATTGCAACAAAAATATAATTTCAATAAAAGTATACATACATACATACATATATATATATATATATATATATATATATATATATATATATATATATAGAATTGATGTTAAATTAAATAAGAAGTAAAGAATTAACTTTGAATTAAATTAAGACAGCAGGAGTGACATTGAATTGAATTAAAACCGTCTTATTGAATACCTTTCCCAATTATCCGTACTATTAACAAAATAAATTTCAAAATTTAATAAAATCTGTCGTTTATCTTCAATATCAGAAGATTATAATTCAACACACCGAATTTTCTGACTCTACAAAAATTTGATAACAATTGCAATTGCCCCTCCCCCCCCCACTCTCCTGATCGCTAGCGCTATCCCCTCCCCGTTGTCACAGTCTGTTTTCCATTCCTATTAAGTGGAGGGGGTAGTGCCAGCAACTAGGAAAGTAGGGGCAAGAACTCACGAGCCGCCAGTTAACCAACTCTGATCGAAAACAAAAAAAAAAAAAAAAAAAAAAAATCATCGTCACTACTGTCTTCAAATTAACACGCTTTCTATTATATTTTTTTCACACGACGTATAACGGGGTGTTCTTTGATATATTCAATCAGAAAAACGGTCATACGATACACTCATTAATCGTGCAATTAAATAGAATTTATTAACACTTTATTGAATTATATTAATATTAATAATATTTTAATATTAATATTAAAATACTTGAATATTACAATGAATTTATTAATACTCCCCTTCCACTGCACCGTCAAATATTGTCCGTGCCTGAAAGGAGCACTTCGAGTGCAAAAAAAAAAAAAAGAGTTAAGAGTCAATCGCGACGACTAGCGAGAATTAAAAAAAAAAAAAAAAAAATGGCGCGGGATCGCGAAACATCGAGAACAGCCAGCGAAACTGACGCCACGCCGGATATTGGACGAGCTTCCAGCGAGAAAAGGAAAAAAACTTCCGATCCGTCAAATTTCCAGAAAAATGAAAGGCTCGAGAGGACGAGGCCGCCGTTTGAACGTTCGACCGTCGATCAACGGGTAAGTCCGATCGTATTAAAAAAGTTTCGCGCGCTTCGTTGCACAATGGCGGCGGGGTGGTTACTCGGACGGCGTTCGCCCCGAACGGAGATATATGGAATAGAAAATACGGGTGCGAGCTACGGAAGAGAGAGATTCGCGCCCCTTTGAGCCACGGATCAGATTCACGGCTGGTGAAATTGATTCTTTTGGAAAATTGAAAGTTCACGGCGCGAGATATTCCTCGGGAGGGGAGGGAGGCGGAGGGTTTTTTTTTTTTTTTTTTTTTTTTTGTTAAACTCGCGGATTTGAGATTAAACCTCGGCTATCGTGGCTTTCCTCCCGCTTCGAGAATTTCTCTTCCGTTTCGGCATTTCTCCGTTCGAAAAAAATACCTACATAAATTTCGAGTATATCTAATTTGGGATTTTTGGTGGCAATAATTTTAGAAATCGTTAAAAATTATTATCAAAATAATGTTAAACGCCAAGTACAAGCTGATCGATGAATAACAAACACGAAATCAATACCAAAAGCTAAAGATAATTTTTCTTACTAAATATATAAATAATTGAATGTATTTAACCAAATATTGTATATTAATAGTATATTTAACTAAATATATAAATAATTACATACATTTAACTAAACACTGTATATTAATAGTTAAATATATTTAACTAAATATATAAATAATTAATTATGTATAACTAAATATATTAATAGTTAAATATATTAATATATAACTAATTAAATATATTAATAGTTAAATATATTTAATTAAATATATAAATAGTTAAATATATTTCCAAGCTCTTCAGTTTCAATTTCTTTCGGTTCCCCGTTCGCTCAAAATCTGTCGAAAAATCTACGTAAATCGCCAAACAAAAATTTTAATTGACCGTTTTAATTGCATTTTATTGCATACAGTGTGAGTCATTTCACCACCTTCCTCTCTTCATTTCGAGCTACGATTTTACGATTTAATCCCTGTCTCTTTTGTCTTCAAACGGATGTTGATTTCTCTTTTCTTCTTCATTGAGAGGAAACACAGTATTCGTGTTTCAGCGAGCATTATCTCTTACGAAATCCGTGACGCGAGATAAAATTGTTATTGCAAATGTTGAATGAGGAAATGTGAATGCATCTTTCGAATCGTAGATTCTAGCAGAGGTTTTCGTCTTCTCCAACATTGCGTTCAATATTTTCCAGATACTTTGCGCTTAATCTTCTTTTCTTAATTTTCTCACGCAATATTTCATAAGGAAATGTTTGAAATTTAACATGTTAGAATATAATGTACCCACGTGCAATCGTTATAATGTTGTATAATAAATATGTTAAAAATATAGTACAATTTTAATATTAACACCAATATTACAACTAACATTAACAATTAATGTCAATACTAATATTATAACTAATATTAATAAATTTTCTCAAAAGTGAAATTAATTTAAATCAACTTTTCATTATTAGCAATTTCTTTACAATTTTAACAAGCTTCAATATCCACGACCATAATCTACTGAGATTGAATCGATGACCGAAGAACGATACGAATGAACAAAAAAAAAAAAAGAAAATTATTTTCGTTATTTTAATAGAATCTTCGAGCGGAAGTAATTTATCAGTTCCTGATGGAACCCTGATAAGCTGATATCGGATTGATTAAAGTAAAATCATTCGTCTCCCGGAAGGCTCTCCGGGAGGAAATAATCGCGCAACGATTGAGATTACACGTGCAATATTTCTTTTAGATTTAAATTTAATTAAACGTAAACTCCAATGGCTAATCCCCTGTGTGTGCGCGCGCGTTTTAACAACGATTTTGAATTTTGATGGGGAATAACACACAGGCATGGATGTCGAATTTCAACAATCTCGCGAAAAATTAGTTTCCAATCGTTTCATCGACAAAATCGACGTTACCTGATTGTTTTCAACTAAGATTAAATATTTCAGATTAAATACACAAGCAATACCTGAATTATTAATTGCTCCTGAATCGAGAATCTTCGAAAAGATTTTGTTCTCGAAGAAAAAAAAGAATTGCAAATTTGCTAATAATTTTCATAACTTTAACAATATGTATATACCACATATATTAACAATACACGTGTACCTCGATATACTAATTTTATAATATAATTCTCATATAGCGATTCGTTTAATTTTCTCCCACCAATACGAGAGACATTGAAACAAATAAATCGTGAAACGTTGCAGACAATGTCGCGTTTAATATTATTTCATTGCTATTATCATTTATTACGTATCATTATATATTTAGATATTTGACATTCGCAAATGCACGAGCATTTCTCAAAGATCGTTAGACAAAGAGAGCTTGAAAACCGCGTGTTACAACGTATCTCGACAAAAGATGCCAATCGCACGTGTAATTTGCGCTCGATTAGGCGACAATTCAAAATGTTACGACATTTAATCGATCGCGTAATTGTCGTAAATTGCAGGCGAGCTGCTTGTTCGACAATCGATTGCCAATCGAGAGTGGTTCACAGACATTTATAATCAACTCGCATAATCGTTTTATCACGCCCGATTGTTCGTGTTCACGTTGAACGCCTCTTGCTCGCAAATATTGCTTGAAACGATTTGCTTTCTGAATAGTACCTCGACTCGAATAATTGAAAAATAATTGAACGACTAAATTTTCGAATCGAGTAATGCGAGAAATATTTTCAATTCATATACTATTGTATAATGGTTAAGATTTGCTGTTAAGTTTGCGAAAATAATTCAGCAACTTCGAAAATTTATCGCTAGTAATATTAACAATCTTTTCGAGAATATAAAACGACGAGCGTCGCGGCATTGAAAATTCTTTCATTGTTAGTCGAACAATATCGAGTCCCCTTATTAATTCTATTATCAGTGAAAGAGAGTTGTATCGACACGTTGTAATAATCCTCCTTTTCTTTTTCGCAGGCGTTACAAATCTCGTTGATAAAAGCATTTGATGAGCCTGCAAACAACTCTTAACCCTCTCTCGAAGCATCGGCGAAAACACGCAGTTAAACATCGCGTGTAAATAGAACCAATGGTGAAACGATAATCTCAACATCGAACGAAGATCATCCTCGATAAGTTATCTAGACAAAAAAGCGTTGCGAATCTTTTCATTTCGCAACCGTGTCTTAAATCTCGAGTAAAAGAAAGGAAAAAAAAAAAACAATCAACACTGATCTCTCGATACGTCTTGATAAAACTGACACAGTAATCTTCTCAATTTGAGCAACATTTAGACGCATTAGCATGCTGATTATTTAGATTTAAAACAATCAGAAATTTTTGATATTGTCACTTGTTGCACCTACTCGAATTTTCTGTAATTTTGAGGAATTTTAAAAGTAGGTAAAATTTCAGAAATATCTGAATTCAGTAGGAAACAATTTTCGTCGTGGCGAGAAAAATTTCTTCCACTAGTTTGGAAAAGTAGTAAAAAGTAGATTAGAAAAATTTATATTTCCAAGCAGGTACTGGTTTCAAACGAAATCTATTTTCAAGGATGTTCCAGTTCACGCTCGAGACAGGCAAATTTCAGCGATAATAATTTTGTCGAAATTTTGAAAATAGGTAAATTCTAGAAATCTCTACATTGTAAGGAAAATTTCCTCGAAATTTTAGAGAAGCACATGTTTTCGGACATGCAATTGCAACTAAAATTATTTGGAAAACGTCTATTTCTTTGAAAGATGTTCCAATTTTAAACAATACCTATTTATTAAACGTTTTACATTAAATTTATTTCTTAAAAAAACTTACTAACAAGAAATTAAAGAGAGAAGGTATTTCCAAATTTTTCAGAACGCACCTTCTCAGTTTCGCTATAAAAATGAGCCGGAGCCGCTCGCTCGCTCACGCCGTGAAAGTTTCCCACGCACAAAGAGTTAAATCGTAAAATATAAATGAGCCTTTCGTACGGATGTGTCGAAAAGGGGAATAAAAGAGAATTTCATTAGGCGAAAATAAAATTCTCTAAAAAATGTTCTCTCTACTCTCTGTCGTTCCAAAGCTTAAAGCGACGCGCTTTTAAAATTTTCCAACACGAACATTTACGCTTTTACATTTCTCCGACACTGTTGTGAATATTTCTTTTAAATTAAATAAATCTCCTTTCTCTTTTTAAAGATCCCTTCAAACTCCTTCTTTAACTTTCTCTCGCGTTAATTATCAAAAAACTTAATACTCGGATCGATGATACGAAAATCAAACTACGAGAGGATTTAACGAACGTTCCGTTATCCGAAATCATGATCGTAATCTCGAAACACGAAATCACTCCGTCAATATCTCTTCTTTCTCTCGTCTGATTTCAGATATTTACGAGAACGTCTCGATGACGTTATTAAATGCAGGTGATGTCGTACGATGTACGCGAGAACTTTCGAAAAGAAATGACACGAACCGCGGCCGCGTCGAGGAATTCGCATACCTCGGCCCCATATATTGACCCGACGAACTTAAGTATTCTTTAGTGGTACTCACCTGAACAGCAAGAATCCCAGACCAGTGACCGCCGCTCGTCGAACATCGTCGTTCACGTCCGAGACCTGAAAGAACATATTTCTGTAGTAATACGTGGAATTGATCCTGCGACAGATTCACATTTCTCGTTCATTCTGAATTCATTTCATTCTGTGGTAGAAATTGAGATTTCTCAGATCTCGTATATTGGAATTTTTCCTAATCGCTGGGAATTAATTTTTTGATAGTTTAATGCAGAGTAAGTTAATTGGCGGCCCTTGCTCCCTACTTTCCCGATCGTCGGCATTACCCCCTCCACTGAGATCGATGCAGACTAGCGATCGGAAGAGTAGGGGCCGCCAGTCAGCCACCTCTGATTTAATTTAATAGTTATTGACATTACTTTAGTAGTTATTTGCAATAATTTCGACGTTTCACCGAGAACTCGACTTTTCTAATAATTACTTCACTAATTCAATAATTTAACTGACTGTTTATGACAATTTGTAGAGTAAGCTAATTGGCCCTTGCTTCCTACTTTCCCGATCGTCGGCATTACCCCTTCCACTGAAATCGATGCAGGCTAGCGATCGGAAGAGTAGGGGCAAAGGCCGCCAGTCAGCCACCTCTGATTTAATTTAATAGTTATTGACATTACTTTAGTAGTTATTTGCAATAATTTCGACGTTTTACCGAGAACTCGATTTTTCTAATAATTACTTCACTAATTCAATAATTTAACTGACTGTTTATAACAACTTGTAATAATCTTGAGCTTTTTGCCAAAAAATTAATCTTTTATCGTTTCATCGCTATTACTTTTTACTATTACTGTTAATTTAATATAATCTTTTACTATTTATTGCACGAAATTGATTTTACGAGAAATTGTTTGACGATTTGATACTTTCGTTATTGATTCAACGAATTCATTCGTTGCGGTAGAAATCGAGATTTCTCACGTTTGTTGATTTAGGCTTCAAGTAGTGGAAGATAGAATTAGACATTTTTACTAATTGCTATTTAGAAATTAATTTTTCAGTTTAACATTATTATTATTTATAATTCCGAGAATTCAATTTTTTTAATAATGATATCACTAATTCAATAATTATAACAACTTGACTTTTTACCAAAAACTTAATATTTTACTAATTAGTAAAGGCTAAATAATCAATCATTTATAATTTAAATCTGTCGCTAAGAAATTAATTCAACGACTGTTCCAATAGTTATTCTAATAATTTAATCATCAATAGTTCACAAACTATTTAGCAAGAACTAATTTAATCATTTTTTTCAATAGCTACGTTTGATCAAAAAATACTCTCACCTTGACCGATATATATACATATTAGTTTTAATCTTTTCCTGAAGAACTGACATCAATTCTTAAGGAAGGTCGATAACTCAACAACGTAACTGAACGACGAAAATAACGCGAACGTTGAAAATCAGAGTGTTCTACTTTTACATCTAACATTTGAAATTATATGTATTAAATAGTATTAAATGGAATTAAATAATATTACTTATCGTCCCTGTATGAAAAAAAAAAAAATATCTGATATTAGTTGTCATCACTATCGTCGTCGATCATCGAAATTAATCTGGACAAGAAATTTTACACCTTGACGTTAGATCCATCCCGGTGTCACAATTATCTTTCAGTTACTCTCATTTTTCCAAATATAAACAATACTTTCTATTAATCCGTGTAATCCATGTCACGCGTTGAAATTCAATTTCAGTCTCGTTTCGTAGAATTATCTCAATCTATCTCGCTCTCTTGAAGGAAGAATGCAATAACTCTGATAAGGAGTTACATTACGTAAAAATCTAACAACTCTGGTTGAATTTTTTTACAGTGATTAAAAACGACATTTGAGAACACGAGACAGCACTTGAGCGAAACGTTTCGTTGAAGATTCTTTTTTTTTTTTTTTTTTTGAATATTTACACTTCGTAGATATTAGAATCCTACGTATGTTGATAATTAACAGGAACAGCTGAATTTTCGAAAATCACCTTGATCTCCTAATGTATTCTTAAAGTAAGAATTGTACGAAAAATTATATCAACACGAGTTAATGTGAGAGTTTGAGGAAAGAAACATTTAATGGTTTAAAAATTTATGGTTTATTGTTTCCTTAGCAAATAATATCTCGATGGATAAATAATAATTCCTTGGCAAACGAAAGGAATTCGTTACTTGAAATGGAAATGGACAAATAAACTCTCCCGAGCGCTCTAAAAATTTGCCATGATTAATCGTAATTGAACAGTGGCTCGAACATTCGCCAAATCAATTTTTCGCAACTTCGTCGCGACGACATCCCCGAAAATTTAATCCAATTTAAAAACATTCGATAAACAAACAAATCCCAAAATCTTCATAAAAGTTCTAATCGCGCGACGCGCCGATGCTAATCGTTCTTAATCGTCTTCAACACGATTATTTTATCCGTTGATCGTCACGATTGTGCATCTCGATCAATCACAATGCCTACACGTATATATTTTATTATTTTCACTGTCGCTTTATGTCAAAATAAATCGAATGACCGTCGTATCGTCTGATCGTCGTCATCGGTAAATCAAAGACGAGACTGCGTGTAGGAACAATAGAAACAAACACAGCGGAAGAGAGAGAGAGAGAGAGAGAGAGAGAGCAGCTTTGCTTTATGAAAACTTACAGCAACGTGCAGCAGCTTCCGGATCGCCTGATTGTTTCCGGTTCCACAATAGGCCATCGCCAACGTGTACATGCCACTTCTTCGAAGGATCGGGTCCTTGTCGGCGCAAAGGGAAGAGACCAAAGGATCAGCTTCCTCCAAACGGCCATACATAGTGAACGCGATACCCACGGCTAATCCTCGGAGGATCTTCTCGTGCTGCGTTTCTTGGGCATACTGAAAAACATTGAGAATTCCCCGTAGGATTACAACAGCACCTTCAAAACGAAGTATCGATGAATTTTATCTCTTCGCGAGACTGTTGGATTTCATCTAAATGGAACGTATTGAAATAGTGTTTTGTCGCGTTATTTTTGTTCAATTTTTAATAAATTATTAGATATACGTAAAATGTATTAATGTGTGTGTGTTAATATATATATATATATATATATATATATATATATATATATGTAATATATATATAATGTATTAATATATATATATATATATTACGTATATTAATACGTTCTAATGTATATGTAATGTATATAATATTGTATACGTATAGGCATATAATATATTCTAGATTATTATTGCATATTTATACTATTGTATAATGTATATTTAATTTAATTAAATTATATGTAAATATATTTATATATTTATATATATAATTTATTTTACAGTATTATTCGCAAATTATAAGCTATAAATTATTTTCTTTTTTTCTTAAGTTGTTCAGTAAATAATACAATTTTGAACGTGTATAATACACTAAGTGAGAATAAGTAATTCATTAATTTTTTATGACATTGACGACAATCCCTTCTCCTAAATTACATCGTCAAATTAAATTAAATTAATAAAATTTAGCAGAAAGTAGATAATCTTGTGGAAAAAAAGACGAAAAAGAAATGTCTGATCTAGATTCTTAATTACGAATAAAATCCTCCGAAATTAAATTAATTTTTCAGGATTCGATTGGGTAATTTAATTTAAATCCTTAAATGAAGGAGAGCTTTTCACCTATAAGAATTAAGTGATCGATTAAGAGACTGATCAAGATCCAATATCTTCTGTCTAGTATTCATCAGTGTTACTTTTCAACCCCCCATACCTTGTTGAAAATAAACTTCTATCAACTTAAATTTCAATGGCAAAGAGATAGAACGTGGTCTACAAAGGATTAATGTCCAACTAGAAGTGATATATATATCCAAATTCAGCATCTCGTCTTTTAGGCAGAAATTCATAACGAATCATTCCCTAGCAATGCAAATAATTCCATAGTAAAATCTAATCTCCAAAGATCTTTCCAAACAACTCGATCATTTCACTTTAATAAGTAAATAAATGACTGTGCAACCATAATTTTTCGGCTCTCAGCACAGTAGAGTAGTAATTTTGAAATTCTCGAATCGTCTTTTCAATTCTATTTCACCAATCTCCAGAACGTGTGAAATTATTATAGATATCAATTCAACGTTCAGCTATCTAACGTGACAACTAAACTAATATTTTCCTACACATTGTGGATTTATCATATATCGCATTTTCTGAGAATTTTCATTCTCGAAAATGTTTCTTGCAATTTTTATATCTATCAGTTTGTTCCTTTATTATTATTAACGTTAATGTTTGCTCGTAACATTAACTCGTTGACGTTCCAATCTCGTTTGTTACGAAACGAAAATCACACTGATTATTAATTGTCAATATAATTACGTAATTAATAATTATTGATCTAAATATCTATAAACGGCACAGTTCGCAAATATATCCCGGGAGAAGTGCCTTTTAATTTGCAGACGAACAAATATTTTCTAATTTTTATACTCCGTTCAAAATAGCTCGTTTCCTTTATCAATTCAATTTCGAATTAAATGCACCAGCGAGTCGCAACTCTTCTGAATTCGAACGGCTCGAAATTTATTAAAATGCGAGAAAAACGAAATAGCCGAGATTGAAGCCCCGTTTCAAAGCAAATCGGTGCGTTTAAATCGATTCTCCGAATGAAAATGAAGTTTTACAAGGAATATGTACAACGTGAATACGTGGAGTGCACGCGTGGATAGTTTTAGAGTGCACTTCGGTGAAAAAGTGAATGGATTAGCCATGGGGAACGAGAAACGAGAAAAAAAAGAACCAACGAATATAAACCAAAGGGTGAAAGGTTGAAAAAAAGAAAGTTAAGAGCCTGGATGTTAATGGGGATAAAAGAGAGAGAGAGAGAGAGAGAGAGAGAGAGAGAGAGAGGGATGTTCTTTTAAAAATGTGCAAATAGATTAATACGAGGTACAGGGGGATTTAATTTGTACTTTGTGCCTCCTTCTTCTGTCTCGAAAAAAAATTAGATTGTTATCTTCGCAATATATTTTTTTAAATTAATATTTTATATACTTATTTATTACATTATATATAATACATCGTGTATTATATATAAATAATATATATAATTATATACTTACATAATATAATTACATAAATATAGTATAACGTAATAATTATAATACATATTATATTATATTATAATAATATAAATAATTAATATATGTAACATAATTAAATACAATAAAATTAAATAATACATATAAATAGTATACATTATAATTATAGAATATATATATAATATAATAATATAAATAATTATGTAAGTATATAAATATATATAAATAATTATATACTTATTTATCACATTATATATAATACGTAATATAATTATAATTTGTATATATATATATATTAATAATTTATATATTTATTTACATAATTATAATTATACAACAAAATTGTTAAAAAAATACATAACACTTCCTCGACACATCCTTCGATTATTTCAAGCAACCGTTGGATTCCTCGCATTTTCGAAAGGAAATGAAATTGCGAAAGATCATTTCTCTCGACGCTCGCATAGTTTTCTTTTCCAACACTTCTCCCATAATCTGCTCGTCGTATTATGAAAACGTGTAAAAACCTGGGATCTCAAGAACACACTTCTCCGTTACACTTGTCGTTTTTAATTTCCACGCTTTAAAAAAAAAAAAAAGAAAAAAAAATTAGAAAATGGTATCTAGAGATACCGAGCTCGACCTTAAAAGACTGTAAAAACATTTTAAAGAATCACAAATACACGACAAAACTACACGTAACACGAACATTCTGATTGATATTATCTGAAAATTTTACGGCAGTTCGCAACGCGTGACAAGAAAATCGCGCGATTTCTTGTAAAGTTTGAAAGCAAATATAAAAGAAATTAAAAATTACAATCGTGTCGGTAATTAATGAAATTTGAAAAATAAAACAAAGACGCAGAATCGGCATATTGGTAATCAATTTGCTAATATTTAGTAATTGTATCACAATTGTGTTAATAAGTATAAAAGAAATTAAAATTTTATTTAATGAGAGCGAGATGTAAATTCATTGAGGATCAAACAAAATTTTCAATCACTTGGCGAAACGATCCAACACGAGAGGAACATTCTTCTAGAAACATTTAAAATTTGTTTCGTGACTAAATTGATAATGGTCTTGAGGGTTGAAGTTTCCTCCGTTGTTTATTAAAATTCGAGAAATTCTACCGTTTAACTCTAAAGTATAAAGTCCATTCTCTCTTTTTTTCAACGAAATGGTGAAAAGAAGAAAATAGTACAGCAGACTTCGATCCAGTCAAAAGAGAAAAATTTTTCTAGCAGTTAGAATTTTCACAACTTTCAAAAGATAAAATTATCCCTACTTTAGCATATGACGTATTACAAAAACATCTTTGGGGATTCGATTACGACGATTGTGTTGGTCAAGTTCGAAACAAATCTAAATTAATTAATTACATTAAATTAAGGAGCCGCGTCAAGGGAAAATGTATGAAATACCATAAGAAATTAGTGTGTCGCTGACCCAATAATTAATGTCACATAACGATCGAGAATTTCGAAAGAAATTGGTCTCTTTCCTCGAAGAAGGTTAAAAAGACAATTTAAAATTGTAGGACGAACCTATAAAATACTCTGTATTCTAATGACGAATTAAATAAAAGAAACGAAATATTATCGACACGCTACACAATCGAGTAACAGTGATAAATTAGTTTATCTCTGCGTAGTTATCAAAAACTCATTTCGAACGCATTCCTCGCGAGAGTGACATAAAAAAGCACTCACGACCTCTTTTCATAATAGCCAAATAATCTCCGGTCTTTTAACTTTACAGACATAAACTATGATTAAAAAATAAAAGAAATATAAAATAAAAAATAAATTATCAAGCCTCTGGAATTGCGACGATTTTCACGATTCAGGCGACTTCTGGCAAGTGAATTAAATCTTTCAAAATCTTATATATATGTTTTCAGAATGTTTAACAATATCCTCATGTATCTGAAAATACATTTCTAGATATACGTAACAGGTAAATCGTTTTCGAGTCGCTTTTGAGGTTCAGAATAATAAAAAGAGCAAAGGGCGATGAGTAATCCATGTAAGAATTTCGTTCTTTCATTTATTTATTTGCATTTGTTGACCGTTATCGTCTGCCTCGTCGTTCATGTTACTATCTTGCAATATCGTCTCGCAATATCACGTCATCTATTTAACGAAGATACTGATTCAAATGGCCGGTCATTTGCAGCAATGCAAGCATTACGTCGAACATTGAACGCTCTGTTCAGATTTGATTTCTGCAGCTATGATTTCATCTCTCTTCTGAACAAACGAGAAAATCAAAATTCCCTTTCGCGAATTTCTCTAAAACGGAGCAAACCTGTTTCTCCTTGGTTTGCTGGTCCTCCGTATGTTTTCGTTAAGGTTTCGACATTTAGATTCGGGTAAATAAAAATAATAAAATAATATAATGCAATAATAAATAAAATATGAAAAATAAAATAACAAATAAAATATAATAGAATGAAAAAATATTTAATAAATATAAAAAATAAAATAATATACACTGTATATTAAATTTTGTCACCTAAATTCGGGACACGTCGTGTATCAAATAGTCGCGAAAAATGGTTTATTTTATGACAATTCGAAGCAAGAACAAGATCAAGGCTGCAACATCGATTGAGCAAAACCACGAAAAGAAGGGCGGGACTGTTAAATCCAGAAGAAGCAACTGTTACGATAAAACTGTTATATTGCAAAATAAATCCAGAAGAAACAATTGTCGAACTCAAACGACGAAACTAAGCGAGAAAAGAATCGACAATTTGTCAAGGGAATCCTCTATTGCGACGAAATTAGGTCCAAACGAAATTCTCCCTCGCTTTGACATTTATTCTTGGGACTTATGGTCCCAAATTTTTATTTCTCTAAGTCTCTGCGACATTCCCGAAGAGATGCGAAATTTACAACATTCGATGAAGTTAAAAGAGGTCTTGGATGACCACTTTATTGCTTCGAAGTCACCATGTTTTTTTATCGTGCACGGATCTAGCAAATTACCAGAGAGATTTCCAAAAATCGAAAAATATTCATTTCCATATTTTGAATTTTGAATTTTGAACTGTTGCTTGTATAATGTCGAAATCTGAGCACTCTGTTTCGAATACTGTTAAAGTAATTAATAACACATAAAATATTACACTGTTACATTACTATTACTATAATATTACTATTACTATAATATAAATAACATAGATAGTTTATTATATTATTATATAATATATATATTATTGTTGAAATTTAAATATTACAAAAATAACACGAAAAGAAAATCTGCTACAGCTGCATAAGCAAGCAGAGAAACAAATTTAATAAAATAAAGAGAAAGAAAAGAAATTTCCAAAGTGTTGCGAAAATAATTGCGACGTTCAAGGGAGGAAGTCTTTTCGCATAAGAACGTGTTTACGTTAAGACTAAAATCCGCTGGCTATTTTTCCTGACTATTCGCAGCGGTGTGTTTGTGAGTGTGTGGACTCGGCGATCGTTCGTCAGCCGATGTATATCAGTGACTTATCAACGGTATAGTGGTCGAGTGGATAATCTATTGTTTCCCTTAAACTTATAAAAGGAGGCGATGAAATGCGAAAGCAAAGAAGTCACGACCACATCTCGCCACGTGTATAGCGATCCACGCCGACACAATGGTCAACGCGTCGTTAGCGCTACGTTCGTATCAGAAAACCTCTTTAAATCCCGTGACAATCGTAAGGCCGCGGATTTATGTGTATTTTTCTTTTTTTTTTTTTTTTTTTTCGCGATCGTAACTGAAAACAACGCGAACAGAAATTTGTTTCATCTTTGTGACGTTTTTTTGCCACTTTGGGCGTTTCTTTTCTTTTTTTATCTGAAATATTTGTACTTTGAATATTTCCGAAATATTCATGTTTCAAATGCTTTTAAATGCCTGGTTACTTAATGTTCTTAAATTACTTAGTGCGTTGCGTGCTCGTCGTCGCCACTTCAACTTTTCCGAAGTCGAATGTTCGGTTAATCGTGAAATCGATGCAAAATGAAGATTCAGTTTAATTGTGAATTGACGGGAGACGTTCCTTTCCAGTTTATCCCACGCTGCTCACGATGTTGTCGCAGAGCAATTACACGATCTTCCCGAACGAGACAGGAGCACCGTACTTCGTTCTACTCGATTATACACCGCTGTCTACGGAGGAGACGACTATTTTGGCAACAAACCTCAACACGATCACTTTCACACTTTTCACACGGTACCTTCACTTTCAATTCTCCGATATTTACGGAAAAAATACTTTTTTTGGCGTTCGTTGCTAAGTTTATGCAAATTTCGTGTATAAATGATATACATTATACATGACATATAATTATAATGTATAATATAAATAATATGCATTGTATATAATATAATTAATTCAGGGATTCTGATACAGATTCGTGTAAAATTCAATTCTTTCAATCAGTCCTTTCATATTTCATCAATGGTAAAAATTCAGTCATTTAATACTGACGGTTTCACAATCCTTAATTTTTCATTCGTGTCAAATATTTCCTCGTTTCACTCATTACAATAACATAAACGATGCAATTGGAAAGTTTTATCTAGTTTCACACTGTAATTACTTTTTTTTCTTCTTCTTTTTTAAAAGAAACAACTGTCATTCTTTTACTTGCTCTTCAAATAAAATGCAACTTTCATTCCAGATATAATCCTAAAAAAGGCCAGGCTCTGATACTGGACGACGTGAACACTGTTCGAAATAGTGATTGGAACGCGAAGAATCCAACCATCATAGTTACTCACGGTTGGAGTTCCTCCGGTTCGTCAGAATCTTGCACTCTCATTCGTAACGGTGAGTCTCATCAATATTTGAAATCAGTTGATCAGCATCAACAATTTCAGATCTGATCACTTGATTTTGGGGAAATTTTCTTATTTCACTCGCGACTAACATATACAAAATCATGCTTTTCAATTAAAGATCTGATTACTCTTCTCGTGACTGTCTCAATATTTATATTTACTATTTTACTAATTTCTAATCCTTGCTATCCTTCGTATTTACTAATTTTAAAGTCCTTACCTTCCTTACAGATAGTTTCAAAACAGGTAACACTATAATTATTCCGTCTCGCGTGCCACCAATTTATTTCGTTCGCAGCTTTCATCAAAGTGTGGAACAGCAATGTCATCGTGGTCGATTGGAGTCAAATAGCGGACAACGTGATTTATTCTCGCGTTGCGAAGTACGTACCATCTGTCGCCGACCAAGTGGCCGCTTTCGTGAATTTCCTGCGTTCAAAGGCCGGCTTGCAAACCACGAACTTGAAGATTGTCGGCCACTCCCTCGGTGCTCATGTCGCCGGTCTCAGCGCGAGAAAAGTTGGCAATGTCGCGGAAGTTATCGGTGAGTAACAATAAATAACAGAGAAAGAAACAGAGGACGTGGCGAATTTGCTTCATCGAGAAAACTGACTCAATATTGTTGATTTATGTTCTTTCAACGTTGCTAATTGACTTGGAGATCCCTCCTTCCCGATATCCTTGGAAAATTTTCGAATTTCATCTTTTTCTAGGACAGAAACTTTCAGTGTCAAGTTACGAAATTTTCTCTTCCACTCTCTATTCCTCAGATTTCTCTCCCCGAAAGTTTGGGATCATTCTTGCGTTCGGAAAATCGTTCGAAATGCTCAAGAACCTTTTCAATTCAACGTTTATCGCTTCTGAAAACTTTGAGAATTCATTGAAAGAATGTGGTGGATGTAAATGGTGCTTACTCTGATCGAAAATCGGGAAATAATCTTCAAAAAAATTATCCAACAATTCCGTATGATCTAATTCTAGCTTACGTTATACTAGCTACTATCTTACGTTATAATAAATTTAATAGTTTCGCAGTTTCGAATTATCACAAACGAAACGTGCTGTAAAACTATAAAACGTGTTAAAATCCTACGCGAAAATGGAGGATTATAGATCGTCGTGCGGAAACAACAGAGCAGATTTATTGGATTGAAGATAATCAATGAACGATCAATTAAAAGATAAACGACTCTAAATGGAGGATACATTTAGATTATCGTAACGTGAGAGAAAATGTGTGGAAAAAGTGTTGAGGGAAGAGAATTCGAGCGAACGAAGAATCTTATGCAAATTTCGAAAATGAGGAAAACCTTACAGATATAGCATCCTTCTCCTATACTCTTCGATTCTTTGTAACAAAATATTCAAAAATTGCAACGAAATATTTAAAATAAAACAAAATATTCGAAATATTATATAAAAAATTATCGTGAAATATTTGCGATTGCAGCTCTCGACCCAGCCAAGCCAATGTTCGAAAGCAAAGGGCCGGGTGGCAGAGTTGACAAAACGGACGCACGAAACGTTCAAGCTGTTCACACATGTTCCGGATTGCTAGGTTTGGATGTCTCTATCGGTACCTCCGACTTCTTCGCCAACGATGGGAGGCATCAACCGGGATGCACAAATGACATGTTCGGTAAGAATGGAAGAAACTGCAAAAGTTTCAGAAATATTGAAAATAAACTTCCTGGGATGTAGGGGCTTGCGCGCATGGACGCAGTTACGAATACTACAGCGAGTCTGTGACGAATTCTAAAGGTTTCATAGGTACAGCTGACAATGGTGCACAGGCATACATGGGTGGTCCTACTCTCGACCCAAGGTAAGTTCTATTTTACTACTGTTAATTGTGAATTTTCTTTGGATAGATCTTACTCTTTTAATTGAGTTTAATTTATTGCCTCAAAAAGTCATCAAATAGCATCAGTATAAGAATTATAAATGACAGTATAATGTATATTCAAATCGTTGATTTGTAACAATCTATATTGGCAATGCTAAAACTTTGAGCGTTTAACTTTACTCTCTACGTCATGATAAAATTAAATCGAATGAAAAATAACAAAAAGCTAAGTAATCACAAGGTCTAAATTAATGTTAGTTAGGGGCCGATTTCGACTGAATTATCTGATGCTAATACGAACTAATTTCTTTCACAGAGCTAAAGGAACCTACAACTTCAAAACTAGAAGCAGTTCACCCTTCGCTCTTGGGTAAAATTATTCTCTACGCGTAGTTTGAATGTGTACGAAATGCTTGCTCACGTTGAGAAATAAATAGCACTTGATTTATTTATTACAACTAATACTCGTGCAACAGAATTTTTATTTCTTACTTACCGCAACCATATCTTCAATTGCCTGGGTTGACTTTGATCCCAGCATGACCATGCCCATAGCGATGCCCGCAGCCTCGCCAGTAACAGCGTCATCCTGATAAAGATTGAATTTCAGTTGTTCGTACACATCCTGCCTGTGTGAACCCATTGCGGCTAGACCCAATCCTAAACACCCTCCGTGACGTACCATCTGTAAGCAAATCGTTGCAGATTGTAAATGTATTGCGTAATAGCAAGCTGAGATAAACAAACAACACGACATTTGCTGTAAAGAAATACAATATCTGAAACTCTAACTTTTCATAGATTCGAAAGAAGGATAGGCGGTTAAAAATATTTTATCGAAGAAAATTAGCTCAAATTTCTTATCGTCTGATTTAATGCTAAATCTATTTTAGTGCTAAATTGACTTCACAATCGCAATATGTTTCAATAGGCTACTGTACCTCGTTTTGTGCATCTTTCAGTTGACCAAGCAGATAATCCGTAATTGCTGCGCCGTGGTTTGCGTGAATGAGTCCTAACGCGTACAAGCCACCTCCTTCGGAGTACCCAGCTCCCGCGCCGGTATCTCGCGGAAGATAAGACTGCATTAGGGCTAAGGCTTCTTGTTCGTGGCCTCTGTGAATTACCCCTAAGGAGGCTGTTGCTGTTAATTTTGCCCAGTTGGTAGCTCTAGCCAACCACTCTAAATTATCTCTAAAATATGAGGAGGAAATAAAATAAAACGTAAAGACATCTTTTAAAAATATAATCTGGTTAAATTGAAATATAATGAAGTATATTCACCTTAAAAATTGGTCGCTAGTGGTTCCAGAATGCATATACGCATTCGCGATTACTGTGGCAGTATGACAAATAGACACACGTATAGTATCTTTAGTATTTTTCAATATCAACATGTCAGTATGATTACTGCGAATTAGAAATTGAAGATGCAAATCGATAGAAATTTCTCCGCCTAATATACTTGACAAAGCGTCCACGCGTTCCTGTTGCTCACGTTCCTCGGCATTCTAAACAAACGAAACGATAAATTAACAAATTTACGTTACTGCATTACGTTACTGCACGTCAGCGCGTATGTACTATTTTATTTTTAAAACTTACCAAACTTTCAACGCTACGTTGAGACTTCTCCTCAGGAGCTGCTGTATTACTATTGTTTTCAGTCTCTGCAGCTGCTGGCTCGGAAGAGCTAGCCTCGGTGGCTGCTTTCACAGCTGGTTTTACAATTGGTTTAACCATAAGCGCTCCCGGAATAGGGGCAGTTGCTCTCAACGCTTGTAAAACACGACCAAGGAACTGTTGAGTTGCTGATTCGTACAAGTCAAATGCGATTTGATAGGCCATAAGAACACAGTCTTGTGAGCCTTTGCTCAGTCTGTCTAAAAGTTCAGCAACAGCCAGTGGATCGTCGAGGAATATCAAACACTGACACATATTAACATAGTCCGGTGTTCCCAGATTACGATAAAGGCTTACTAAGCAACGAAGTACAGTGTTACGGAAGCCACGATTCTGAATGAGGCTCATAACAACTTGAAACGCATAGGATAGCATGCCACTAACATCATCCTGTAATAAATACATTAATAAGCATAAATTGTCTTATTACCTATATTACTTACATAAATTAACATTCAACTTACTGATTGCATGATTGCAGCTTCAAAGATATCCATTCTTCTTGTTTCCAGAGCAAGACCCAGAGCTTGTCGATACTGATTGTCATCCAAGCATCGCTGAAACATTCTGTTTACAATTCCTTCTAATCTCGGATCGATTCCTTTGCTGTTTAATTGCAGTTTCCCCTCAGCTTCCAACACGCGTTGTTGAGTATAATAATCAATGCATTTAGCTGAAATGATACAAAGGTAAATATTCTCATTGCAAAATATAATATAAATAATATTTAAAAATAGCAGCCAATAAAATACTGCTAATACCTATAGTAGTATCGACATATTCATTGCGGGCATTAACATCAAAGAGTTCCCCAGCTCCTAGAGCATAAGTCAAAGAATCTTCAAAACTTCCTAGATGATAATATACTTTGCTAGCAACTAATGCAGCCAAGTCGTGTTGAGAAAATAATTTGTCTTCGTGAAGAATCTCACTTGAATAAAAAAGAAAATGTTTCATTAAAACACTTATCAAACAAAATCACTTATAAAGACGTAAGTAGTACAATAAAAATTACATCTTCTCTATGGCCTCGGAAATTTCAGGCCAAAATTCATCGACTATCATATCCAGCTTTTTCAAAGCAAACACCTTCAGTTCTGGCATTGGCTCCTCAAGGAGGGAAATGATGCCAGCTGAAAATAGAATAATCAAGATCAATCAATCGAATTAACTAAAAAATACACGAATTGTAAAACAATGTTCAATGTCTGTTAACAAAATACATATTGTACAAAATAAACCATTGTATTTAATACTTCAAATACAAATCTATAGGTTATGATCTACAAGATTTGCAAATCATTGCATGTGTGATAACCAAATACAGTATAAAAATGTACCAATAAATTCGTAGGTAATAAAATTTAGACGCTATATTGTTACATTAAAAACAAATAATTTACCTGCTGATGTGATGTTCATTTTGAATTTTATACGATATATAATTCCTGCAGTGAAAACTCTCCAAGACAGTTTGATGGCAAGCCACGAACTGAGTAACCAAATTCAATTGAAACGTGCCACACGTTGCCTCAACGATTGCCACACTAACAACGAAGAAATTCGTATCATTTTTAAACATCACGTCTCATCTCTCTTGCTCATCAATTCTCGAAAACATTTATCTAATAATGAAAATGACGACGGTAACAAACGACAGTAATTAATTGAAAGATGTGTGAATAACGAACTTTTAAAATTGTGAATCGACCTTCTAAACTCTCGAAAATTCACATCTTATGGGTGGCAGCACTGCGTGAACATTGGCGCGTACTTCACAATTGTCTGTCGGATGCTAACCTAAAACATGTACAATTGTGATTACGAATTATTTTGGAAAGTGCAATTATAAGAGTATTATTTTTGAACAATGACGGAGAAAGCGAAAACCATGAGCCACGTGAAACATATTCCGAAGGATGCCCAAGTTATAATGTCAATTATGAAAGACATGGGGATTACAGATTACGAACCGAAGGTTATAAATCAATTGCTCGAATTTACGTATCGTACGTATTTTGTATTTTACTTAAAACAATATGAACAAGATGTATAATCACGCATGTATATCACTTTTTATTTTCTAGTTTTATATAGTAAGAAACAATAAGTTATAAAATGATTGGTTTATATTTTGCAGGTTATGTTACGTGCATATTGGACGACAGTAGAATTTATGCAAATCATGCTAAAAAGAAGTTCATCGATTTAGATGATGTTAGGTTGGCAGTTAAGATGCAGTTAGAGCGTACGTTCACAAATCCGCCTCCAAGAGACGTATTATTAGACGTTGCTCGAGCGAAAAACAATGTACCACTTCCATTTGTTAAGTCAAACACTGGCTTAAGATTACCACCTGACAGATTTTGTTTGAATGCAACGAATTACAAGCTTAAAAATGTGACGAAAAAGATTGTTGGGAAACCGTTGCATCCTTTGGTCGGGAACAACATCCAAGGTGGTCAATCTAAAATCAAAGTTGAAAGTAATAAATCAGGTCTTTCCATAGTCAAGAGGCCAGGCACACTTGCAACGGTTGCTAGAACTCAAAGTATTTCCATGCCGAAACCGGTGCTGAAGTTTTCAACAGGTAAGTGATAGAAAAAAAGGTAAAAGTATGTTAGGAACAATCAACTATGTATTGCTCCACAGATCCTTTCAGAGCCTTACATTCCCAAACATCTGTTCCCTCTATCCATATTTCACTAAGAACACAAATATGTAAGATATAAAATTAACGGTGTGGTAATAATAAAATTTGTTATTTTAAGTATCCTATTTGTGTTAAACGTTGAAATTTACAGCCACGGCTGGAGGAGGCACTGTAAAAGCACAAGTAGGTAAACCAAAAATACAGATTTCCTCAGGGCAAACAATGCCTCCTGTCAAAGTAGAAGTCGAAGATTCCATGAAGAGGAAAAGAGAAGATGATGACTACGACGTACCATAACTGAACATTGGTTAGGTTTTTATTTCATATTTTCTATTTGTATCATATGTATGAACAGTGTATGTACCGTCAATGACGTTTTTATTGTTTCACATAACAGTAACGGTGCGTAATTTTAATTTTGTCTTTTTGTAATTAGCATTGAATATCAAATGAAAGTATATTTTTTAACTGAAACCGCTGTATAAAGTATAAATAATGAATGAAAGAAATTATCCATATCTATCCACTACGTATATACTTTAGCTACGTTCTCCGCGAATATTTTCCAAATGTAAGTTTCCGGGGTAGTTGATCAATCGATATACTTTTCTATTGAATATTATAAAATCAAACATCAAGCAGAAAAGAAATAAACCGACGGAATTTCTTAGATTTCAACTTATTTACAACGAAATTTATTTGAACGCTCTGTTTCAAGTCACAGAAACGTAGACACTTTATTCATCGTATTTACACGAAATGAAAAACTGCTCAATTCTATGGAACTCCATATTCCTCGTCTTCGTCGCCTCGATCTCGTTCTATATCGGTTTCATCCTCCGTGACGTATCCAGGAGTTACTGGAACAACTTCAGGTTCATCAACTTCATCTTCCTCCTCGTAATCGGTTATATCTGCAGGCTCCACTTCATCCTCTTCCTCTTCTTCCTCTTCCATCTCTTCTTCTTCTTCTTCTTCTTCTTCCTCGTCTTCGTCCTCCTCTCGGATTTCATCCGGCCTTCGCACATCTTCCACGGGAACAGCCTCCTCTTCGACCAATTCGTCTTCTGCTGGTTCTTCCTCCACCTCTTCCTCTACTGGTTCTACCACCTCAGCCACTTCGAAAGGCGGTGGCTCTTCCGTTTCAATTTCTGCCGGTATTTCCTCCTTTTCTTTCACCACGTCCTCCTCTCGTACGCATTTCACTCGCTGAAGTGGCTTGAAGAGTTTAAACTCTTCGGGCAGTTCGTTCTCTGCATAGAGTCTGTTTGATGTAACAAATATTTAGATTATAGGTATGTTTTATACTT
The DNA here is from genome assembly GCA_036937485.2 of Tetragonisca angustula. Lineage (NCBI taxonomy): Eukaryota > Metazoa > Arthropoda > Insecta > Hymenoptera > Apidae > Tetragonisca > Tetragonisca angustula. Next base: position 1,396,013 of record JAWNGG020000028.1, read on the forward strand.
GTAAAAAGTAAGCAACCACATAGTGAAACTGTTATCAATAATTTGTCATTGTCGTTGAAGTAACGAAATAATAACACGATATAATATCAGAGCCAATGATATGAAAAAAAAAATATATATATATATATAAATTTACAGAAAATGACAAATACCTGTACCTGCAAAAATATCATTCCGTCACAAACGATCGATATATCGTGCCTGTCACGCAGATTTGAATTTCAAATGGAATCAACATTAATTTCCTACCTGTCTGCGAAATAGATACGTCGAATCCTGCAGTTCGCATGGATTTGGATGCGCGTGGTCTCGATGTAATTTGTTCCGTACGCTCTCCGCGTGAAATCCGCCAGATTAAATTGAATCTGATTCCAACCGGGGCATAGGCCGATCGGCATTGACGTGCAGAACGGTCGAACTCGAGTGGTGCTTTGAAAGTTGCTCACTCGAAACCTTCTGTGCATATCCTTGTCGTCGAGTATCTATCAAAGAACCAAGAACAGCAACATACTTCTTCTCCGACTTCGTCTGCATAGTTTCGCCATTACGAAATGTTATTGCTCGCGAACTGTGGATTTTCATGCATTTTCAGGATTACACGAACGTTTAATATCATGATACAGATGTAAGAATTATGTAATAACATAAAATTACCAATGCAAATAATTTTTACATGCTTATATACTTTACATGAATGTCTACACCTCCGAATTGCCCAAATAAAATGCGTAAAAGTCCACGGTTTGGTTGTTATTGTTGTAATAAAAAGAAAAAAAAAAAAGGGAGCAGCAAATCGTTCTCGTGAAAAATTTACTGTTATCTCGAACGTGAAGTACTTCTTCATGTTCTTGATAATCATGATGAGAAATGGAAGTTTAATGCCGAGGGCTTTCTGGGGTGCACGTGGGCAGAAGATATACGTTGTCGTGACGTTGGTACCGGCTATTTCCAGTGCCAGGGACTTCACCTCGTCGTCTGTTATTCTTCGAATGTAACCGTTCTTTACCTGATTTCATTTTCAGTGAGACTCGATTATTACGATCGTATGTAACTTTGAAATATTCCGTGTAAGTATGGTTCCTCACGAAAGTAAACATTTGTACGTTTTATAAATATATTTCGAACATTTTGAAATTTCGGTTTAAGTTTATGCAGATATATACTTTAGAGATATATACTATGCTATATATACTCTATAAATGCTATGCTATATATAGAAATTACACAACACTTAATGCAGGTATATATTTCGAAAGTATTTGAACAATCAATATAATAATATCCTGATACTCTGTGAAAGCCATATTTACTTATTTTACATTTAAGAAATAATTGGCTGTTTATGCTAAGATTTTTTACTTATTGTTGAACGAAACACAGAAAATAATTTTCACAATTTACATACGAAGTCTGTCTCAATATTTTCTTTATCTACAGAATATGAATTGAACAAAGAAATGACAATGGGAATAAAATTTACCAAAATTGAAGTTATTTTTTCCTTCCATTATTCTCTTCGCACGGAGGTAACAAGTTGGATGCAGAAAAATTAATTTCCAAGAGTTTGACAGAGTATAATGCAAGGAACGAATAACGAATTAAAAAAAAAAAAAAGATTCAACGACCACGAGTAAAATTGAATGACTCTCTTCGAATTTCGTACAGGACAAACTCACGTGCATATCCCATAACTGCAACGGAGACGATCCGCAGCTGTACAAGACAGACAGAAGTCCGTGCTGATACTTGTTACGAAACATCCTACCTTCCTCCTCTCATCCAGAAAGCAATTAAAAACTAACAATTGGGGGAAGAAAAAAAAAAAGAGACAAGACCAAACGTTACAACATCCTCAATGTCGTTTCATCCGAAGAATACGTCAACGAAGGTTCTCCAACCATAGAACGGACGCGAAGTGAGTTTCCTTTGTTTTCTCCCGGTCGTCGAGTCGAATTTGTTTCTTTTTTCTTTTTCTTTTTTTTTTTTTTTTCTCTTTTCACTTCGATCGACTCGAGACAGGTTTTCCTTTGCGCTTTCGTCTCACCGTTGAAGGAAGAAAATAGACTCGTCCGATTTTTTACTCAACGTACAAACGCAGCTTTATTCGATAGCGGGCACAACGCTGTGTAACGTCGATACACGTACAATGGTATCGGGGCACAATGGAAATGGTTGCGAGCACAATGCGGTAATGTTACGTTCGTTACGTGTGACGAAGAAGCTCGTTGATGTGACGTCTCTCGTTCACGGTTAGCAAATCGGGGACAATCAATGCCATCGGTGGCATCCCGACGCTGAACACGCGGTCGACCCTGACGCTGTCGATGGCGAACATCCGCATCATCGCGAAGTGCATGATGTCGCGGTTCAGTTGCCGCCTGATCTGCTTCTTGATCCGCTGCAGACGTCGCCGGCAGACCACGTTACTTTCAACAGATCAAATTTGCACAATTTGTATTACGAAAGAGACGCGTGTCAAGAATCGAAGGAATTCGATGTTTCTCAGACACATTCAGCCCTCGATTGATATTATCGGGTGTCGTTGGTGTCTTTGATTTGATTTAATTTAATTTTATCGTTAATCGCAAAGAATGTGCCTTAAATTTATATTTCACAGTTCAATGTAGCAGTTAAATTATCGCAACGATGTTCACTCGAGGTTAATGAAAAGTGATATCGTAAATCGAATGGATCGAATAATTAATATTTCTTTCGAATTCAATGCGCGTTAGAACAGTTGAAAGAAAGAAAGAACCGGGGAAGATTAAATTGATTTAAATACTCGTGAACGGTGACCCAGTGATACCAATTGAGGATCATTCGTACAATCATATGGAAATTTTGTTAAATTGTTATAGCATGGAAAAGAAATTTAATTCGAAGCGAGGAAATATAAATGCAGAAATAAATCTATTTCTCGCGTGAATGAGGTAATCCTTACTAAGGCAGAATCTTAAGAGTGGTGTAACTCGGATGTATTGAAACATCGCTTCTGTATAGCTCCGGGTATAATTTCATGTGTTTCGTAAGGTATCTTCTAACACGTGGCTTCGTTTCAGCAGGTTCTTCTTTATCGTGATCCAGCTCGTCTTCTGCATCCACGTTTGTCTCTCCTCCCTGCTGTTGCGGGGCAGCCATCGCGATTTATGAACTACGAATACACACACACACACACACACACCATAATATCGATCTCTCGTAAATTATTCGTTTCGATGAAGCTGCTGAATGTGTTGTTATTCCTCGGTATCAACTCTTGAACGATTGAAAAATTGCACCGGTCGATAATTTTCGATGATTTTTATTTTTAATCGCGGCAGAAGATTAAGAAGAATATACCACTGATTGTTCTTCGTTTTAATTTGACAAATCTTTTTTTTAGAATTAAAAAGAATAATGCCCGACGATATACTTGGACATTTTTTAATTGAACAAATCCGAGAGAGAAGGAGAAAATCACGAAAAAGAATGCAAAAAATAAAAGTATTCCACATAATTACCGACAATTATTCAACACGTTTCGAAGTCTTTAACTATACAGAGTCAAAATGTCATAAAAAAAAAAAGAAATCGCAAACTATTTTTATTGATAAAGTGAAAATTTCGAGTCGAAAGAAAGAGTATACTTTGAGGAATAGAACATTCCACGAGCCAACAAATATTCCCAGTCGTTCGAAAACGTTCTTGATCGAACGAGACGAGAAGTCGCCAAAAAACCCAGGATTACTCACGCTGGACGGATCGATCGGTAAAATTTGCAAACGAGACGGTTCGAATGTGAACGAGGGTGAACGTGATGATCGCGATAAACGCGTAGCTCGAACTGGAGGAATTTTTCGATGGTCGATTCCGCCTGGCGAGTTTGGCTGGTCTCCTCTCGCCGCCGATCCGACGAAAGTTGGCCGATCTGTAACGAAGTGAGCCCCTGTGCCTCGTACGGATATCGATTTGGTTTCCAGGTGAATCAATAGAGAGATTCGGCTCATTCTTATTGCAATGCGTTGAAACTGTACGTATATATATATATATATATATATATATATATATATATATATATACATACACCGAACTTCCCGACACACAGAGCCCATTAATCCATTCCAATTAACCAGCAGCGAGAGGATTACCCGCGGTAATCTCAAGACAAAAGTCACTCCGAGTGATCTATGGATTCGTGTTTCGTTTGACGGAACGATCCTTCGCGTGGTTGTGTATTTATTTGGAGAAATAAATTCAAAATTCCTCTCTCTCTCTCTCTCTCTCGCTCGCGAGGAATTGTATTTGCGTCGGTGAACAATTGCGGAAGATTCATCGCGAGATTTATGAGAGTGAAGAAATTAATCGATCAATTGAGAGAGTGTTATTTTGCACAATCGAAGAATCTGTCGTGTCTGTTTCGAAATGATAATGTTTCGCGCAACGATGGCTCTGCACAGTGTAATATAGAAAGTTAGAAAAACTATCGACAAATGTTAAATTTCCAGCGAGATTGCATTGTTGATTTAATTAGTCGCAAAGTTTCTTTCGATTTTTTGATGCAAGTAACGTTTGATCGTAGAGAATTTTATTCGTTTAATTAGTTCGAGCTACGGCTAATAACAACTTGATACGTATTATTTCACAACAAACTTGAAAAATGATTTTCGTATCGTAAATATTTTTCACGCAGTTTCTAATAAACAACTAGTCTCGACAAAATCAATCAGATAGTAACCGTTTTATCAATTGCGCAATATCACGCAATGGATAACAATTTCGATCGATGAGTATTAATTATTACGATAGGAATAACAATTTTCAAGACCGTAATAATTGGATTGAGTTGAGTTTTTCTATTCAGAATGACATTTATACAGTACCATTTAATATCGTGAATTGAAACACATCTCCAATTATTGGTATCATTGCGACGAGGTTAATTTAATCATCTTTGTTTTGCATTTCTGTGGTTGCCATTTGAATCAATTACTTCGGAAATAATAAGAATCTCATTTTATACCTCGGTAGGATGTTCTTTGTGCAGCGGTTTCATATAATTTCCGTATTCACGTGTGCACCGCTTTAAATTGAATTCTTAACATCCGCTTTCAAAATTTTACGAACTGAAAAGGGAAAAGAAGGGAAGATTTGCTTCAATAAAAAATGTATACTTATTGTCAGTGCATGTACGAAGCAAATTTTGGAAAACGAAGTTTGCTACGTTGAAAAATAAATGAAATTAAAAGTTTTCGATAATAAAAAATTATATTTTTCGATAATTAAGAAATAATAATAATGATATGAATGACATTGCCTTTATTTGCAATACTAAACCAATTAAACTAGACAAATCTTTCAAATAGTACTTTTACCAGCTCAGTATTTTTTTTTCTTTTTTTACTAAAGATATTTTTAATATTTCGAAACTACGTAATATAAAGTAGAATTTTCATTCGATATTCTCAGCCACGAGATTTCCGAGCTGTTCAACGGTCAATCACTTTTCAACTCACATCTCTAATGCACTTAAATGGCAACCATAATCTGGCCTTACGATTGTGCAACGCTCTTACAACCTCAAGAGCTTCAAACGATTCGCTTCCTATTGAGAACCGATTGAAATCCGACACAATTAGAAATAGAGTGGCATTGCCGATAGTAAGAAATAAATCTTGTCATATTATTTATTAAACTGTAACTGAGACTGACTAATCCTTGGTAACAATTCTAAATTCGAATTGTTAATTTAACCACGATCAATTAATCTCTGTTAATTCTTAATTTTGTAATAGTTGATAAAAAAAAATGATAGATAGAAAAGAATCACTGCTGATAACCAAAGTGTCAAAGAAATTTATAATACAATAAATATATAAGTATAGAATTACAATTTCCAATAATTTCTCAATATTTCCTTGTTGTGAATTATTATTAATAATGAACAAAATTGCACAAAATGTCCAAAATACTTTGGTGCACCTTAATCTTGTCTTCAATAATGCGTGAATAATATTTTTGTTATTAATTAGTAGTTAATAATCAGTTTTCGATTTTTAAAAAATTCTGACAAAATTTCGAGACGCTTATTGACATCTTTGCTCTAACATACAGTCATTCCTTCAAAGGAATAATTAACAAAAATGCAAATTTACTTTGAAAAGAGTCAAGAGTGAAATTTCACGTAAACCTGTATACTTAAAATAATATTGATTACATCAGAATGTAACAATTCGCATAAAAACCATCAATTACTATGCTCGCCCAAAGCACCGAAAACAACACCGAGGCGCTTCGAAACGTTGACGTTTCAATTAATTTTCACGGTGTGCCAAATTTTTCTGCCAGCAACGATCGCGATCACGTGTGGTTCTCAGTTCGGTATCCTGTAAAACGAATTTAATTAAACGTACATCGGTACACAGTCCATTGAAACTGCGGTAAGAGCTTCGTCGCGTGCTATTGTTCCATGAGATAGACGCGGAGCACGAAGGATATTTATCGAAGGACCATCGAGTCCTCGAAGGGGTCGCGGTTATTCGTCTCGGCGCAACTACGCGCTGTTCCTCTCTTTCTCTCTTGCGTTCATCGTCTCAGCAGCGATGGAAATTCGATTACAATTACGCGTAGACATGTCGCTAACAACTTCGTTACCGCATCGATTAAACCGTGCACGGTTTCGTATCGGTTCACCAATCGCGCACCATCCGATCGATAAGCTGTCTTGGGCGAAACGACCTTTGCCCTATCGTCTGCTTGCAATTTGGCATCTTTTGGCAATCGTTAGACGTTGACGAAATTTCTCTTTGACACTGTTGACTTACTATGTTCTATCTGTGGACGTTGTGTTCTATGTTTGGACGTTATACGTCCGGAAAAAAGATTCAGTGAAGTATTTCTTCGTGTTATTTGCAATTTTTTTTAATAGTGTTTTTTAATATTAGCAGTGTTTTTAGTGTTATTTAGAATTTAGTGTTGTTTTTTAATGTTTTTTCAAATAGTATTTCTGGTGTTGTTTAGAATTTAGTGTTACTTTTTTAGTATTTTAGTATTTTAGCTTTATTTTAATATTATTGTTTAGTTTTTTAGTATTTCAGTTCTATTTTAATATTATTTTTTAGTATTTTAGCATTTTAGTTCTATTTTAATATTATTCTTTAGTATTTTAGTATTTCAGTTCTATTTTAATATTATTTTTTAGTATTTTAGTATTTTAGTCTTATTTTAACATTATTTTTTAGTATTTTACTATTTTAGTTTTATTTTAATATTATTTTTTAGTATTTTAGCATTTTAGTTCTATTTTAATATTATCCTTTAGTATTTTAGTATTTCAGTTCTATTTTAATATTATTTTTTAGTATTTTAGTATTTTAGTCTTATTTTAACATTATTTTTTAGTATTTTACTATTTTAGTTTTATTTTAATATTATTTTTTAGTATTTTAGCATTTTAGTTCTATTTTAATATTATTCTTTAGTATTTTAGTATTTCAGTTCTATTTTAATATTATTTTTTAGTATTTTAGTATTTTAGTTTTATTTTAATATTATTTTTTAGTATTTTAGTATTATTTTAATATTATTTTTTAGTATTTTAGTATTTTAGTTTTATTTTAATATTATTTTTTAGTATTTTAGTATTTTAGTTTTATTTTAATATTATTTTTTAGTATTTTAGTATTATTTTAATATTATGTTTTAGTATTTTAGTATTTTAGTCTTATTTTAATATTATTTTTTAGTATTTTAGTATTATTTTAATATTATTTTTTAGTATTTTAGTATTTTAGTTTTATTTTAATATTATGTTTTAGTATCTTACTATTTCTGTGTTACTTCTTAGTATTTTTAACAATATTCTTTAGTGTTATTTAGAATTCTTAACAAAATCGCAATGAATCTAGTAGAATTCTTCGTTTTGTAGTATTATCTAGTTTACAATTTTTATGTTTACAATTTCCTCGTCGATGATACATTTTGTATGCACGAAACAAAATATTGTGTCACAATGAAATTGCTGTGAATTATTTCGTTTGTCTTATATCGAATTATTTTTCTTTATCGAAAGATCCTTTCCGATTCGATGATCTTCGGAAATAAAATAAGATAATTAAACTTCAGAAACAGAATGAAATAATTAAACCTTTGGAAATAAAATAAATGATTAAACCTTTAGAAGACAATAAATAAACGTTTTAGAAATAAAGTGATTCAATCGAGAAGAAATTTTCCCGAACTTTGCCGCCCGTTCGATTCGAACACGGCTGGAGGACAAGCGCCGCACGCACGCCTTCGTCGGCGGCGAATGAGACGCGTCGTACAGGGGAAAACGAGCGTCGTGCCCGGAGCCGCAACGATCATGCTCCGACTTATTGATATTTTCGCTGGAGCAGCGAGCGAGACGCGGCGATGTCGGAAAATAGCGCGAGCGGGACGCAACTAGGGTTGAAGAGGGTTGCGCCGGAGCCTCTGTCACGCCCGCATGCTCAACGCGTGCAGTCTCCGTCAGGTGTATACAGCTGATCGCCGACTTCCGTGATCCTCCGCTCAGAGCTCCAACAACCCCCCTTGATCTTTTTGTTGGCGATTTACACGCGTGTGTGACACGGGATAGGATTGAGAATTGACGACCGAGTTTCTCGGCGCAAAGTCAAAAGTCGAGTATTCGCGTGATGTTACGGTGATAGATGGTCGTACGTGGAGCTTTTGGGGAACGTCTGGAGGAGCTTTGAACGGAGCTTCCCCCACCATACGACGACGCTGTACTTTGTATACCGCGCATACTTGCACTTTTTTGCTCGTAACTGGGTGAGTTTGATCTCGTAACATTGGAGGAGAATGAGGAGGCATCGAACGGAGGAAGGGAGATGAAAGGAGCGCTGGAGAAATTCCAAGTAATCCTGCACTGTAATCGAGGTGAGGGAAGATTGGAAGTGCTCAAAGAACTCGTGTGTTCCGAATATTGAGAAACTTGCCACAGAGACGAGGGATGAAAAGTACGAAATGTTGTAACGGGGAAATTCGAGATAGTATAATGGAAGGAAGGAAGAAGGATCCCAAGTAATTAAAAGATTGGAACAGAGGGACAGAAATATCGTGCGATAGAAGCGAAGGAAAATTCCAGATACTACGAAACATTGATATTTCCAAATCAGAGGCGAGGAGAAGTAAGCAATGATAAATTCCAATTATAGACTGTAACAGAAGAGAACGAAACAAAAAAACAACACCAAAAAGTTTAGAGTAAGAGGCTCGACAGTTGAAAAGGAAAATTACACAAGAATAAATGTGAAACGGTTCGAAATACTACGACAGAGAGAAAGGGAAAATTCCAAACGCCGAAAGAGTACGAAATTTGATAAGATTCCAAATATAATAGGAAAAATTCTAAATAGTAAAAAATACCAAAATACTGTACGACACAATAGCTGTAATACAAAATAAGAAGGAAACTGTAACACGCTACGAATAGAATAGAATGCCACGCTGCACATGCAATAAAACGCAATAACAGATCATAGAACGCTGTAACAGATGTAACAGAGCACTCTAGTATACGACACCACAAGTAAAAAAAAAAAAAAAATATTCTTAAATATTATTTATTTAAAAGAGGGAAAGAAGGAAGATATAAATAAAAGAAAAGAAAAGAAAAGAAGCGACTATGTGGAGTGAAGTGGCGTGATTCGCGGACCTTTGGTCCCTGGTCCCTGGATGTCGTTGGTCGTCGCGACGTCGTCGTTCAGAGAGGGTGGACCGCGAGACAGGACGAGCCGCTCCGAGGCCACGATTGTTTCGAGTAACACGGTTCGCCACGCTCGATAATCGCCGCAAAGCTCGTCTATGATGGCCAACGAGGAAACACAGAGACCGTACAGGTGCGTGTTTTCCTTTTCTCGTTTTAAGATAGAGAACGCGTAGATCGTGTTCAGTCGGCTTCGTTGCTTCGTCCTGGAGCAAGCACCTGGAGGATCTTCCTCCCTCGAAGAAGAAGAACTCTCACTTTGGGATCTTGTTAAACCATCCTTGGGTAAATTATTCGTCATTACGTATTATCGTATAATTGGCATGGAGAGATTGAAAGAGAATGGGAATTTCCGTGATGAATTTTGTACATTTGTTGAGGGAATTGGAGACGAAGAGAGGAATAGAATATGAAAGTATAGCAGAGTGTAGCGTAGAGAAATATAGTGAAACACTTTTTTGGAGCACTGTGGATGTAAAATTGTCTATAAATTTGGGGATTTTGTGTGTTTGTCGGGAAAATTGGAGCTGAAAAGAGGAATATACAATAATACAGTATTATAAAGTTGTTATGGTTTCTTTCAATGGACAAAATTGTCTATAAATGAATTTTGGGGATTTTGTGTGTTTGTCGGGAAAATTGGAGCTGAAAAGAGGAATATACTATAATACAGTATTATAAAGTTGTTATGGTTTCTTTCAATGGACAAAATTGTCTATAAATGAATTTTGGGGATTCTGTGTGTTTGTCGACAAAATTGAAAATGAAAAGAGGAATATACTATAATACAGTATAATATAAAGTGTTATAAAGTTGTTATGGTTTCTTTCAATGGACAAAATTGTCTATAAATGAATTTTGGGGATTCTGTGTGTTTGTCGAGAAAATTGAAAATGAAAAGAGAAATATACTATGATACAGTATAATATAAAGTGTTATAAAGTTGTTATGGTCTCTTTCAATGGACAAAATTGTCTATAAATAAATTTTGGGGATTCTGTGTGTTTGTCGACAAAATTGAAAATGAAAAGAGGAATATACTATAATACAGTATAATATAAAGTGTTATAAAGTTGTTATGGTCTCTTTCAATGGACAAAATTGTCTATAAATGAATTTTGGGGATTCTGTGTGTTTGTCGAGAAAATTGAAAATGAAAAGAGAAATATACTATGATACAGTATAATATAAAGTGTTATAAAGTTGTTATGGTCTCTTTCAATGGACAAAATTGTCTATAAATAAATTTTGGGGATTCTGTGTGTTTGTCGAGAAAATTGAAAATGATAAGAAGAATATAATATGACGTATGTAGAGGTTGTTATGGTCCTTTTCTAATAGTTGAAATTATATATTTCGTTGACTGTGAGTGCAAGAATCTAGATTGTACGAAAATTCGTAGTCCAGTTGTTAGCTGTATTCTTTATTTTTGTATGAGGAAAATTTCTTCTAAAGAATAATGTATTATATAAATATTTTAACATTTCAATTTAAAAAATATTAAAATAAATTTTGAATCAAAAAAGTGACATGACAGTGCTAGAAATATTGGCACTGTCGTATAATTACGACACTTTTTTTTAGATTGGAATATCGAAATATTAGAAAATTAAAACATTGGGGTATCAAAGTATTTCAGAAACAATCAGAATATTTCGACATTTTAATATCCTAATATTGCAATCTTCCTTGAAATACTCTAATCTCAATATCCTAATAGTTACATTCCAGTGTTTCAATTTTTTTAATATCATAACATTCCAATCTAAAAAAAAGTGCCAAATTATACTACCACGTTGACAATATCACCAATATTTCTAGCATTGCTGTGTTATTGATTCTTTGAATTCAATTTATTCGATTTCAATCGAATTCAATTTCAGAATGAAATATACTTTCTGTATTCTTCTCCGGTCTTTCAATCACTTAAGAAATATCGATTACTATAATATTAGTCGTACAGAATGTCGTGAATGTGCTTAGTATTTTCGAAAGATCCATATCTGTCGATTTAACAGGTTATACTTTTGTCGCACTTGAGTTATAATCATTAAAAATGGACTTATCTTGTTTTTCAAACATTGTTGAAGATCTTATAATGCTTTTATCAGATAGGATTAAATAATTTGGATTGACAGATACAATGATTTAACAGAGGTAAGACTCGTTTGAAATTTCATAAGTACTATAATGGTACTGTGTTGAAATAGTACAATTAGTTCAATAGTACTATCACAACGAAACACAATTATATTGATAAAATTTGGAATCATTTAATATTCAAAATTGTAATTATGCAACGATCATAAATTTTACAAATTACATCCTTCGATTATCCTCAACTGTAACTTGTCAATTTACAAATATTATTGATTAGCAAATTATTGTATAAAAGTTGTGAATGAAATCTCAGTATGTAAAGGGATTCTGTAAACGTTGGAATATTTTCGTTAGCAACTGTAGATTAAACAATTTCGAAAAATCGATTGACACGAATGTCGATTGTAAATTACGATTAGGGTTCTACAATTGATAAGGTTCCATAATTGAAAATCACAATTCGGCCAGATTTATTGACTCCGATTAGATATTATTGTTGCCAAAACAAGTCGTTTATTGAACAATCAATTACGTTTAGATACTTTTAAATACAGTCTATGTATGAAAATCATTTTTCCGTAATTTTAATTTCGTCGCAATCTTATCGTAACTTCGATTTCAATTTCATATTCAAGTTTAATTTTATCGTGATCTCGATTTTAATTTTACTCTCAACTATACTTTATTCATTTTATTTATTCCAATCTCAATTTATTCCCGATTCAATTTTAATCTCATTCTAATTATAATTTCATAACTTTGATTTAATTTATATTAATTTTTAAAATTAAATATATATAACGAATAAAATAATAAAATTTACTTTTTTAATATATATATATATATGTTTAATTATATTAATGATAATTTTATAATAAAATGAATCACTTATGAATTTTCAATAATTTTATTAATTAATCTTTTAAATATTATAAAAAAATTCAACAAAAATAATTCGAATTTTATTTCACTCAATTTTCATCTTTATTCACTTTTCATTTTAATTGAACTTCCAAAACTTTAGTTTTAATTTAATTCACATTAATTTTAATTCCAAAAAGAAATCGCCTTCTTTGTACATCTTCGTAGGCGATTCTGTGTTATTGTTTTATTAGTCACTCTGAATATATTCATTTCTAATTCTCATATTTTCCAACTATAAATATTATCAGCTAAAGTGTCATAAACTTTGCTCTCACGACAATCAACGGTTGACTGTACTGAGAGTATTATTCTCTTTCAAGAACAACGTTACCAGTCCCAGGCCACTCGGAAGTGAACCTATGCTCGGTATTAACGCTGGGTAAAGATCTAAGCAAAATCACCATGCCGGTCATATTCAACGAACCGCTCTCCTTCCTCCAGCGTGTCGCCGAGTACATGGAGTATGCCAAACTACTTAAGCAAGCGGCCCAAGAAGAAACACCGATCGGAAGGTTACAGGTAAATTCTGCATATTTTCGATTACCGGTGTACGAAAATTCACGCAACTCGAAACGAGTGACTATCAACCATTAGACACACTGTATATTTTCGATCGACTTCGACTCTAATTTCCGTTGCACATTTACCTGAAATGAGAATATCAAGAAGACTCTCTTGAATAAGAACGCTGTGCTTTTCATTTTTAAATGTGGCTAGTTGAAATTTCAAATTCAAATGAAGATAATCAGTCGAGTTGTTCGCGTTTCCAAAAATTTTATTCTAAAAGGGAGAAAAACTGTGTTTACTCCGTCGCGTGATGTAAAATAACTTTCTTGGAATTATCACCAAAAATGAAAGTGCCAAGGACTATTGTGCCAATGTGTGACTTCAAAGCTAGACAGTGTTGCAAATGTTCGTCGGGCAAAACTTGATGTAAATTGCTATGGTAAAAAACTCTACAGATGCAGTAAATTTAATAAAAATTGACACTAAATTAACTTTAACGAAAATTGAAACTAAATTAATTTTAGTTTTAATAGAGATTGAAACCAAATTATGTGAATTTGCAAAAAAATTGTTAAATAACCAAATCATATATAATTATAAATTATATATTACAAATTATATACAATTATAAATCATAAATTATATATAATGTATAAATTAATAATATATATAATTATATTTCCTCGCGTGAGTTGTTTGTCGAGCAAAACTTGATGTAAATTGCTATGGTAGAAAACTCTACAGATGCAGTGAATTTAATAAAAATTGACACTAAATTAACTTTAACGGAAATTGAAACTAAATTAATTTTAATTTTTATAGAAATTGAAACCATATTATATGAATTATACAAATTATACATAATATATATAATTATATTTCCTTGTGCGTGAGTTGTCGCATCAAAACTCGCTGTTACCTAGAAGGAAAATGAAATTAATAGTCTCGACGAAGATTTGTTGAGGAAGATTAATTTCATTTTTGTTCGAATGTAAAGATTGTCTGTGTTATTGATATCGGTGTAGTACGTCGCTGCATTCGCTGTGAGTGCTTTGGCTTCGAACTGGGAGAGACTTGGCAAACCCTTCAACCCGATACTTGGCGAAACGTACGAATTGGAGCGTGAGGACTTCCGGTAAGTGATGGACCGTGCGAGTGGTATTCTGTTTCAACGCGTGGACGTTGTGCATAATTGAGTATTTAATAACCAAGACGATCTGTGACTCGATGAATTCATTAATTGATCAACTCTGCAATAGAGAAACGTGAAAATAAGATCGTAACCCATTTTCCCGGAAAGAAAAGAGGAAAATAAAAAGCGAGAATATGTAATCGAGCCTGAACATGTATCTATATAAATAAATACATGTTATTACGATTGCTTTCCAATTAAACGGAGCTAGAATTAATTAGATATCTCACGTGTCATTCGTTTTGTATATTTTTTAAATTAATCTTCCAGTTACAAATCGACAGGGAAAAAATGAATGCGATATTTAAATACGTCTGTTTCTGTACACTTTACTTCTCTTTTGCAACATTTTTCTGACGAGTGACAACAACTATGCTCCCGTGAATCTCTCATTTTTAAATACAATTAATTATTTTAATTTCAAAGTAAGTTCCAAGAAAGATTGTAAGAACATCAATGTTCATTTACTCGATTTACTATTTCTTTTGAGATTTAAATTTACGTCTCTCCAAATCTCCCATAGATGCATAAAATCCGCAGCCTTAACACCATCTTCCGTCGAGTTTATGGATTTACGTGTATCCCCATAAATTGCTCGTTCACTGTTAAAGGTTAGAGCGACTATATAGCACGGACAAAGCACAGACATAAAAAAAAGGTCGCGAACCAACGGATCAATGTGCTCCTCTAGTTAACTTAATCTTTCGGAAGAGTTTCTAAATATAAAACGCAAATTACAAGCAGGCGTTGTTTAATCGATTCCAATCAATCTTCTAGAATAATTTTCAAATTGCTTCTTCGACGATGAAGGTTTCAGATTTTAGAACGTGTAATTCGTTTAGGGGAATTTCATTTTCGTAGGCAATCGTTTATAAGGGTCATCTTCTTTCTCCTTTTTCAATGAAAAAAAAAAACGTCAACGTTATACTATCACTAAGTTAAGCTCTGGCATGAATGGTTTAATCAATTATACCTTTTATTTTCATTTTTAATAAATAATATTTTATAATTATTTCTAATGAAATTTTTATTTTTATTTTTATTTTAATGAATTATTTCTTTTATTTGGAAAATTCTATTTTCGCTAATAGAAGCTAATAGAAATTAATCGAGATCGTGTTTCATTGTTCTGTGACGAAACACACCGTATCATTATTCACTGTTACATTCAATATTATGAAATATACAATAATTGCCAAATCACAGTGATCTATGTTTTACGAAAATTGGAACATTTTTCTTTTTTAAATATGCGATTTTCTATATTGAACTCACCACTGTGTATTTTGAAAATCAGCCCAAACTCGTTGCTGGTGAGACAGCGAAACTCCTGGGAATAGTTGATTAAATTATCCGACTAAATGTCCTGATACCAAAGCGTACGGATTCAGGTGCTAATGAATTTTGACAACTTTGACCTGGCGCATTTCCGGTGCCATTTGACAATTTACTGCGATCGATGTCTCATTGAAGGCAAATATCATCTGGTTATGCAAAATTCACATTTAGATCCAAAATTGTGAAACTAAAAATAGATAAATCAAGTCCATTGTTTCTGAATCACTCCAAGCAGAATTATCCTATATCATTCTTTATTTCTTTAAACTTTAATTTATATTGTTCCTGTTACGATACATGTTACTGTAATATATATATTTCGTCGCTATTGTGTTCCTTCGATTAGTTTTTTTTCTTTCTTTTTTTTTTTTTTTTTTCTATTGCATTCAGAAAAACTCAAACTTGCACGCTGTTATTATCATTTTAGAATAGTGTGCGAGCAGGTGTCGCATCATCCACCGGTATCTGCGTTCCACGCAGACAGCGACGAGTTCATATTCCACGGCACTATACATCCCAAATTGAAATTCTGGGGCACATCCGTAGAGATACATCCGAAGGGTATTGTCACTGTCGAACTTCCCAAGTAAGTATACGTATGATTGTACAATAACATCATTCGAGCAATATTTGCCCATAAAATATCTTCTATAAATGATTACGGTATATTTGGATTAATTATGAAAGAAATTGAATTGGTCCTTCTCTTTCGTTCATCAGTCATTCGTCATACTTTAAAATACCCGTTAGAGACATTAGAGAGGTAGAAAAATAAGAAAACTTCACAATGGCACACAAATTTTTATTTGTATATTATAACTATTATTATGTAATACTAAAATTATTATTACAATAATTTTAAAATGTTATTACAAAAGTTATTGTGATACTCTCTAGCAATACAATATTTCACGTCTGTAAAGCGTCCAACAAGAATTATAAATTGATTATTTTGATCACTTTGATAGTTCTAATATTAATATATTTTTATTATATTTCACATAATATAATTTTACACAATGTGAATCTTATCATTCCTATCTACTTCTCATTTTTAATTTCCCTCTTGACGTCAAATTAAATCACAGTGGTAAAAAAAAAAAAAACAAATATTTACAATGTCAAATTTCCAAACTTCTACTCACTTGCGTGCAACTTGTTCTCGAGTACAGATCAAGCTTAATTTCATATATATCGTGATCTTATTACAAATATTTATAAATGACGAGATATTTATAATTGATTTCGCCAAATTATATAAATGTCGTTCCGTTTTCGTCTGTCTTATCGTGGCAAATTCATACGTATCACGATTTTATCAAGAACTGAGTAGGTAGCACGAAAGTTTGTGCGTGTGATATTTCAACAGAAACGCGAGACCTTTATTAACCCAGATACGCCAATCATTCTTGCAGCACTGTTCTCGTTTAACGTTATTTGCTTGTTTACCTCCTTCACGGACGAATTTATTTATATCAGGGGAAAAGAGTGGTATTTTTTTTTTTTTTTTAATTCTTATTCAGTGATATTTGTTTGCGAACACTAAACGAGACTGACAATAATTAATCTGAAATGCAATGTATTCTAGAATTTTTGTATCTTTTGAAATTGCGACGATTTGTCAAGATTTTTAGAAAATTAGAGCAATAACAAAGTTTAATTTATATGTACAGTTTAGAACAAAAGTAACAAAGTAAAGAGCAATATTTTTTTCTAAAGACGATATATAATAATATCTTTTCGAGTTAATTTTCAATATCGTTTAATGTTCACAATATTAAATTAAAATACAATTGTAAATCCATCGATCGAACGAATACAACTGAAAGATAATAAATATCAATTTCACTTCTCATCTCTCTCTCTCTCTCTCTCTTTTCTACGCTAAGAAATTCACCTTTCACGAAGGAGAGAAAAACACGCTCGCAAGTTTCCCAATTACCAAGACGAAGTGAACTAAAAGCTGAAAGATCGCTGAACTAACCACTCAAGCTACCAGCCCACCGTGGAAAATAACGAGGGCTCGTAAAATTTAAAAAAAAAAAAAAAAAAAACAAAAAAGAGAGAAAAATAAATCGTCGACACCACCTGGTCGTTCTAACGAACGTTGTTTCGCATGAATTTAGATGGAAGGAAGCGTACACTTGGCAGAACATCAACTGCATACTGCACAACGTGCTGGTCGGCCAACTGTGGATGGAGCAGCTTGGCTCCCTCGAGATCAAGCAGAATGGCGGAGCGAACCTGAAAGCGTCCCTTTCTTTCAAGAGCGCCAGCTGCAACGGGAAGGATCTTCATCGAGTCGAAGGCTTCATAACGGATCAAGAGTAAGCTGGTAACAGTTTGTCATCCACTTGAGTACGAATGATTTTCCAATCACAGCGACGAGTCTCGTCAAACTCTTTCCGAACGTGATTGGATAATTTGCAACTCTTGAGAGAGTCTTGGAGTGATTGGTATCGAAGACCTCGAGTAGCATGGCAGAGAGCATGCTCTGAAATTTTATAGATTTTTTTCTTCCAGCTTGGAACATTATAGTGTATCGAGAATTCTTCCAAAGTACTGAATTTAAAGCTCTCAATGATATTCTAACAATTAGTAGACTGTGGATTTTTGCTGACTTGCTTCGATCACTAAATTATTGTAATAAAATGTAGGATACTCTGGGATATTGTTGAATATATTATTATTGACATTGAATTTTATTATTATTGAATATATTATTATTGTCTATTGAATTTTTCAATTTCGCACAAACCCACGGAGATCTGTAGTTGATTTATCACCTATTAAAGTCTTCTAAACTCCCATGACTTCTAAGAGTCTTCAGAACAACGTTAGAAATTACCACTGCACGCAGATATAATGAAATTATCGTGCATCATTGATTTCCAAACGTCTATTTCAGAAGTTGTGAAACAGAAGTTACAACATCGTTTATTTAAACTAGCCACTGTATTTCACGAAAGTTTTGAAAAACTACGTCAGCCTCCCCCCCCCCCCAAAGTTTGGAGAAACTTGCACTGGCATATATACGATAACTGGATCACCTGTTACTGCATACACGATCAACACGAGTTTGAAAATTTCTTCTATCGACGATTTAGAAAATTTAAACTTGAACCGTTTCTTTTTTTTTTTTTTAGAAAAAGGAAACTACTGTTCCTTTATGGGAAATGGACGGATAGGATGAATGTGTGCGATCCGGCGTTGTACGAGGAAGCGTTGGAGAAGGTGAAACGCGAGGCAAAGAGCCCACAAGGTAGCCCCGGTCACAAGAAGGTCCTCGCGAAACTGCACAGTCTCAAAGTTGGAGCTTTCAAACCCTCTCATCAGGTACTCGAGACGTTAATTACGATATCATGCAGCATTATAGTGCAAACATTCAAGTTGTTCGATTTTATTTCGCGCCTACTTCGTATTTTCTTCTTTTTTTTTTTTTTGTGATTGTGAGTAAGATCGATTCAAAAATCCCAAACTTGAGCAGCGTGAGCATAAATTTTTATAACTTTGATTATTTAGTGGTTAACTGATTAACTGTCAAGAAATTTAATAAAAGTACAAAATTAATATAGATAAAAATGTATAAATTAAATAAATTAATATAATAATTAATATTAATTGATATAAATAAATTTAATAAGATGGCTTTCACACCATAACGCGCATCGAAGGTTTAATTGAGTAATTAAATATCGTGGAACTTTAATTTCATTAAACGAAGAAAGAACGAGATGAATGTAAGTTTTATCCTCGAAAATACAGGAATGAAAGATAAAAGTGATTCCTGCTCTTTCGTGAGAATTTTCTACAACTATAATCAAAGAACAAAAAGCACTTTCCACTTTTGCAGCTGCAATTTTTGCAATTACAATTGTATTATAGATCCTCGGTGAAAATTCTGCTTTCCATTCATCGTCTTATCCACTCGACTTTCGAGTGATCGTTTTAAAAGCCAGTTATATATACAAGTTCACATGTTGCCCCTATTTTACACTTTTCATTCATTAATTAAAGCTTTGAATATTCAACGACCTTAACGAGCTCCCTTCATGGAAAAATATCTCGCCGTGGAAGAAAGGACTAGTGAATGTTTTACATTATTTATGAACGGTAGTTGCCTAGTGTCGTTCTTTAAAAAGAGATGATATTGTTCTAAAAATATGAAAAAGGTTTCGCAGACATTTCTTTTTTATTTTTTTAATATTTTTTCTCTCAACGAAGAAATGCAACCATCAGAAGATGATAATTAAAAATTTAACACGGGCGTCATACGTGACCTTGATTGTACAGAGACTAAAAATTATCTAATATTGTTAATTGATATTTTATTAATTAACTAAATTGTGTCAGTTAACGTAACATAAGATTTATGTTATGTTTTAAGAGTCAATATATACGTAAATGTTTCTTAAATGTTTGCCTTAAAAGAATGCAAATATTTTATATTAATAATACAATATTATAAATGATAATATAATAACAATTATAAATAGTACAATATTTTATATTAAAGTAGTTATAAAACAAAATTTGAACGATTGTTTAAGGACGCAATCGACGATCCATCGGCAAGCATAGACGCGGACGACACTCCAACAGTCGATGACATTCCTGGATCGATTATTCTCTGGGAGGCTTCACCAAGGCCAACCAACAGTGCAGAAGTAAATCAAACATTTCTGTATTCCTCTGCTGAACCGTCAATTTTTTTTTTTTTTTTTTTTTGTTCAATTTTTACACATCTCCATGGCAAATCTGAATCTATGAAAAATTGGACAAAATCCAATGGCCAAACGAAAATGTCTATTATTGGCGGATCAAAATTTCCAAATTCCTCTAATTAATATCTAAAATTCAAGCTAATGTGCATGATGTCTAACGAACGAAGCGAATCGAATTCCGTTAATATCCGTAAAAGTCTGTTCGCTGAGTTTAATCGTCCGTGTGAATCTTCCTCGATCTGCATCGTCGTGCTATTTTAACACTTTGCCGGATCGATTTTCCAGTATTACCAGTTCACAACGTTCGCCATGTCGTTAAACGAACTGACACCGGAAATGGAAAAGGTTCTATGCCCGACGGACTCGCGGCTGAGGCCGGATATTAGGAAATTGGAGAACGGCGATCAAGATGGCGCCGCGGCTGAAAAGACGCGGCTCGAAGAGAAGCAAAGAGAGACGCGCAAAGCGCGAAAGCACAAGAAGGGAGAAGAATGGACGCCCAGGTAACAAACGCGATTACAAATTATAAACGCGAGAAAGAAATTGAATTCTTTGTAAAATTCTTTCCCCTCTGTCTTCCATATAATCTAGCAAAATATAAACGATTAGATATCGTCCTTTTCGTTTCTTCAATTAACTTTCTTTCACTCTCCGTACTTCTGAAAATGAATTTC
Source organism: Tetragonisca angustula (assembly GCA_036937485.2). Taxonomy (NCBI): domain Eukaryota; kingdom Metazoa; phylum Arthropoda; class Insecta; order Hymenoptera; family Apidae; genus Tetragonisca; species Tetragonisca angustula. The sequence continues at coordinate 1,417,196 of JAWNGG020000028.1, forward strand.
ATTAACAATAATTTTTGTTTCACTCTGCGTTTCACTAATCAGAAATAGTATATTTGGATGATATATAGAATCAATGGAATTTATGGAATTTGTGGAATTGATGGAAATGAGAGTTTACAAGAGCGATGATAGAGATGGAACTGACTTTATCGCGTGAAATCGATCGATTTTTGCTCTAGCAATTGACATTTCATGTTGGATCGTTCTATATAAATAATTTCTGGATACTTCAATTAACTGGGTTTTGTGAATATTTCACTTCACAATTAGTCTTCGTGTGTTCTAATACAATGGATCAAAAAAAAATTTGGATCAACAGGATAATGAATATAATAACAACAGTGTATTATACAGGCAATGCTAGTAATAAATGAGTTTTTCGATTGATGTATCCTTCGTTGAGAAAACAGTAATTCATTTACAATGGAAATTTTAGAAACTCGTCGAATTCGATAATTGCTAGAGCACGAACGTTTCTGTGTAATTCACTTATACTTACACACGGGACAATAAAATACGACAAAGCCTTCTTTGTTTCACGAATATCTCGATGATCGTTGTATTATAAAATATACTGGTATGTGCAATACAACATTTCAAAAATAGGAAGCTTGTCATTTCGATACAACAGATATCGAACTCGTGGTACCGATAGAAAACATTGACTCTCTCTCTGTGCCAACAGGTGGTTCCAATTAAGTATGAATCCGTACACGAACCAAATGGACTGGCTCTACCACGGTGGCTACTGGGATCGTAACTATGGCAACGTGGAAGAAATCTTTTAATAAACGTGGAAAGTTGGAGCGGAATAATCAATTACGCGGCAAAAGATGAAGGAATTCGCTTGCATGTCCTGACGTACAAGTCGTACGGCATACATATAATAATCAAAGTGGTTGTCCTTCGATTCGAATTTTGCATCGTTGGTCGATTCGCTACGTTCACGAGTGAATCGAAAGAAAGGAAGCCTCGTCGCTTGTTGATGATTTGTATATACAGTCTTGCTCGAAAATTTCAGGATCAAATTATCATACCGTTTCTTTTTTTTGTCGTATATTACACGTGGTGATAATTTGTTTCAAATCCTCAAGTTGGTGTCATTGAATCGAAAGCTATGTATAATGATTCGGAACTTTGGAATTTTCGATTCGTAATCTGTTAATGTGTAACAATTCTTTAGAAATTATTGTGACGATCATTTATATCATTGTTGCTGTGTTCAATAACAATAATTTATCGCAAATAACATTTCCAAGTAATTTTCAATTTTCAATTCGGCAATTGCTAATCTCTGTCCGAGAAGAAACTAACAGGAACAAAATGCCCCCATTGGTGATCTAACATAAACGGTACCATTTTAAGAATTAATATTTCTGGTGCTACCTAATATACTTAGAAAGCTTTCTAAAAAAAAAAAAAAAAAAAAAAACAAAAAAATGTATGCAAACTGGAAATTCACAATCTAAGTTGTATTAAAAATGGAAGATAATCGTTAGAATTTTGAGCGAGAGTGTGTACGCGTGTCAACGCCAGTGAAAACATTCTCTTCGAGGACGAGGCGCAGCTTTTAAGAATAAAGAGCAGCTTTTTCTCTCCTGACGTGGGAGTGTGCTATTGTGTTCCATCGAGGCGACGATTCCAGTTTGTACGATCGATCAACGAAAATGGAACTCCACGCGAGACTCGAGGACAAATAGATGCTTTCGTTGAGAAGCGAGAACTTTTGTACAACGCGCGCACCATTACACAGATTATCCTCGACGACGTGACATGACACGGTGTTGGTTAAAAATTTGGAATTATTCACATCTCGTGACAATTTAATGTGAATCGCGAAAGATCTGCTGACCTGAATGAAAATTTTAAATATAAATGTTATTATTAATACTATCGATGTTTAATTAATATTTATTATTATATCACAGGGATCCGTTTTGATAAAACTGTCCCTAGCGATCTGCTGATTTCAAAATTTCTATGCAATTTTCAAGTCGATGGTTGGATGAATTGAAGATGTTGATTTTATTGTAGAACTTATAGTTTGAAATTATCATTTTTCAGTCGCGATGCAGAGATTGTAAGGATCCTAGCATAAACGATCTTAAACGGTCCATTAATTTCCTCTTCCGTTAAACGAACTGTTCACTATAATACATACTATTCTTAAAATTATATTTATAATTATATTACGCGGGAGAAGTAACACGGTAGAACTGGTTAATTTTCACGTGACAATAAGATTGAAACGGATTAATCATTTTTCCTAACACCAATTCTTTGACTATTAAAAGCATAAGTTTCATTCGACAATAAACCAAGATGTACATTGTAATAATCGATGTTTGACCACGTTGTGCGTCTAAATGAAAATTTATATTTTTATAAGTATAATTTGAAAAGACTCGGATAAAGATGTTACACGTGCTTTTCTCGCACCTTTGGATTTTCTCTGCAAATGCATAAAAATCCGCAATATTTATTATCTATTACAAAGGAATGTCACTTGGGTCATTTTTCTCACGAGCCCTTCAACTGACTCTTTCTCAAAAATTTCTTGATAATTCCAAACTTCTAACCAACAACGTACCTTACCTCACACGAGATCATTCACAGATCCTTTCGATGCGATAAAAAAAAAAAAAATAAAAACTCTGTCACTCTAGCTGCGCCGCAGAGAGAAAGAAAGAGAGAGAGAGGAATAATTATCGAATCTCTAAAGTCCGATCTTCCCTCGAACAGATCGAATTGGACGAGCATGCTTATGCCTCCGTAGGAAAACTCCGTATGCAGGTCGTACGTGCACAGTCCTTTCTTTTTTTAGATAATTAAACACGTGCTTCTGGTGCTCGATCTTCGAGGAACGCGCCATTCGAAGCACACAGAATCGTCGATGGCTACCCTTGTTAAAGTTAAAGTGTTCTATCTATCATTCGAAAACTGAAAGTGTTATTTCTCCACCCTCAATTTAAAACATTTGATATTTTCAAAAAACATGTGTATAACGCTCGAGTCTTTATTAGATTCTGTTCTTCTTAATTCTTAATTGTTTACAATTTTGTTAACAACTATTACTGGTATTGTAATAATTATATATAGTATTACTAGTCATTTATTAATAACTATTTACTATTCATTTTATTAATTCCGGAATCTTAAGTCTTAGACAATGTTTGAAAAGGAATCTGAAGTCTAGACTAATGTTTAAAAAAGGAATTCTTCAAGTTTTCCAACTTGACAGATAAATACGTTCCCTTTTTCTCTTGTTACTTATTTTGCATCATTCTCTATTCTTGCATCGCGTCAAAATCCTCATGACCCTCGCCTAATGTAAATTGCGCAATAGTAAAGTTAAAGGAAGAACCTCATTTGTGTTTGCAACATAACGATGGACATTCTCTTTTCTCAATCGAGTTTCAGCCGAATGAAAATCACGAGAAACTCCAGACATTTTAATGAATGAGAACGTCGAACATTTCAATTATTTTAAATATTCGAGAAACGTACTAGATGGAACATTTTTATTAAACCATGGGGTGGAAAAAGGTCGTCGCTCTGACGCGTTTACAAATAACAGCTTGATGTCTGTGTATAAAATTCTACGTGCGAGTTTCTTCGTAAGGGTAGTGAGAACCGGAAGGCGGTTAGGTGGTTCCGGTGGGCGCGAGGATGTCCAAGCACGAAGTCCATCCGTTAGTCGATGTTTGCTCTAGATACCATGGCGAACGATCGCTACAAGTTTTTTTATGACACGTACAAAGAACAGACACAGATATGCAACATGTGTGTGTGTGTGTGTGTGTGTGTGTGTGTGTGTGTGTGTGTGTGAAACATGAGAATAATGTTTCGGGACTAATTCGTTTAACGTGTGCGTGTAATTCTGCAAAATTCTACAAAAGTCACGCCCAAGTTACTACCTTCAGACTAATTTATCTGTGTTATTTTCGATAGCCTAATCTCTGGAACACCGAAATTTTCTCACGTGTATGTAATACATAAATGTTATTAACTTTGGAATTTATAATTTCGCAGATAACGAAACGAACGATTAATCCGGCGATGAATTTAAAATTAATCGACGATTAATTTTACACGTCAGTCAATTATTTTCTATCATTGCCTAATCGTATCAGTATCGATAATTTCGGGGAATTACTCGTCGAAAATGCTACGTCGTAGTTAACGGAATTATTCCCGAAACTTTGTCGCCTTTCTGCAAACACACTGCAAACAGACGCTGCACAGAGAGGAAACACACGCAGAGATTCTGTTCGATCCTCTATCCAAAGGAAATCATCGAGAGATCGCAGCGATCGTATCTTTCTCAACACACGAAACGAAGTGTTCACACGTTCGTTTTTACGATTACACGTAGCCACCAGATCACCTCTGACACTCTATTTTTATAACAAAGAGAAATAAACAAAGGGGGATTGAACGAGAAAGCGGGAAAACCCCGATTTCTTCGATATGTACGTTAGTTTTCACCGATAGAGTTCTGTAAATACATATACAGCGAAACTGTACCATACACTTGTAACTAAGTATCTAACGATTCAGGAGGATTTTACGCGCGAGGTGACGGATTCTAGCGAGGGATGATGTTCCAGTTAGCTCAGAATAGTCGGTTTTGCAACCACTGCATCGAACGAGCAATAAATTAACTAGTAATCAGATTGATGTTTTTCGATGTTTAGATCGTTTGGTGTTGCTTGTATGCTTTCGTTAACGTTCTCTTAGGTCTTAGATTGTCTGGCTCCGTTCAGAAGTGAGTTTCGTTCGATTGATCATACGTGTAGAGGTTCCTTTGATTAAATCCTATGAAATTTACACGGTTACATTTATACAGTTCAGATCTAACAACAGAATCAGCACCAACGACTTTTGATAGTTTGGACTCATATAGATATACAGAAATAAACGACAATTACAGAGGCTGTTGCATGAAATTCACTTCAATATATTTTTTCGAATTATCTTCTTAGGTAATAAATAAATTCATGATTCTCGAGTTCTCCAATAATTTTAATGGTAGAGCCAGTTGTATCGTTTAAAACTTCACAAATGGAAATAAAAACACGACAATTTTAATAAATCTGTCTTCCCGTAATAAGGAGAATCAGTTTCCGAGAGGCTCGTTTTATCACAATTAAAAAAGCCACGATGAAATATCTATAGGTGAAAGTCGTCTAGGTCCCAATCACATCGTCGTAACAAATTAAATTTGAAAAAAAGTAAATTCACAGAAGTGGGTCTTAACTCTGCTATATTTTTAATCTCGCTCTCATTTTGACAAATGAAAAGAGATTTCTAAGACAAAATCGTTCGAGGCAGGAGAAAAATGATTTCTTCCTCTTTTCTTCTTTTTTTTTTTTTTTTTTTAATAAAAATTCTTCCCTACGCGTATGATCAACTGATTAACCATCGGTATGCAGAATTGAATTCTTTGAAACAAGCGTAGATAGCTCGACTCGAAGTTTAGAAACAGCATAGAATCAAATCATTCGATACTCAATGGTGCCAACACAGAGACATGCTAATTGCTCCTCGAACGTACAATATATATATATATATATATATAGCCGTACATAACGTATTCACACGTCCTCCGCCAGTTTCACCAGTGCATAAATAGGGGTTTAGCTCGGCTTGTCGTTAGCGTTTAAGTGTCGTCCGGCCGTGTTAGCGATTGCGGTTTGCTAAAGATTCGCGATACACACATGTGGACATTTAGGCCAGTACGAGTTTAAAAAAAAAAAAAAAATAGAAGAAATACGTACATCGCTTCTGAGAAGCTGACATCCACGTCAGACTTTTGCACATTGTTGAGGCACGTTACGATGCATGCATTCACATTTAAGCAGTTGTGCCAATTATTTGTACTACCATGTAATTGCCGATTTTTTAATTAACTAAAGCATCAGAAATAACTTGCGACCGATGCAGAGATCAAGATCACTTAGTTGGTGAGCAAAGTTTATCCATAAAGAAAAAAATAGTTTTCTACGGTCGCTAGCTCATTTAACGTCAGGCAGAATTAAGGAATCTGTTTTCTCTGAATTAATTTTAACTTTTTAATATCGATGATTAATAGCGTGCTTGGACAATAATTTTGCAGGCTAAGAAGAATCGATAATTGATTTCGCGAAACCTGAGTGTCGATACATGCATCGTAACATGTTTCAGCGTGTATGTACAAGGGTTTTCGGAGTTTGTCGTATAAAAATCATCTAAATGTGTTGCTTTATAGAGGATCCTATATCGCGAGAGCAACTTTGACGAAACAGTTTTGCCGCAAGTCATACCGATTGATAGATGTACACGTGTATTACGATTATATGTATGTATTTCATAAATCCTTCGAATCTAATCACCAGATTCCCTTGTGTTATTTATCAGGTGCGTAATTCACAATGTTTCACGATCATTCTTGTTTTGTGAGTGAAATTCAACTGATTGCAACACCTTGTGGAGAGAGTGATACATGAGGTAGTTTGTATATATTATATTATTGGCCAGCTGTGTAATTGCTACCTAGCTTTAGAAGAGATGATAACGAGATATCTAAAATTAAGATATTGTTCAATGCATATTACATTGAAGAATCTCAATATAATTTTGGAGTATGTGTACAGAGTTGGGCAAGGTTTTATTCGAATGAAACTAAGGAGTAAAATTTTTATTTGCTGGTGATAAATATTTGATCGGAGCAGAATTTATTCGTATAAGAACAATTGGCAGCCAAGTGAGTTATTAATTTATTTGCACAAGAACAAAAATTTAGTTTTATTTATTCGAATAATTGTCTGAAACGAGTAAACACCTATTCGAATAGTGCCCAACCTTGTTATACGATATAAAAGTTTCTGAAATTAATTTCATAAAAATTTTCACGTCGCCGTTGCTATTTTGTTAAACTTGTTAAAATTTCTAACGATAGTTTTAAACTTTGATTTTTCGTCTGCGGTAAATAAGGACAGACGAATTAATAGATCTTCGGCTAATGATACATTAAAAAGAAATGTGATACTTAATAACGATAACATTAATTTCGAACTAAAGTCAATTGTTCCATCATTGTCGCGTAGACGCAGAAGAAAAATAACGTTGTTGAAAAAAAAAAAAACACAAACACACACCGGTAAGATAGTCTTTACAGCACGTAGTACTCAACAGTATTACCGCGAAATGAAAAAAAAAATAATAATAATAATAAAAGAAACAGTATTACGCATAGATTGTACGCACTTATAGGAATTGATCTCTGCGTAATAAAGAACATTCTTTACGCTTTTCTGTATGACCGTTTCTGACGATCCATACACCATGAGCGCGAATTGTCATTGTATTAAATATTAAGAACAGAGAAATACGACGAATATATACCTTGAAGAAAAAGCGCCATAATTATTTAGAGCTACACCACCGGGCTCACGGGCTGTAGAATATTATTGTAATTTATGTTGCATAGGCAAATGTACGTATCTGTACATAGATAAATAGACATTAGAAATAAATGTTGTAAAGAAAGACCTCTTCGTCTTTTCGTGGACTATATTCCCAATATACACACCCTTGGTATTATTGACGGTCAAATAATCAATGTTTAATTAATCAATTAATTAGTAATGTATTAATCAGTCAATAATCAAGTAACGTAATAGTCAATCACTGTATATAAAAATACTATATAAATAATTTGAAAAATACAAACTTGGTCGGAAATAAGAATCGAAGTTAAAGTTAAAAATTAAATAATTTCGTTAGTGAATGTTATAGACAATGATTGCCTCGAGCAGAAGCATACCATACATACGCGTTATATTAGTATAATCTATAAACTAATCTATTTTGAAATTTCATTAATGCTATAATAAGACTCGGTTATTACGATTACGCTGGCAAAGTTTGAAACAAACTTGAAAACACACACGTCTGTATAGAAGCTACAGGATGTCCGACGCAAGTGTACGATGAAATTATAACCGTTTAAACTAAGTAAATTATCCATTGTGCGAAGAAAATTTTCCCGTAACAGCTGTTTACGAGGCCACCGTGACACACAGCGCGCTGTTTTACCATTACGTCGACTTTGCGTTATGTTACGACTTACTTTCGCAGCAACCGCGGGAATGCCGCCAGAAATTCAAACGGGGTTTCGCGCGCATCTTGGTTCGCGATTGGCCGCTTGGCGGCGCCACTCGCCGACTGTTTCCAATATGGCCGCGGTGCCGTTCCTCAGACGTGATTCGGAAGGAATCGATCTCGGTTCGACAGCGGTGAACACGTCACGGCAGCTCTCGTCTCGGCAAGTTTTCGCGGAAAAACGTGCGCGTACTTCCATCTCGTCGATTATACGCGAGTGGTGGACCGTTGTGCCAGCGGCAGAGAGCATCCACGTAGGCGCGTCGATTCGACAAAATGAGCAACGTACCAACAGGTGAGATCATTGACGCCAGTTTTCTTTTTCTCTCTCCCTTTCCTCGTTTCTGATTTTCGCCCCGCGAGAACAACGTATCCCGCAATTTCGGCGTGACACGTTGCCAATTACGAACATCCACCGCTCTCGTACGTAAATAACACAATTATTTCCAGTTAGAACGTGTAACCTGCGCGAACTATTCTTTTTTTCTCTCTCCGACGATCTCGCTCGCCGCCTTCGAAACTTATCGTTCCACTTATCTCGCGATCGATCCTGCGATAATCGCGCGGTAATATCGTTCCGAGTATCGCTCAACGTTAGTCGTTCTCGAGATCAGTGGAACTCGAAAACTTTTACGCCGAGCATTTCGCGTTTTACGTCATTCGGTCTTTCATTTTCTTTTTTTTTTTTTTTTTTTTTGTTTGTTTTTTCTTGTTATTTACACATGGCGCGAGTGATAAGTGTTTATCGCGAGATGTTAATGACGCGCTCGAGGAAGCCAGAGCGTGCACCGTTCCAGCGATTGTTGCCCTAACCTCTTCGATCACACGGGACAATACATGACATACGTGTATACGTGTACACGTATACCGGTTGTGCGTTATTCTGGTCCCGCAGCGCACGTTAATCGCGTTAACGTGATTAGAATTTGTCCAGCCTTTGTTTAGAGGCGGCCTTTGACAAGAAACGAGAGCGCGTGATTGATTCGTACGTGAACGACCGTTATGTAAATCCGCTGTTAGCCAACGCATTTGCCGGGGGAAAATTGAAATTGATTAGAAAAATGCGTTCGTGCTGTTTGTCATCAACATTGTTCAACGAGTAAGTACACGTTTCGATTCGCATCGCTGAGTGAAATATGAGCAACATAATGCAGATTGTAACATTTCACCCGTAATAATTATGTATTATAAGTAGGAGGTTGTAAAAGGTAATGATATTTAAGTGGCGATAGGCAAAGGTCGTCACCAATATCGTGTGTCACCCGTGCAGTAATATCATCCTCATTAACGTAGCTTTTTATCGCAAAAATTATCAATCACACTTGCGTGTGATATAGTTATATCCTTTTTAATGTTCAACGGGTATCCTCGCATGATGAAATGTGAGAATTTCATGAGATTCATGTTCCCTTTTCGGTCAACATTTAGCACAAGTTATTTTTTCATCTTTGCAAAACTGTAGGTTTTAATATTTTTAGAAACTTATGGACAAATGTAATATGGAATGTAAAATGCAATGTACAAGAATACATTTAAGATTTATATAAAATGATAGAATAAAATAGAAAATTGCATAATAATGATAAGAAGTACAAGATTGCAGTGTGACGACTACTTTTTTTTATAATTAATAATTTTCCACTAGTTTGAATGATTCTTAATTCTTTATTTCAGTTTTAAGTAATTTTTAATCTGTTGATAAATTTGAAACCAAAAAAGAGGCACTACTTTCCTTAGTTTAATAGTTTTAAATACAGGAAAAATATTTTCAACGATATATGAAAATGTGGTTTAAATTATTTTTATATTGTTTTATACTTTCAAACTATGTATTTAGTCCTAGATATTATAGTGTATATTTATTAAATACTACTAAGTTTTAAAGCTATCCTTTAATTTTAAAACTATCCTGAATGTTAAAAGTTAGAGTTAGTATTAAAAATCTCAGATAAACGTATAGCAAAAATATCATTAGAAATATTATAATATAATATCTCAGGTAAACAGCAGAAATTAAGATCATTATAGAGAAGAGGATCATATGAGCAGTATGATGTATACCAGAAATATTCTACTTGTCCTAGGTCCAATATTGTGTTAATGTAATACTTCATTTTCCAATCGACTGGCTTTTGACTATCAAATTCTATTTGGAACATTGAAACTATCAATAAAAATTCTAGGGATTCGCGTAATATTCTTCTTAGTACCTAGAACCTGTAATTTTAATCTTATGATGAAGCACTGCTTGGCCCTCAATGGGTTAATGTGATTTACAAATATTTTACGTAATACACACATTTTTTATTCATAAAGAATTTTACAACAGCATACATACGTACATTTTAATATTTAATATTTCAAATTTGATTTTTCATCGGTATAATTTTAAAAAATTGATACCAAGGACACCAGAGACAGGAATATGCATCGTACTGTGAATCCATTTCGTTTCACGTTCCTTAATTATTCATTCTTAGCATCGTGAAAGATTCACGACGAATCCCCGATGGTGAATCGAATCCCCGCGGATTTCGAAATTCCGGATTTTCGTGGAATACCTATTTTCGCGATCTACGTCAAATATTAACAAGGCCCACGCTTTTATCTTTCACGTGCTCGCATTAACGATCTCCTTATTTTCAGTACAAATATTTCCCGTCCACCGCGTGTAAACCGCTCAGAAGCGGAAGTATCGCGTCGAATGATTTACGCGAAACGCCTGCAGTTTTCCGCGAACCAATCGGGGGGCGGGGGGTGGGGGCGACGAACTCTTATCGCGCAAACGAACCAATTTTTGCGTTTCATTTAAGAACATTTGACGAGTATTAGTTTTTTTTATTTTATTTAAGAATAATTAACCGAGTACCGATTTTTATATTTTGTCTAGGAATATTCAACGGGCATAACAATTTTTATATTTGTCATATTTGTTTATATCTGTTTACGAATATTCGACGAGTATCAAGTTCTATATTTTATTTATTTAACGAAATTTTATTAGATATTCGACGAAATATTAACGAAACGATGGAGTACCAATTTCGATATATTAACAATTTACGAAATATTGACATAACCGTTTGGACATTTTTGTTGAACACATTTTATTTTGTGCAGTGTGTGATATGTATATTAAATTTATATGTATGAAATTGATGTAGATTTCATCAAAAATATTAAGAATATTAAAATACCCAATATATTATATATAATATACATACTTGGATATATTTTACATATATACACGGACAATAACATACATATCTTAATATTCTTAATATTTACACACACACATACACACATATAAAATGTGTAAATATTAATAATAATTAAAAATAAAAAGAAAATATATATATATGTAAATATTATACGTAACACATATACATGTGTGTGTGCATATATGTGTATTGTAATGTTGTAAATATACACAATATACACACACATACGTGGAGAATATTTTTTGTTAAAAAACGGGGGAGAAAAATTTTCCTTTTCCGCGTATTTTTATAAGCTCGTTTCATCTTGTACCAACGAAAAATCTTCATTCGTTGATCTACGAAGAACACGATCCACAGGAGAAAGTCGCGAGAGTTGTTGGGGGGGGGGGTTGGCTTCGTGGTGTCGTGTTCGCGGAAATCGCCATCGCGCGGTCTTTCTGGTTGCGATGCAATATCGCCAGGTGAAAAAGTGCTTTGTACAGTTATTCGTGCTTCATTCTCGTGTGTCCCGAGAGAGGCTTGGATCAATTTTAATCCGCGCTCGAATTTCGTTCGAACGCGATTCTATCCGAACGATGCACCATTTTTCAGTCGATCGACGTTTCGACCACATACGTTTCCTACTTTCCCCTAAATAAATAATTCAATAAATATAAACTGCTCTACTTTTCATGTCTTTTTGTGGCATGGTGGAATATTATATTTCGACTCTTGACGAAGTGTTGGATCGTTTCTATAATTTCGCGGAATTTTTCTGAGAATTTTTTCAGGGTGCTTTAATTTAATTGCTGTCAGTGCAATTCTCTTCAAACGAACTTCGTTATTCGAAAAATGTTTCAAATACAATTTGTTCTGTTTCGAATAATTTAGTGGAGCTTGTTTTTTGGATAATACGAGGATCAATAATATTTTGTTCTTTTAAAAAAGTATTAATCTATGCACGTCGAAAAATTACCAGTTTAGGAGATATTTCAACTTTAATTAAATCTAATATAAAATCCAGCGTGATAATTGTATTTGCAAATTGAAATTGGGCACCCTGTACATATTCAGTTGCTATTATTCTATACTAAAGGATGTAATAATTTATACTTGTACTGCTTGATTTTAAAATTTTTCAACTCAGTTTCATTTTATTATTGATCTCTTATTATTGTCCAAGAGAATGGAAGAAACGAAGAATAACGAGGTAAGCAATATTGCAGATATTTTGAAAACAGCAACGTTTGTCGAAGAAACACACTGAGAGATTTGCGCGTTATTTATAAATCCTCTTTTTTTCTTCAGATTAAAAGGCTTTATCTCTTCTACGTCTTATAAAGTTACGCAAGACTCCTGCTTTATACGTACTTGGATTCGCAAAGAAAATAATTGGTTATATATACAGAATGGTTCGTCGAATTAATCCAAACGTATACAAGTGAACTTGTTACTCGTATTCAAACAAACCTCACAATAACTGAGAGCTTCTATCAACCATTATTCCTTCAGCTTGTTATATATATGTATATATGTACATTACGAAATATGTTGTCTCATAATAATTCTTTTATCAAGAAAGTTCCTACGTTAGTCGTAACTTGTCACTACTTTGTTAAAGTAATAATTTTATTTACTGGTAATTGATTATTCTCTACCGTTTGGATTTTGTCTGCATATTTATTTTATTTCGTTACCTATTATTGTTTTATCGAATTAAAGTGCGTTACTGAAAATGTAGAATCATTGCAAGTTGCACCATGTTTGATTTCACGATGTTATATAAAAAAGTAATAACTCTCATTCTCTTCAGTTCATCGATAATTCATCTTTCGTATCGTCATCAATTTTGAGAGGGAAATTCAGAACAATACTTTGTTCCCTCAAATTTAAAAAACTTCCCGACGATGGGAAAAGAGAAACTTGGAACTTTTTATTTAACAAAAACGTAGTGTTATGCAAAGCTGCAACATACGAAAATACAATGATCAATCGTTAATTCGTAAAATTATCATTTTGCTGAGAAAAATTGATACGCCAATATAATTTTATTAGATTACTAAACATAAACAATAATTGTTCATTCATTTTTTTATTGCGACGATGAATTAATTTTCAGTTTCACAGGTATCGGTATTTCGTCGACCATTCATTCGTGCTTTATTTAGAAATCAAATAAGAAAAATGCACGATTCGATTCTTCCATGACTGCTCGAGTTAGTTCTAATTTTAGCCAGGTGTGACGTTTCATTATGCAAAGAACGTATTGTCTTCTCATTTTTCATCTCTCTGCACCTGCATAAATGGTAAAAGTGAAAGTCAATGACATACGCAGATTCGTAATCTTGAATTCCAGTGTAATTGCTTCCAGTCATGAACGGTTGCTGAAACCTTTGTTAGAGGTAATTACGAGTTAGAATTTCAGTAACAGATTTGCAAGTTTAGTTTGAAGGTTTCTCGATCGCGTGTTCCCTTATATACTTTTAAACGATCTTATCTCAGTGTACACAGTTGCACGAATCTTTTTTTTTTTTTTTTTTTTTTTTTTTTTTTAGCAACTGATCGCCGATTTTTCTTTCCAACGCGAAGAAATTGCAAATTAAACCCTGTTATCGAAACGTGTTGAGGGTAATTTTGAGATTAATCGACTCACTGGAATATATAACATTTCCAAAATACACCGTCTCCTCTACTTTCCAAATTATTTTCGAGGTAACAAAATTTTTGAAGAAAGAAAAATAGTTTTAAAATTCAATTTTCGGATAAAATCCAAATCCAATTAAAATGCAACTTCTAACGCACAGTTTCTAGTAAATTTCAACAGCAATAAAATTCAATTGTAGAGAGCTTAGAGAATTCAGAAAAAGTTCGACTCGTTCTAGTGTATTTATAGTTAAAGAATTGAAGCTGCTTTCTCAGTTAAGTCTGTACTTTGATGTCAACCGGAAACATAATTCCATGTTGAATTCTTCTGCAACCAAATTCAATAAATCACGTCGGTAGAAATAGATCTTACATGGTTTCGATGTTTGCAGTGAGATAATTACAGGGATTTTTAATTAATTTAATGTAAGTACATTTTCGAACGATCAGTCACTTGATGCGAGGATTATTACGATAGTCAGCCGTTAACCTTGAAGTTCCTGTTGCAGAGAGAGGGCCGTATTTAGAACTTCATCGGACTGAAAGAAACGAATGAACCGGTTCCGTGTAGATTCCGTTCTGTCAAACTTTATACTGCACTCAGGGTACTGAAACACACGCGTGTTACCTCCCTTATCACGCTTTCTGCAATAATTGTTGTGTTCAGAACACTTGGATAAAATTTAACGTGGAATTTAATCGAAAATTATTAATTTCATCTTCACACCGTTATTCTGCGAGAAAATCAATTCAATCCTTCAGGTATGAATTTTTAAAAATTCTCTCTGCAACGTATCTATCTTTTTTAAGTATTTAAAATAGATGAATTATCTGTCGCGCTCCAATTCGGTGCATGAAAATTTCTTAATCGTTGGTGGACCTCTGGTTCCAGTCTTGAAATAGAATTAACGTTGAGTTTAGGAATTTTCAGGTTATTCTTGTGATGTTTTTCATTGCGAAAGAAAAAAAGATATGAAGAAAAAGTTATCTATTTTCTAGATGTATGAAATTGAGTGGAATATTTTCTACCTGCAACACGTGAACATTTATTACATTTGTTTATCATTGTTACATTCTTTAATTTGTTCCTCGAAATTAATTCTTTAAGTAACTCCATAGTGAAATCTGATGTTTTGTTTCTTTCAGTATGTCGTTAATTATTTATTGTGCGCGACGCTACTCTATAATGCAATTAATTTTCAATCGAGATAAAATAATAGCGAAACTTCATATTTTCTACCTTGAGTCTAGCAACAACTTTCTACAAGTGAAAAACGAGTATCCTCCTGTTTGAAATTATTTTTATACAGTTAAAAAAATAAAAAATATATTAGTTACATGAGCGTAATTCGCTTTCACTCACCGCTGATGCTATCAATTTTGCAATAACAATTTTACATGATTAAAGAAGTTCTTCCTGGCTGGCAGATACTTTTCATTTATAGCTGCCAAGAGGAGATTTAATATCCGAGCTGGGTCAACGAACTATCGAAGATTCCGTTCCGTCATCCTCATCCAACGAGATCCTTGGCGTATACTTTCTTCCTTTATGCTCAATCCACTTTTTTTTTTTTTCTCATCATCGAAAGATATCCTTTTCATTCGTCTTTAGACGTACGTACGTAGTCGTACGCTGATTCGGTCACGGTAAAATTAAAAGCACTTGTCAAGTATTAAAAATCAAAAAAATATTTAATTATGGAACATTGTTCATTGACGGTCGAATTCTTATCTGCTTATGCAACGTTGCGTGACGCGAGAAACCGGAGAACGGAAAATAGTACAATCGACTTATCGAGTAATAGTAGAGTCAACAATTTGTTTGCTTCATGCACGAAATTATATATATAGTTACGGACAAAATTGAGTGGACAGGTAATGGAAATAGATATGAATTAAATTTAGTCAAAGTAGTACTTAAATTTTATATATTATGTATCTTTATGTTACATAGATTGTTTAGTGAATAATTGAAATTAACATTTACATTTGTATTGAAATAAGATATACTTAAAGAAAAACTTAGCTGATTCTCGAGTGACAAAGATGAGTGGACGTGTAATAAAATATATGAGAGAAATAAAGTTAATATTTAGTACGTCCACCCTTTGCTTTAATAATTGCTTCTAAACTTCGTTGGATGCTATTTGTAATTTTTATCGATATTTTCAAATGCTAATTGCAAATTTTTGAAACAATCGCTTTTCTAATGGCATTTTTGAGTTCAATACACTTCATAAATTTTCTATTAGATTCAAGTCTGGACTTTGTGCTGGCCATTCCAACAATTTAATATTTGAATACTCAAAAAATTTATTGGTCTTTTTGGCAGTGTGCTTCGGGTCATTGTGCTGCTGCAAAATTTATTCTTCTTCGGGACCCATTTTTAGAACTATTATTTCAATGTACTTGTCAGCATTCGTTATTCCTTCAATTTGTACCAAGCTACCAACTCCATTCCATGAAAAACACTCCCGTGTTAAAACAGTACGTGATAATAGTACCACTTTGACTAAACTTAATTCATATCTATTTCCATTACCTGTCCACTCGATTTTGTCCATAACCGTATATATACTAATAAATATGGAAATAAAATCACATTTAAATTTGAAATTGAACACATATCAGAAATATTAGATATATTTATAGACTAGCTATAAGCAAATATTAGATATATTTGTTTAAATTGTTAATAACGAACACAGAAGTGAGTTTGATTACTAGATTGAAGATCTTGATGCAATTTCATATTTTTCTAAAGACAATTTCAGAAACAAAATCAAATGAGAAAGGTAGAATTTATATTTGTTTTCAAATGTTGTAACCAGATTGCGAATTTGAGAATGTAGTTGAAAAATATCATTCTGAGGATGTAATTGAAGTAGAACTCATTGTTTCCCTTGGATTGCCAGATTATTGGACAAACTTATACTTTGGGAAATATAATGAAAAAGATAGAGTCTGCCCGATTACAATGAATACAATATTTAAAAAAAGAAAAAAGAAAAACAGAATATCTGTATAAAGAGGGGGATTTCTCATGAGCGTCAGACGCAATGCGCGTTGAACGAGTGCGCATCAGTCGCATGCGCGTTAGAGAAGCACGCATTCGGGCGCGCTCGAACGCGACATTTGAAAATATAGAGAAACAAAGCAAATCGAGAATTCTCTGACAAAAAGTCTGTTTTGACTGACGTTTACAGGGAAATTGCGCCTCAAAAGATTCGATCCCGTCGATGCTCAATGTTCAGTAACACTCGAGTAAGTGTGAAATGAAACTTCAAATTGGATAGTTTCGTTTAAATCCATTTAAATCCAAGCACGCTTGGAAATATCGTTCAACGATTCTAATCTGGGATCCTAATCTACTTGCGAGATACTCGATCCCATCTCTACTTGGTAACCAGTTACCTGCGTTCAACGTCATACTCGTCATGTAAAAAATAAAAAAAAATTACCATTTACTTTCAAACCTCGAAACTTCAACAAGAAGTAATAAAAATTTGGCGGTTTCCTTTAAGAAGAAGAAGAATAAATTGAAAATTGAACTGTGAATAATAAATTAATTAAATTTGAATTAATAAATTAAAAATTTAGACTGTAAATCCCGCAGTTAACTGGTTAGGAATTGTACGATTAATGGTTGGGTGAAGAGAGAACAGGTACCAAGGCGATGTTTGGTGGGGAGGGGGACTTGGGCCCCTTCCCCTTTCACCTTCGCGAAAGAGGAAACGAGCGCGCAACCGGCCACGATTTCTTTCCTCCTTGGATACGTGGCCGTGCGATACCAGCGCCACGATCGTCGGAAAACCGTCGGGAATTCACGATCCGCTCGCGTCGTGGAAACCGAATCGTGATCGGCGATGCGCCAGCTGTGTGATCGTTGTTTGTAACGCTGTGTGAACGACGCACGTGGACGTTCGAATCGTTGACAAAAATCCTCCCCCTACTCCTAAATCGACTGCCGGTTCCGTCTGAAAGTCAAATCGAACCAACATTTCGCTGTTTCGCCGCGAAAACCTAGCTTTAACTTATGTTGGATTGTTTACGCGCGAGAGACGCACGACCGAGCATCGTGTGGCGGTTCGCGAAAGTGAGACCCAGTGATCTCTCGAACGAACGTGTTCAGTGTAATTCGAACGATCGTCGGCGTAGTGAACTCGTAGTTCAGTGGTTTCTTTTTCTTTTTTTTTCTTTTTTTTTTTCTTTTTTCAGACGCGGTGAACGGTTTCGTGGAAGGAACTCGTTTCACCGGTAGCCGCGAAACAAAGACGCTGCCTACCTGGCGGGCAAACGTGTTCCGTTTAGGTATGACCAGCGTTTTATCGAAAGATCGTCCATGTCAAGGATGATTATTTATAAAAATGAGTTGAAAGAAAAACGACGTCGTGGAAGTTTTTTTTTTCTTTTTTTCATGTCTAAGCAACAGTTGGCTTGTTGATCTGTTTCGTCGCTGACCTCTAGGCTCCAACCTAAAATTGAAATCGAAATGAATAAACATACGCTGAATAATAATTGAACGTTCGAGATAGATTTAAAGGACAGGAGAGGGGAGATGACTAATTGAAACAAAGTTCGACGAGTAATTAAATCGTAACGCGTCGAAATGAAAACCGACCAGCCGGACGCCAAGGTCGAGGATCGCGGCGAAGCTTCGAGACAAGGTCCGAAACAGGGTGAACACGACTGTCCAAGTGAAAACGAGTTGTTGGAGTACGAGGAGGACGTCTATTATTCGTACGTGACCGCGACGCCGAGTTTCGACGACATCGACGAGCTAAGCGACGACGCCGAGGAGATCATCGTTCACTGTTGGCGGGACTCGAACGGCGACGTAGACGAGATCGTGGTGGACGACGCGAATTTCTCGGTGGAGACGCAGTTTCTCCCGGAGACGGAGGAGGGTGCCGCTGCTGGCGGCTCGAGGAAGAAGAAATCGTCGGTTCGCGTGATATTCCAGGACTTCTCGAAACCGTACCTGGCCAAGATCAGTAGCAGCCAGAATTACAAGAAGTTCCTCGAGTTGGTAAAAGGTGCAGATATAAAACTCGCGAGTGTGACACGCGAAACTTTCATGGAGCCGTGCATTTCTTTTATATTTGGGTATCTTCTTTCTTTCTATATACGACAAAAAATGAAAATAAATTTATCTGTTCAATTTTGTTATATGTAATGGAGCAGAATTAGCGAAGCTTCAGTCTTTGTATTATTCAAGTGTTTTTTTCGTATGTCTAACAAAGAAATTTATTTATTCAATTTTAATATAATAGTGCAGATGCCTTATAATGCAAAAGAGAGACGAATTAATAGAAGAATTAGTAAATATATAATAATACATAATGATATATGAACGAAGACAGATTGTAGATTGTCAACGATTCTGAAAAGGAAAGTTGAATAATTTTCAGTTTAATTTTTGAAACGTATTCATTCATTTATTCCTTTTGGGCCATGCTTTACAGTTCGATCTAAATTATTCCGTACGAGGAACGGTTAGGCTTCTTGTCCTGAAGATTGTTCTGTTTAGATGAAAAAATTTAATGTTTGTTGTGACGCGAGCCTGTTATGTTTAGCGTCCTCTGAGAACGATCTGCCAGTTCCTCTACCATGAATATTAGTTCTCATTCTGTCTCGCAAGCAGGCCATGCAAACTACTTGTAATAAAATTCTTTCTTCAACTTTAGCAGTTACAGCAGAGAAAACAATTTGCACGTACACGTGCGTACCTAATGCGAGTATTGTGGCCGCGACACTCTCAACGCAGTGGGGGAGACCGATGCAGTGGAGGGGTTAGGGTCAGGAAAGTGGGGACAAGGGCCGCCAGTCAGCCACCTCTGATTTAAATGACACTTACGTTCACCGAAATCATATTGTTGAAAATAGGAATTAACCCTTATTGTACGTGTTTCTTCATTTATTTATGTATTTAGGAGAATGTCAAATCGCTACTGGAGAAAATAAACCACACGGATTAACATAATTGCGTTGGAAAATCGTAGGACGAAAGTTGGCACTATTAATGATTCTGAATAGGTTAAATATAATATAAATGTAATATGATATAAATTAAAAATAATATAATAATATGATACAATTAAATATAATATAAAAGGTTTGATATAATTTTATGTTCGAGTATTTCGCATTCAATTTCTGAAATGTATTCATTCGTTTATTTATTTTTACAGGGCTGGAGGATGTTTTGTGAAATAGATATTTTTGTTGAAAATAGGAAACTAATTCTTGTGTGTACGTGTTTCTTCATTTATTTGTATATTTATTTAAATTTATGCAATATATATTTATATATTATGCAGTATATTATATAAATATTATATATTTATGCATATTTATGCAGTAAATGTGCGGTTGGTGACAATCTGGATATTTTACATTCAGTTAGGTACCGCTTCGCGTATTTAACACTCCTATTTTTCAAGAGATTACTCCATTAGTGAGTAAAAATAGCTCTCTTCGCTGATACATAATTTCACACAAAACGCACTGAACATCTAACAGACAGTTGAAATAATAAAAAATAAATTTTCGTACGATATTTATTTATTATAACTTCGCGTCATGAATGGCAGTTGCTGAAAATCACACGATGCCACCGATCGTTGATCATCGCATAATCTGAAATGCATGTAAAGCGATAATACAAAATTGTCCACCGTAATAAATCAATTAAATAACTTTGAAATTCCGTGAGCCCGAAACACGAAAGACGAATCTTCGTTTAATCACAAATTCTCATTGACGCGACATTTGCGGCCGATACGAAACACACGAGTGGCCTCAATCTTCTTTACGATCGAACGATGGAAATTTATCGCGACGGTAACGTATGTACGTTCCCCCTCTAAATAACGTACGAATGAAATTGCAAAAGTGGCGATGTAACGTTACTCTCGGGTACCGTTGCAGCAAGTTGCTATTCCTCACTGGAACAGCAGATACTGTTCTCACTTTCGTTGTGACTTTTGTCTACTTTGCCATTTTGTACACTTGGTTGCAATTCCCTTCTGAAGTGAAACCTTAGCGCGAGAGAAGATGCAGCAGCTGCAAATCTGGACGAAGAAGCACGTACATTTAAATCAATGCCCGATGGCAGCTGGGTATTGGGTATTTTGCAATGCAAGCGCGTCTTGCAAATGACGCGATTATCGTCGTAATTTTGTAAATGGTCGATCTAATATGTGGTACGGAGAAATCCGACTCGAAGAATCGATAATACTTAAGAAGTCGTAATTAAAAGTGTAATTAAAACACTGGACCTACCAAAATGGTAAAAATGACCAATTTTGATTGAAAAACTGTATGAATGTAAAAATAGTAATAGTTTCGGGGATTTAAATGATTTTTTCCGAAAAATATTGTGTTAGAAAATTTTTCTATTTCTTTTTGATGAAGATTTCGTGGTTTAATATATCATCGATAGTTCTAATGTTAAAGTAGTATACATTACTACGTATATCGGTAGTTCTAAAATTAAAACGATGTTCAACGTTAGAACTACTTCTAGCATGTGACATTTTTAAAATAATGCACACGTCTAATGAGAAATATATACTTTTTTATAATATAAGCTTGCCTCTTGTTACGCTGTTCCTTCAGAGTTCACGTTTTGAGTTTTAATAGCAAAAATACACATACAGTTACTTACTCGAACACTAGTAGAAACTACGAATATATGTTACATAAATATACTGAAAGTTCAATCGAATATTTGAAGATTAAATGGATATTTAATATTTGAGGGCTCAGTTGCCCACGTTAAGATACAACTAAAAAACTTACGCCCATATAAGCTGGGCCAGAAATCACTTTCTACTAAAATAAATACTTAATATTTTTATTAAATTTTCAGTGTATCTTTTTTTTTCAACGTTCGAAAGAAATAACTTTTAAAACACAATGAAAAGATCATTAAGTTTGAATTTAATTCAATTTAATTTAAAATTAATAAAATTAGTTTTTATATTTTGATGTTTCATTTAAAAAAAAAAAAAAAAGAAAAAAAGAAATGTACAAGCTTTTGAATAATCAAAAGACGATATCGTACGATATTTAAACGAGGAGTTAACACGATCTAAAATAGGAAGCTATGAAATATGCACCGCCAACGATCGAAAGATATATAGGACTTCTATTTTACTTGAACGAGGGCCATACTATCGGCCAAAAGTTTAAGTGTACCTGCTTCAACTTGTACAATTAGTTCAATATTTTCCTACGCGGCAAACATTTTCCACGCGCGACATTACTGAAATATTTTAGAGAAGGGAATTGTCATTGACATTAAATATTGTCCTGTTAGTAATTTGGTAATAATAATATATTTATTCAATACGATAGTTAGATACAGTGTTTATTAAATACAATAATAGGTTTAATAAGTACAATATTTTACTAGTAATTTAAATAGTTATTATTAATTACTAATAATAATAAATTATCTCGAGTTAAACGTACGCACTATTTATCATATGACAAATGTTATAAAAAATAAAATAAATATTATAAATAATTATTTTTATTATATAAACATACGTGTTTATATTATATAATTATTTTTATTATATAAACGTACGTGTATTTAAGTCTTTGTCCAGTAATGTATTTTTTTCTGCACAAAATTCAACGAAATTTTGAGATTCCGTGCAGCGACGCTGCAATTTTTACGTGAAAAAAAATTTACTTCGCTTGAAGTGAAAGTGACGGAACGTTCGCGTGGGTATATTCACGAATGATGGATTTTCGAAAACCAACGCGGAATATTTCACGGCAACAGATTAGCTTAATGAATGCAGTAATTTATGCGTTTTCTTTTTTCTTCTTTTTTTTTTTCAATTTCCACCAGAAAGAAGAGATTTCTTCGTTTACATTGTCATAAATTTCGCGACTCGAAAATGACACGTAGAAATTTTTTTTTTTTTTATTCAATTTTCCAGTGTATTCATTTTGCGTGCGTGCAAAATATTTATATTTTCCAGCAGATGTAAAAATCAGAGTGCGAAATAATAGTCATCGATCTTCGATATTATCGAGACGAAAAAATGTAATACGAAGAAATATTGAAAATGATCGATCAGATCATTTACAGTTTTCCAGTTAATCTCTCGAAACTGATGTTTCTTTATTTCTCGATTTGTCTTCTGACTTTCTGACTTTTATTCTCTGACCTTCCAATTTATCTTCTGACTTTCTTTACTTCCGTTCTATTTTCTGACTGCTTCTTTTTCTGATTCAGGAGAAGACGCCTCTCTTCACTCGGCCGGTTACATCTCGCCGACGTCGGATAACGTGGTGAACGAGTTGCAAGGACTTTCTTTGGAGGAGCAGGATCGTCAGAAGGCAGAATGGAGCGCGGAACTGGCCAAGGTACGTACTATAACCCTTTTTCCATCATCGTCGAGAACGCTGAATAGCTGGGACTGTGGAATACGGCTGTTCAAAAATTTAGAGGACACGAGATCTATTTCAGTTTCGAGTAAAGTGGACGTACTCGTTTCAGACATGCACATGTTTCTGTTTCGTCGAATTGATCGCTGATATTGCAGACATTGCACCAGTTATCGTTGTTGTTATTATTTTAGGAGGCGATCGCGTAGAAAATGTGCTCGTGAAAGCACGCAATGCGAAATAAATAAGGTGGGGTTACAGTCGGACGCGAAATTTTAACTCGGAAATTAGTCGAGATTGGTCGAAAACTTTTCTTCCCTTCTGTTTTAAACTTGCGAAACTTTTGTGACTGCGAGCATCCACGTAATGACAATATTTTCATTTCAGTTGATAATTAATTCGATCTTTCTATTAATCTGATTAATCTTTAATTCACAATGCAACTGAGTCATCTACCAATTTTCTGTTTAAGTTATACCATCTTCCGTAATTATTTGGATAGCCTGGTTAATTTATAATAAAGATTAATTGACATATAAACACATCATAGGTATATAATTTGTATTACATGTCAATTAATTTGTATAATTATATGGAATTGTCGTATGAATTAAATACAATTATTCTATTTCTATTTATTGAATTTTTATTGCATCTTATTGTATTAAATTTAATCTCGTACAATTGTCATTCAAGAAAATCGTTTGTCCAATGAAAATTTTCTATCGACAATTATCGCTGACTGTTGACGTATGTTTTATCTTCTCGTACCCCTTGTTAACTAAAATTTCGTTCATTCGCAAAGCGTCACCAATTAACTATAAAAAAAAAAAAAAAAAAAAAAAAAAAGAACGAAAGAAATCTGAGAGTAAATTCCAATTCATTAATGTGAATAGAATGCGCGTATATTCCCAATTACACGACCGGTTTGTTAAGAAAATAAAATCCTGGCGCGTGGGAGAAACTCGAGAAATAGATTATAAAGTTTCGTGGAGGAAGCTGAAGGAGCCGCGTGTCCCGCAGGTGGAGGAAGAGATTCAAACGCTGAGGCACGTGCTGGCGAACAAGATCAGAGTGTCTCAAGAGCTGAAGAGGAAGCTGGGCATCAGCGTTTGGAAGGAGATCACCGACGACATGAATCAGGGCTTGAAAAACGTTAAGGAGAGCCAAGTGTACGTTCTTTTACTCGATCCATTCGAAGCACGATCCGCGCTTCGCTCTTCTACCCTATCACCCTCTCATCTTGCACGAACCTGGGTAGTCTCTGAGTTGGGTTTGCGCCGGTGCTGTCACACACGCATGGTTGTCAGCAGCACGATTACTCGTCCCCTGTTAATCGATATTTAATCTATCTTTCGAATCTTAATTAAATTATTCAGTTGGATGTTGCCTGTTTCACGTGTTTATAATCGCGAATGAAATGAAATCAGTTTCGCTTTTGTCGAAATATTCAAATTGTTCCCAGCGCCTTGGACATTTTTTCTTTTTTTTTTTTTTTTTTTTTTTCAAGAACATCCGCACGCTTCTAATCGAACTTGTGTTTATGTATTTATTTTATTTTATTTTATTTTTATAATTTCGCGTAAGGTGACGGCTACCAGCCTTCCCCTAATCCCCTCGTTTTTTTTATTCCCTGCTACTTTTGCCATTCAGACATGTAGAACACTTTTTCTTTTGACTTTTGGTTGGGTTCTCATTCAGTTATCAGAACGTCAGCGAGAAACTCGGTCAGTTCACCAAGGCGATCACCAAAAACACTGTGTAAGTACGCAAGCAATCGTGTTGTCCTTTTCGGATCCAACATTTCTTCCATCAACCAACCGTTAACCGTGACGATCTTCAACTAAACTCTTGGCTTCTTTTCTACGATCATTCTTTTCTCTTTTTTTCCATTTTCTTTTTTTTTTCTTTAATTTTTAACTCTTGACTGGTTGGAATGCGAATCGGATCGTTGAAAACAATAAGGAGCAGTCTTAACTAACTCAAGAGTAGCGTCTTGACGTAAAGTGCAATAAAAATTAATACTTTTATTTTCTTTTTAAAGCAGTTAAATGAAAACAATAGTTTTGGGCGAACAATTAATTTTTTCATAACTGAACTTGTATATTTACATTTTTATTATGATATATACATATATACATGTATATGTTTATAATTTATACAACTACTGTCTTTAACAGAATTGAATTTTATTAATTAAAGATTGTTAATTGAATTGAAAGATAATTCAATTCAGTCCACCTTTGTGTATATAATATCATAATATTTAATAACGTTTAATATTATATGATATTTAATATTGCTCAATGTATGTGATAATATCATTCCTCTTTTCTTAGCTTGTAGTCGATATTTTCAACTCTGACGTTAAAATTAAGCGAATCAACGATTCGATCGCAGGATCATACCAGTTAAAGGTGTTTGAGAGAAATTTTGGATCACAATATTCACGCGACACACACACACACACTATGACTACCCCTGCACGTTCACACACACTACTCTACTTAATTAGACAAAGAAAAAACACTCGCCGCGATTAGTGAAAGCCAATTCGCCAATCCCAGATGAAAAAATTTGAAATATAAATTTCAAAAATGTAAAATTTTCTAAACATACCTTTTCATTTATGTGCACTGCGTTACATACAACGTTACTGCGTTTTATTGCACGTTCTTCCCATATAAATCGCAAACAATTGGCACGTTTATTGTCATTGCCTATACATACATAGCATCTGGATCTTTTATTCAAGTTCTGGGTCAACGGTGACCCAAGTGTGAATTTCAAACTTTGCGACACAGCTACAAAGCGAGTCTCTTAAGTCTCTCCCTCATCTTCCTCTCCCCACCTTTTTTTTTTTTTTTAATTAATCGCAAGACAAGCTTTTACGTAATCCAGCGACGAACGCTCGTGACTAATCCCCGTTGCGAGATCGCCGAGATCCTTGTGTGTGAGTAGAAATGCATGAAACGCAATCCCCGTCCATGGAGCTTGAATTCATTATCGCGGTGTGCCGTGATCAGTTGACCACCGACAACGTGGCCTTGCCTGGAACAGCAGACAGCAGCGGATGAATAATACTTATCGTTTCTTCCTACTGCTGCAGATTCCAGAAGACAGAATCCGTGTTCAAGACCACGGCTGAGAAGACGACCAGCATCCTCGGTGGCTTTGGCAGCGGGCTGTCGATGAAACTCGGCCAGATGCGCAACTCCGATAGTTTTCGTTCGTTGGAGGAACGTGTCGGGTCTGCCTACGAGAACATGAAGGTTGTTGTTACTAACGCAGGCACTTTTAGGCTTTTAGGGTTTTTTTTTTCTTTTCTCTTGACTCTACTGCCTGTTGGATTGTTGTTATTGTTGCTTGTTATTACCTTGTCCCATTATTTATCATTCGCGTTTATAGTTTTATTCTTTCAAGAATATTTGTATTTCTCGTCGGGGAAGATGGTTCCGTAACTCGGTTATTTTTACGATAATTTAGAATAATTTGGAGTAATTTTTTTTTTTGGGAAGATTTTCTATATATCATAAAGAGGAATATTTCTAGGAGTATTTCTATTTTCCGTCAGCATAGACAATTGCAAAGATAATAACGGAGTTTCCCTTTTATTTCGAAGCGTTGCTCCAAGATTCTAAAAATTAAAAAAAAAAACGAGAAAAAGAAACGAAGATCTCACCTCGAAGGAGTCAAAAGTTAATCCAAGAACGTCGTGAAGTAGTTAGAAGAATCGTGACGGGAATAGTCAGCGTGCATTGCGTGGAATGTCATTTGCTACAAGTTGACTCGTGTATGTTCCAGACGAAAGTCGTGCCTTCGAGGTCCAGCTCGATGCAGAGCTTCAACGAGATGCTTCGTGAGACCGAGTCGTTGCGCTCGGCGCCGACAGCCACCAGCCCGACCATCCCCGAGGACAAGCTCCTGTCTTAGAGTTGGGCTGCTCGTGTCTACGTCGATTTCTGCCTCTTCTCTGCGTAACATGCTGACGCAACACGATGCCGGGTGTTGTTCTCGCCCTATGCTACTGTCACTATCACACTTTCCACTGCGTACTGCTAATTAATCGGGGCTAATGCGATGTCTACGTAATCGAACGTCTATTTAAGAAAAGAAAGGAAAACACACACAGATACACACACACAAAGGGAGAGAAATCCAAACGAAAGAAACTCGTGGAGAAAGGAGGTGACTTTGGATATCGACACTGTCGAAACTAACCCCTGAGAACTTCACATTCTCTAGAGAAACGTACTCTTGATAATTTTAATCGTCTCGCTGACGAATCACTTTGCAATGCGCATTCTGAATTATTTGTAATTAATTAGAAACGAGCGTGCTCTTGACGACGGATCAGTTACATCTTACCTGTGTATGTTTGGAATAATTTGTAATTATTAATCAGCCAGGAGACAAGTATATTTTTAATAGTTGTAAATTATATCGCGAAGCGTACTCGATTCGAATCACGATCTCCTGGCAATTTCGATACGCACGTTCTCTGGGAAATGTAAGGTTCTCGAAAAAGGAGCAAAGAGAAAAAAAACGGGGTTAAAGTAAGCAGCTTCTTCGTGGTTTAAACGAGTCGCACGACACGTCTGTCGGGAAAGAAGAAACTTCTCACGACTCTCTCCAACGATTCTCCTCGTTTACTTTTTCTTTTTATTAATTGATTTTTTTACGTGCAACGTGAGAGAGAAAAAAAATCCTCAAAAATAAAAAGAAAAAAACTCTCTCGCGAAACTTGTCAGACTTCCTTTTTGAATCAGTGACATGTTACCCAAGAAGATGGCGATTTGATTTTCATACTTTGTCGGAAATTCGTTTGCACCCAGTAGCGACTTTTTTTAACGTATAATAATCGATATATCGTTGGACACGCACCATAACGTTTAGCGTTTCAACCACGTTTCTTTCTTTTTTTCTTTTTTTATTTTTCCTGTTTTTTTTTTTTTTGCATCGCGAAACGTAGGGCACAACACACGCTTTTCAAATTAGGCGATTTTACTTGCTCTGGTGGCGTTCTCGTTCTTGTCCAAGGATGACCTTAACGAGAAAACGATACCTCGATGTATTCCTACGACGTACGAATTCTGACTATCAATGTTCTTCGATAAGACTCGTGCTTCGACAATACTATCTATTTTCGTGTGATATAAAAAAGAAAAAGAAAAAGAAAGATATGAATAAAAGGATCGATGTTTGTCGTGCAACCTTTCTCTCAGAATAATTCGAACATTCGCGCGATAATGTAACACTCGTCAGGATCAATTGACGCGGGGCACAGGTGATCGCCATTGTTTCAACAATTGTTATTAGTAACTTATTGTTAATTGAATTAATTGCGAGTCGAGAAATTGATTTATTGAAGTGGAGATTTGCTTCGTCGAATATTATAGCGAGCGCTCCGCTTTTGATTCTGTTGATTTTTTTTAAAGTTTGATCACATCTGTTACGAAATATTTTCGAGAATTGTCTTTGTAGCTCGTTAAGAATTTTTATACGTGTCGCGTGTGTGAAATTTGAAACGTTTTGAAATTTTGTTAACGCTGTTATTTAGAGACGATTGTTGCGACTGTATTAATAAAACTAACCCGAGTCGCGGAAACTTGTAAAAAATACCACTTAATATCTATTAAGTGTCATTAAATGTATCAAAATTGAAAATTATTTATATATTTGTCGAATTATATTTCATACTTTTCTCCGTCTACAATTACTTTATAATATAAAATAATTTTTTCTAAAATGATTATTTCATGTCATTTTATAAAATGGAACCGTACATTTAATAAAAGATCTCAAGCATATAAGCGTTCCGCGGATAAAATAATTCAGCCGCGAATAATTTTATTGAACTACACTTGATTACACAATTTCTATATGCAATTTTAAACTTCTTTCAAGCTTTGTCCACGAGACGACGATGATTAACTCTCGTCACAATAATGAAATTTCGAAATACCACGCACAAAAGTCTGTTCAACATATCACCGAGTGTCTTTACACGTTTTCAAAACTCCATTGCATTTTGATTTCGATGAACGAAACTGCTGGCGATCACGATTACTTTACTTCGAGATGGAGATCGTAGGCCCTGACGCGACGTACTGTTACATTAACACGCCGCGAGTGTGATTCTCTATCGGTGTAATACTTTGAACAGTACTAAGCCTGTGCTGTCTGTAAAAGAAGAAATTGTTCTCGCCTTGAAAAGTTTATGAGAATTAGTTCGAAAGCGTTCGAGCGACGTTTTCATTCTACGAAATGAAACAAAAACGCGCGCAAATTGACTTTGGGAGAGCTTGGGGGGACGAGCTGCGGAACGAAACGTACGACGAAATTATCCGTCGATCGCTGCGCGCGTTCGAGAAATCCGACACGTAATCGAATAAATCAGAAAATACACACGCATTCTCCGCGTATTTAAAAGAGAGCTCTGTTTTCCGTCACGGAAACTGGAAACTAATTCCTTGCGAGCGTGTCGTAAAATATATATATATATATATATATATACATGTATATGTCGTCGTCATCGACGATTCTGCTATCATACCTGTTCGTGTCGGCGAATAAAATTATTTTAACAAACGCTACGCGTCGAACAGCGACTTTTTCACACGCTTGTTACTACATTCAAAGATCTATATATATATATATATATATATATATATATATATATATATATATATATACACACGTGTGCTTCTTTTCTATTATGTGAAACTTACTCGTACTTACGATGGGAATTTAATATTATATATACATATATATATTTTTTATGAAAAATCTCAATCACCGTTTCCTCTTTCTTCTACTAGTTTCCGGTAGGATTTCACTTTGATTCCTAGTTGGTTGGACAAGATTGTCGATTTAGATCAAGATATTATCCCATTTTTGTATTTGATAATTATTTCCCCTGTATCTCATATATATATATTTGCATTGTATATTTGAAATGTACGTAATTCTTTACATCGGTCGATTTTTCTTTCCCAATTTCTTTCTTACGTGGATTACAACAGTGTTTCAGGATTTTGTTTCCTCGTGTCATTGGAGTAATCTTGCATATCGTTTAAGTATGACCTGTAATTCGTACGATTACTTTAAGATTACCGTCCTAATGATAAGAAACAATTTGTGGAAACTACTCTACCCTCGAGTGTTCCAGTTTCCTGCTTATAATAAATGGACCACTTTATAGACTGTCTTAACTATCATCCTCTTTTCACTTATTTACCGTTAATTGACCCCTGTTTGCCAATTTTTAGATGCCCGAGGGATGCGAGGGAGAGAGGGAGAGACAAATTCTCGTTCGACCTGCTGAGAAATTTTCATTCATTGCTATTGATTTAAATTTTCAGCGTCGAGTGTGTTTTAGATACTAAGAAATTTGATTTTGAATCTTTCTCAGATACGTCTGTAAACGTTTCGTCAAAATTCTACTTTTATTTTAATCTCTCTAATTATTTTTACATTTTGTCATACATTTGCTTGATGATTAATTTTTATTGTAAATTTGTATGTGATTATATAATTGTTTATCTACGTATTAATTATTAGTGAAAGTCGATAATATATTTCGCATTTATAATATTCATTGATTTTTTTTTTTTATTATTATTATCATGTATTTGCAATATATATCGATTTCTTTCAGTTATTACTGTATTTTTTTATAACTCGAGTGAAATGCACGTGCGTTTAAAATTCGCATGCAAGTAATAAGTGGCAGCAAAGTGAAACTCCTTTGGAGCTGCTTTACAAGTTTCAAAATTGCGAACGCTCGTTCATATTAAACTGTAACGCAGTTCTTTCGTCGAGCTCTTTTATATCGAGGAGAATAAAAAGGGGGAACGAGAAGGAATTTCTTAGCTGAGAATTTCTTCTTCGCGGAATATCAGGGTTCTTGTTTATTGCGTTTTACATCGCGTGGGAAAAGTCTCAACAAAAAGAAGCTTTTGCTTCGAATTAATTTCTTTTGAAATCTCTTGGAATTTTCGTTATTATTACTGCATAGTTGTATCGTGAAGCATTGCTGTACACTTGTACGATGATGTCATAAAATTACACGCTTGTATTTTTTTTTTTTTTAATCTACGGTTATTTTTACAAAATATAGTGTTCCAATGGTTTTCTAATATTTATATTTCACTAACGACATGTTTCTGCATTTATTAATCTCTCGACGTTCACTTTTTCTTAGAATTCAATTTCCAGTAACAAGAATTTAGAATTTAACTCTGTTCTCCAGTTGATCATTAACAAAATTCATTATAATATATTTATTGTTTCTCAATCTTAATGTCCGAAAGTGACAATTAATATCTTGCTAATTTATTATTATATATACTTACGTATGTATTTTCACGTTACACCCAACTGATGCGAAGTTTATCTGTAATTCCAGTGACTTGGAGAATGTGTGTGTGTGTGTGTGTGTGTGTGTTCGTGTGTTCGTGTGTACGGGGAGAGGATGCGTGAATGGACACATGGTTCCTCCACGAGCAAGGATCAATTAAGAGAATAACACGCGTACATTTAAAAAAAAAAGGAATTGGTCAACTACTTTATTGCCATTCTTCACGTGGTACAAAACATAGTTCGTGTGCGTACAAGCACGCTTAAGTACAAAACAAAAGAAGAAGAAAAAGAAAAAAGAACGGAGAGAAGAGAAGAGAAGAGAAGAAGAGAACGATCTTCTACAAAGTGGTCTTCTCCAGCTGCATGGCGAGAGCAAAAGATAAAGAAAGGTAAGAGAGAAGAGAAAAGAAATTTTTAAGAGAGAGAGAGAGCTGTGTTAACATTATATGCATACATATCTGCATATGCATTTATGTGTATACATATATATATATATTCATACATATATCTATATATCTGTATACGCGTATAGAAACATGTGTATATATATATATATTACGACTTCGTTAACAACATAAAATGTAATTATTCACATAACACAATAATCTGCGATCTATAATATTATAACGATCTGGTTTTTTTGTACTGGATAGGCCAACACACGTACAATTTCCAATATATATATATATTTATATTAGAGATTCTTCGCGAAAGCTTCCTTTCCTTTCTGTTTGATCAACAATTTTTTTTAATAAATTCAAAAAGGAAACGGAAGCACCGACAGTTTGAGTAAAACAGAGCGTGAAGCGTTGGCCCGTCGCTTATTTTATCCAGACACCGTGCACCAGGCCTGGCTGAGTATTATTTAATTAATTATATATTCATTTATTTATCGAAGTCATCTCGTAACAGATATATCTCGTTACCATGGTAACCTTGAAACTGGGTTTCGCTATATCGACAACATGTTGTTCTCTAACATTTGGGCTTCGCGTCAACCCCTTTAAGCTCCAACCCCGTGGATCGCGATATAACGATCATCTTCGCGTTTCTTTTTCTTTTTTTTTTTTTTTTTCTTCTAACGCAAACGCAACGCCACGTCTTCTCGTTACGTATATGTACAAAAATAGAAGTGTTCGTCGATTGGACGAAGATTTTTTTTTCTTTTTTTTTTTGTTTTAGCAATTTGTCATTTATAAAGTAGAAACACAGTTTTCTAACGTTCGTGGTGAGCCGTCGAGAGAGATTAACTAGGAAATAGGGTGTGGAGAAAAATATATATATATATATATATATATATATATACACACACGTGTATATGTATATCTATGAACAAAAGGGGAGGGGAGTAAACGTTAAATTAAGAACGCAGTGCAGCGTTCGAGAGGGGATGGTTTTATAATACAACAATTGAGTATTATTCAACAAAATCGGCGCGAATCGAATTTTTCTTTTTTTTTTTTTTTTCATTTTTCTCAACGCGTCGAATTCTTCTCACGCGGTAACGATACGCAATTTATGGTTACGAGCGAATCGCCGTGTTTGGCGGGGAATCGATTCTCTGCGAAAGTTCGAAAGCCTTTTCAGCCTTCGGTGCTACGCGAAATTTTGTAAAACGAAAGTATACCTTGATGATATTACATTTTTACATAAATATTTTTTTACTCGACGATATTATTCAATGGGATTTTGAATCAATTCAGTTCCTTGGAAATAGTGCCTTCCAATAATACAACACGGTTATATTATTTGGAATATTTGTGTATAAATATGTGACATTTGTCAAATTACGAAATCACTCTGCTGAGGATAACCTTTAGCATGTGGTGATGTTGGAAGACGCAATAGATTAAATTATTCTATTTTATCGTTCCTTTTCCTTCACTATAAATATCAATCATAACCCTACTGCGAGATTGAGAAATAAAAATTTCTCAATCTCGCTCCTGGCAGAACATTTTGAAGAGAAAACGTGGAATTGTGTAGAATTTTCACGTCAGGTATAAAATTGTATCCAGAATTTTGGAAAATTTTTTTTTAACAAACACACATGTTAGTTTTTCTTCTATAAATGTTTCCCTGAATTATAGAAATGAGTTTCAAATCTACTAAAATAAATTTTACTCAACTAAAAAAAATTTTTCAATGTTCCGGAGAAAAAAAAAAAATGGTAAAATTGTGCACAGTTTTAAAACTGTATTCAGTTAACGCTGGTCTGCAATTTAAAATTTCGTTCAATCGCGCACATAGTTCTGTACACAATTCAAAACAATACTGCATTCTGTGCACAATTTAAAACTCTATTCAATTTTCTACACAATCTCTCACCGAAACAAAAAAGCCTTTTCAACGATGCAAAATGTACACAGTGCACAGCAAGTTTATTAAAACGTTACGTTCTCATGAACTCGTCGATTTCTTTTTTCTTTTTTTTTTTTTTTCATTATCGTGCACAAACGACGATTGTGTGTTGTATAATTCATAAAAGATCTTGTCCTGTGCAAGCGTGTAAGGCAACGTGTTCCATATTGGGTTTACGGTTTAGACGGTGTTGCGAAAGAGAGTGAAATTATGCGAATAACTTCACGCGTGTGCCGCGATTCGCTTCGTATTTAGATACCAGATTGCACTACTAGATTTGCCAGGCGAACTGCAAAATAATTTTCGCCACGTGAAATTTCCGTTTCATTCCATTCCCGACTTCATTTGCATCGATCAAACTTTCCTGCATACTTGCGTTCTGCAAATATCACTCGAGTCTCAAAGATCACATTTCCTTGACTTAAAAACGAAGAAATATGTTTGTTCTCCCTAAAATTTAAAAATCAATTTTCGAGATTACAGATTTTTAATTGAAAAAAAAAAAAAATTGAGCGATTGCTTTTAAAAATTATTATCGTTTATCGCGCAGATGCAGGAGCCACACCTGAATTGATATTTAATTTGCAAGACCTTTTCAATTAATCTTACTAATTGATATCTCTCTCGTAGAGATGTAACGACCGATTCAAGCGCGCACGCGCGCAATTATTATCCTCTCTGAAGCTCTTAATCGCGAACTACAGATTTTAATGCGAATCCTTCTCATCTCAGTGTGCCGATACATCGAGTGAAAATCGGTATTTACCTCGTTAAATCCAACGTGGCGTGCAGGATGTCGTACACGCTCAACATACTTATTTTAATAACACGGTTTGTAGCGTGTGCAGAAAATTATGCACGGTTTCTAAAGGAATGCCACGTAGGTTACAGTACCATTCCTTGTAATTGCAAACTGTCTTTTTCTCCGTTCTTCGTACGCGAAGCTGCGAGTTTAATAGGCACGAAGTAGAACGGAGAACTTTTCGGGGGGAAAAAAACGACACTTTCGATATCTGTCTTTTAATTAACAGGCATTGACTCGAATGGAAAGGTGTCAAGTTTGTCATATTAAATTAAACGTTCATTAATGCTAATGATATTTATCATCTAGAGTCTAGAATGTAGAATATAAAATTAAATTAAGTACTTCGGAAATAAGTAACCTGACCTAGTCTGATGTAGTTGATAACAAAAAAAAAGAAAGAAAAAAAAAAGAGATTTATAAATTACTAGAAATTATTCAACACGACGTTAATTTTCTAATTGAGTAAAATCCGTGTTTGTATAAGGAGATAAAAAAAAAGTTATTTATCACATCGTTGAATATTTTACATTTATAAGTAAGAAAAGAGATTAATATATAACCGTCTTAAGTATAGTATATCAAATACGAAATTGAACATAGACTGAGAAACATTGATGTTTATTAATGATAATGAACATGAATTTTTTAAAATAATTTTGTTGTTTTTGCTGAATATTCGCGTGTATTGAAAATATGTTGCATTTTTTTAGAATTGTCTCGAAATTGATCGATACGATTATGACTATGACTTTCGTTGCAGTGTCGATGACATTTCGAAAATATTTTGTGTAAAATGTGTGACATATTAGAAATACGTTCGAATACTTTCTTTGTGAGCCGAATAATTTGACAGTCTTGTACACTATTGTATAATGAATCTCGAAACTTGGTCAGAAATTTGGCAGCTGTGTTTCGTTGCTATTTAAAAGTCAAAGTCTTGCAATTGTAAGGTTCTCGCTTCTTAGCAAAACAAGGACGTTTGCTTGTTCGTTTTTGGAAAGTGAAATTTTCCAAGATTTAAAATCAAACACAAAATTCAGACAAATTTCACAAGAATTTGTGCACGTTATCCTTGCTCTCACGACTTTCTTTTCAATTCTTCAGTCCTCGATTCATAGTATCAAGAAATTAAAAAAAAAAAAAAAAAAAACCGAAGAACTAAAATTTAAGAGTTTGACAAAGTTAGTAGACTGAAATAAGATAAATTCTATGCCCTAGAAAATTTTCAACAACGACGAACAAAAGTATCAAACGTTGAAGTCTAAAATTTCTCAACATTGCGAGACAAAGATCGATCAAATCCCACAAATCAAAAACAAAAAGAAAGAAATGACATTGTTCTTCGAAAATAAAATTCTTCTTTTTTTTTTTTTACAAAATTGCCTCTCCGAAAGATTGATAAAACTGGCTTCTGTCAGAACGTCGAACGTTCGAAACAATCGAGAAAAACCATCTCGTAATTGCTGGTACGTTCTTTTCAGTTGGCGATTGGACACGTGCTGGGATGCCGGGGCAAGCCTTCTTTTTCGCCGCAATAAAATTCACCTATGATAGTTGGGCCACGACATTATCCTCGTTTACCCGATTCAACCGTGGCGACCTTTGCACGTGAACGTTGCACCTTTCCGTGCAATCTTCCATCTACCGAGGCCATTGTGTCTCTCGCGGGGCTCTCTCTGTGGTTCACGGCGAAAGAGCGTCGAGGGGGGGTGTGTGGCACACCTTCGTCCTACCTTCAGAAGGTTAAGAGAAGGCTGTTACTGCGTATTGGTCCGTGGACGTGGTTGAAAAAAATCCTGGCAACGAGACCAATCGAGATTTTTCGCGAAAATGATGAAACGGTGTTTTTCTTTCTTTCGATACTTTTTTCTTTTTTTTCTTTGTCCATCCGTTTAAGATTATTTTGGCCCTTTCTAACCTTCAAATTGCTTCTGAGCGCTCGGTCGAACGACATCTTTGTATGATACATTGTATTTCGATATGTCGTTCTCTTTGAATCGTTGCTGTGACAATTGCATGCAACTGAGATAATGTAATATTATATAAAAAATAGGGATAACATAGTATTGATACGCAATTGTTTTTGAAGATCTTGGATTATTTGTTACGATGGCTGACGAAAGTATTAGTATAAATAAATAAATGAAACTGACCGTGGTAAATCGTAATTTAAATGAGAAATTAAAATAAGCAGATTTATAACAATTACGCTTCTGTTCAAATTAATATCGATCATTTTTTCAAACACTTGCCAAAAAAAAAAAAAAAAAGAAAGATAAAATCAGTCGTATTGAAGCAATGAAATTGTACGATTATTTACAAAATTTCCAGTTTCGAATAATAAATAATTTCGTGTTATGTTACAATAATAAAGAAACAAAACATCGTTTCTAACATTCTTTCTGATTGTTGCGAATTCCAAGTATACTCCGTCGTCGTCGCGAAAAACTCCGGTTAATTAAAACGCAGACAAAAAAGAAAAAAGAAGCAACAAATCACAGTCATTTTCCAAGCCATCCGCAAGTTACGCGAAATCGACGGATCGATTACCACGGCGCACAGTTCATGTGTGTGTGTGTGTGTGTGTGTGTAGGTGAGAGGCGATTAGAAGTCGGGTGGGTTGCAATCTGACATGAAATTGGTGAAAGCCAAGCGCGCTGGTGACTTTAAACACCGGTTATAACCCTTATAAGGTGGCTCTCATCATATCACTGCCGGGTAGGTTGGGCTAACGCGATTTTAAACAACAGCTATCGAGGAAGAGGCTGGCTTAATCACGAGCACACGCCGATCAATCGTTTTGCCTGCTATCGATCCTCCTTCGTAAATAGAACTCGACGACGCGTTTTCTCGCCCGCCTATTAATCGAACGAACGCCGATTCCTTCGTCCATTAATTTTTGTTGCCTCTGCTAACCCTCTTTATCAACTCGAGCCAATTGAACTGTCAGTATCTTCGTTTTGCCCGTCGGATTAGAAAATTTCTCTTGCAAATGAAAAGATGCAACTAACGTTAGATTGTTGCGTTCGAAACTCGCGGGGGAGAGAGAAAGAGTTGATAAGCAGTTGCTGGAGTAAATGAAACATTTTTTTTTTTTTTTTTTTTATCTAAAAGATCCTGGAATGTTCTTGAAAGAAAGTGGGAATTTTGTAAATCTTGGGAGAATATCGTGTGTCGCAGTTCTTGAGAGGATTTCCATTCGTATGATACGAGATTCGTCTCTTTCTTCTTCCAATTGTAGTCAGGCTTCAACTGTTTACGAAAATTTCTAGTAGACATGCTCCTCTCTCGTTGACACTAGAACTACCAGAGTGGTCAGAATGACCAACTTGTAATTTTGTAACAGCGTATTTTTAGATTTTACTCGAGTGATTTTTGATAGAATATATATGTTAATGAATAAATATATATGTATATGATAAAATATAAGTAAGGTACTGTCAGATTCTCGCTGTCAAGTTTCTCGAATCGATCTTTAACTGGTCAAGCTTCATTTTCCCTCTTTCAATATCATAGTGGAATTATAAACAGATTTGAAATAATTTAACAAAATTCGAGAAAATATGTGTTTTTCAATAATAATTGTAATTATGAGATGATTCAACGAGGTTTTTTTTTTTTTTAGAAGAATAAGTAAATTTTAATTTTTGAAACGAAATGTGTAGAAATAACGATCATAGCATGGCTCGGGAAAGTATTCGAACATTCGTTGTAGCAGAATGTTTATACACGCTGTCGCTTGAAACTTTTGGAATAATAATCAGTATTTATTACGATTGATGATGAAATCTTTGTCGTTAACGTGGGCAGAATTGTTTCACTGTTTATTATTACGTAGTAATAATTCTAACGTCGATAAAATTACGATCGTTTCATACTAGTCGTTCGTACGATACACGAGAAGAGATTGAGCGTTTCAATCGTCGAACGATATCGATGAATTTTACATAAGACTGCTCCCTTGCGGTTCATTTTATGCTCTTTGAAATGTCATAAGTCGGGTCGTGCGGGCAGTTTTCATTCCTGAATAATTAGAATTGTGTCACACTTAGAATTCGCGACGAAAGGACACGGTGGCAACTATCTCTTCCAGTTTGAAGACACTGTCGGAACAATTTCTTTAATTTCGAGGCTCACTTTGAATCTTTCTAATTAGTTGGAAATAGAAATTGAATTGTTACACGAGAAATGCAAATGTGAATATTTGAAACACAGAGGTTCACAGAGGCTTTGAAATAAAATTAAGAACACGTTGTAAAATTTTTTACTCTGTTGACTGTAAAATGCAAACTTGTTCGAATATTTTTAAACATGTTAAATACTGCAGTACTGCAGTAACTGTAGTAATTATTTATACTCGTTAGTCTCAATCTTCCGACGAAAAATGGAATTCAAAAAAAAAAAAATTCGCATCGTTGAGAAAAAATTTTGAAAGAGGAGCATCAAAGTTTCTTCTTCTCACTGCTGCGATTTCGAATTTATTTGAACAGGAAAAAAGAAACACTCAATGATCTGTTTAACATTGCTCAACTTCGAGGTCACTGTAGATATAATTTAACGCAGAAGCAAACTATATTTTTCCATTAAATTATTTCCTTTCCTCGTTCTCAGATCTCACTTGAGAACTGACTTCGACTTTGAGAGAAAGTTTGGATGCTCCTCTCACCAAAAACAATATAATAAAATGTCAATAAAATATATTTCAAAATTACAACCGATGAATTCCTATTTTCTAATCAAACGATGCGAAATATCTTTGCTCCGAAAACTATTCGATGTCACTTAATTGATACTAAAATCGAGTTGTATCACCAGTGTTGTACATACGCAACTCTCGTCAAACCTTATACTTCATTCTAACTATCAAAAAAGAGAGAGAACAAAAATCTACTCTCCAGTCTATCTGATCCCATTTAAAATTTACACCAGCCAAATATCAGACCCAGTTCTGCCAGTTTTCACTTCGTCCTAACCCTCAAATTAACTCTAATAACGTTTCCTCTAAAGTGGCCTTCGTTCGAACCTTGCAAAGCTGCGAATGAGCGAACAGACACCGCCGTTATCAGATATCTGACCCACCCAAATCAAATCGAACGAACGTTCGAATCTCGCTACCGCGCTTCTAGCTATAAGTTAAGAATGAGTCAATTAGGCTCGCTGCGATCGAGCCTGATCGTTGCACGTTTCGCGACAGGCGTGCTCCAGGTGGTTCGGCTTAATTAACGCAGAGATATCGTTGCGGTGATAACGTATGAAAATACGGGCAATCCATCCGTTTCGTTGTTGGCTAATTTCATTATACGGTTTTAATTAGAATAAATATGCGCCGGGCACTGATTTCGATCGTGAAACCGCGCTACGACAGTCTCTTTCGTTGCTACGATTTTCTCTATGTAGTTTTTCTTTTTTTCTTTCTTCCTTTTTTTTAATTTGTTAAGCAAGTCTCACACGAGAAACAGATCGGCGAAAGTAATTCACATTAGTTTGTAATTTTCATCAGTTGAATTTAAGAATTTTATTAACTTTTAAATGAAAATTTCTAACTACCGAAAGTAACAAAATTGTTGAAGCAGTTCAATCTACTGAGATCTGTTGGACAATTATTTAATTATTTATTTCACTTTGTCAATTTTCTATCACGTTTGACTGATAATCAATTAAATTTAGTAATTTACTTTTAGTAATTTTTAAATAAAGCCTCGAAACATTTTGAAACAGTTTGATCGCACGAGACTTCGAGTTAATGGTTTTTATTAATTTTGAAACAAAGTCTCGAGCTGCTATAGAAATAGAATGTTTGGTCGTACCAGACAGATCTACGAGAGTCTGTTTATCACGAATAATCAATTTCAATGGGAATTTATTAATTTTCAAATAAAAGATCTCGAGCCACCATCGAAAAGAACCTAAAGAGTTTTCGGACGAACGAGAGTTATTTATCATCCACTCATTCCCCGATTAATCGTTGTCAATTGAATTTAAATGGGATCTGATTGATTAATTTTCGTGACCGACAACCAGTTTTAAACCAGTCTGCGGGACATTCGAGACAATATAATCACGCGAAACATCTTCACAAGTGTTGATTATCGTTTATCTCGCGAGCAACGATGAAATATCTCGCGGGGATGGCGGAAACGAACATTCATCCGCCGATCAACGATTACCTAGACGTTATCCGATTGGAATCGGTGAGAAGACTCGATAAATCGGATGGGACACGGTTATCGATAATATTTCGCGATGGAAATCGCGGTAAATCGTTGAGCTATGGCGATCGTGCGAGCTACGAGCGTGTCGATTCCCCTCTCTGTCACGATTTACACCCAGAAAACTGACTAATGATACCGGCAGACAAGTAACCAGGGACAAGGGACGTCTGAAAGATCGATGGAAATCCACGTGGAACGATACTTCAAACGCCACCGAGTTGCGTTCCATTATTCTCGATGGTCTCCTCCTGTTCCTGACGAAGTTACGATC
Organism: Tetragonisca angustula; assembly: GCA_036937485.2. Lineage (NCBI taxonomy): Eukaryota > Metazoa > Arthropoda > Insecta > Hymenoptera > Apidae > Tetragonisca > Tetragonisca angustula. The sequence continues at coordinate 1,458,605 of JAWNGG020000028.1, forward strand.
GGCCAGACAAGATATCTCTCCACGGTGCACCTGTGCGAGAAACCGATACCACGGTTGTTCAATGTGGAACGATCTCTGGCGGAATACGGGCAAAAGTGTTGAAGTATTCTTTAGAAATTTGAGATTCATTTTCGTTTTTTTTTTTTTTCTTTTCTTTTAATATTAACTGAAATATTCCAACACTCTTTTTGGAATATTAACATAGTTGCGTAGTGTTTGATTTTTAGCGTTACATTTCTTACGACTCACATCTTTTACGATGAAAATAATGTTCGTGAGTTATTTCTTTGGAATTTTAATTGAGAAATGTCACGCAGTTGTTTTTAACGAGCGAAAGGTAAAAGACTAAAATTCTTTCTGGGATATGTTAATAAAATTTCCGAGTTTACCTATTCTTCTTTCTCCTTCATCTTTTTTCGAAATATGAGTTGAGGATTGATTAATTCGAAATATTTCAGCATGTTATGCAATAGGTTTTAACGAGCGAAAGGTAAAAGCTTCTATTTCAATTAGAATTTCTGAGTTATTCCTTTTTCTTGAGAGACAGAGAGAGAGGAGATATTAATTGATAAATGTGATTATTTTGCATCATAAAAATGATCGAAAAATCATACTTCTTTTTGGAGCAAATTTAAAATTTGCAATCAACTTTTCTTTGAGATATTAATTAATTAATTAACGAATATCATTATTTAGCATCACTCAGTTTCTGTAAATCGGAATTTGTTATTAGAGCATATAGAATGTTTCTTTGGAAATGTCAAGTGATAAACGTAATTATTTCTAAAGCATACTTCTTCAGTATATTATTATTTTTGATAGATTGTAATTTTTGAAACTCTTCTCGAAGCATTTAGAATTTTTGAACAATTTTTTCAAATTGTACAAATGCAATTATTTCTTTAGTAATATTATTTGCTACATTCTTATTATCATTATCCTTTTTATTAATAGAAAACGAAAGATTGAATTTTGCATTGCAACATATGGAACATGCGATATATTTCAATATGTTATGAATGTTTCAGTACATTTTTCACGAACAGACTTTAAGACCTCGAAATCATCATTTTGATTCCAATCTAAATTGAACGGTGTAATAAATTTCTATCTCTGTCAATTTCCACGATTTTAATTCCAATTCAGATTAAATAACATGATAAATTTCGTTCGTTCTCTGTTGAAACTCCAGTCAACGGAGACTCTAGACAAAAAGTCGACCTAAACGGACAAATATACGAAACACCGAAACTAGCGAAAGAAATCTCTCTACGAATTCGCACGTAACTCTCTCCGTATTTTTGTTAAACGCAGCACTTGCGTTATCCTTCGACAGACTTACGAGCACCGATCGACACGATACTATAGTATTTACGAGCACCACGAGCGAGAGAACGATATCTCGAAAACCTGTAAAATAACGCAAGCGGAATAAACTATAAACTGGCGATAGTAAACGTAGGGATGTACGAGAACCCCGAAAATATCGGGCAGTGCTGTGTAACAGTCTACAAAGTATGTAAATACACAGTTCAATTTCTTCTGCCAGTTTTCGCGAAGTTATTAACACTGATACTAAGAATCGCGCGGCCCGATGTAAACGAACGATGTGACTGCGTGCTTAGTGCTTGGACATTGTGTACGCTGTTGAGCAGTATCGCTGAGAAACTCGGGAAGTTCGGACGTATGTTTCGAAATCTGTGTGAAAATTTAATGAAGATTAGAAATCTTTAAAAATAGATGTCGAGTGATCGTGAGAGTAAAGTTGTGGTAGCAAGAGAAGCTCTGCTTGGGAACATTTTCAAGAAAAAGGTGATATAAAGGTGGAATGAATTTAAGCTTGAATCTCGAAATTTTCGGTTACCGATAGTAAACGTGCCAAGAAGAAGTCAACGCTCAGAGTCGGGGAATCTGTGTCTATGAAAATGTTATACATATACAGAGTGTTTCGTTCGAGTACAGTGAAACATCTAGGAAATGGGTTGAAGCTACGAGAAAAAGATGTTCATACAAAAGCTGTTCAGTATAAAAAAAAAGGTGTCTTAACTGAGTGGAAGATACTTCAATGTCAACTTGATGTTTCTCCTAAACCAGACTGTACACTTTCTTATTCTTATTCATCGACAGCTAGTTTCCTAGGTTCAGTTCAGACAATGAAATGATCGTACTGCGTGTGTCACGTTAGCCTAATCGCAAACATCATCGTTCTTAATTTAGGATTAATTAGACGATGCGACATTGTAGATTGAAAGCAGTTGTCGTAAGACAAACGAGAAAATCCACGGTCTGATTTAAGAAGAAATCAAGTCGACCTTGAAACATCCTCCACCCATTTGCACGAATGAACAAATCGTCAATACCACGCGATTTTATACAGCTCTTTTTGTGCAAACATTTTTTTTTTCTTTTTTTTTTTTTCGTAGCTTCGACACACTTCGAGACAGTTTCACTGTACCCAGTTAGAAACACGACCACCGCGAAATGGCGGCCTGACACACTCCGCGGGACTGTAAATTTTCAATGACCGATAAAGCGGACCGGTTCCATTACGCCGGGCAAAAATTCGCCACGTCCGATTGGAGGATCGCCATCAATTGAAATGATGGGGTTTAGGATCGTTCTTGGCCGCGGATGTTCCACTTGCGAATGTGGATCAGATTAGGGTAATTTGCCGGGTCGTGAAAGGCCGCGTTAGTGGTTGAAACGGTGATAAATCTCACCTCGGGTAGATCGAGGCAGGTGCGTTGGATCGAGGATTGTCAGGCTTTCGGGGGGAGGGGGAGGAGGGGAGATTTATAACTTGTCGAATGATAGCGCGAAGAATGAGGCGGATAACGAAGGCTGCGGTAGATTTGTTTTTTCATTCGATGCAAGTCCGTGATGAACATTTCGAACTTTGAGAATTCAAAGTTCAAAACTGTCAAGTAAGCTGAACTCGTGGAAAATAATTTTTCCTTTTGGGATTTTTCGCGTCCCAAAGCCAATTTGACAATTTTTCGATCGACGTCTCACAAGTTATGACCACGTATATTCGATAAATTCATAGATGAGATTTAGCGCAGGATGTTTGACTTCGCTATACAAAAACGTTGAATTCGAAAACATTCACTTTGGCAGGAAATATTGAAATTAGTACAGCTTTGCTGTCAATAAACAAAAAATTTGAATCTAACACGATACTTCGACTTTGATGTAAAAAGTTGCATTTGGAATTGGAATTAGATTTGATTTTAACGTGCGAATGTTCGATTTTCGAGTGAAACTTTGAATGAACAGTCACGGAAAACATTTTCGCGCGAAAAATCCGCGTTAATTCCCAACGTTGCTAAATCCACGCCGGGCAGATCGACGCACGGAAAAACAAAAGCCAACTTCCAAGCCGGCGTGTTGCGCTAATTTCGCGACCACAAGTGGAGTGGCCGCGAGTAACATTGTCTTTACAATGTACCGTCAAATCGTCCGCTTAACCGCAGCCGCTACCAGTTTTCCGCGACCGCAAGACGAGCGACCACAAATAGAGCGACGTCCTTTGCAACCGTAGGAATTTTTCCAAACTGGGCCCTTCCAGCAGATTGTCTTCCATATACGGCCTGGCATGCCGGAAGTCTGAACGAAAATTGGCGAAGCGCGAACGTGCTGCGTGGTCGAGAGACTTCGAGTTTCTCAAACTACGATTGACGTGAAATTCAAAATTTCAGGAAATCAGGAGAACTTGTTTGGGTCGAGCAAAGGAAATTAAGGAACATAGGTTCGTAAAATTTCGTCCTTGGATTTTAAGAATGTCGAAAGTAACGAGAAGCGAGAAACGTGTCGAAATGACACGAAGGATGGATTGAAAGAACGTTGGCAGTTCAATTCAATCAGGATTGATCGCGTTCGAGCGTAATGGAGGAGACGAGAAATCGACGATGAGGCGAATCGTCCATCCATTTTCTTTCTTTTTCTTTTAGCTCGAAGTACCGAGTGCGTAATGCACGCACGTAACGCAATATCGCGCGCCGCGAACGTGCAATTACGCGAACACGGTGTGCTGGCAACAACCGTGAAGTGTAAAACTCTGACCTCCGCGACGCAGCGCCATTTTTCCCAGCGATCGATCGAAATTGATCCGCGTTGTCTCGTTGCGACTCTTTGGAATAAATTGAAGCACGTACGTGTGACGTATTAAGAGGAATTGGAATGCTTTCTTTTGTTTTTATTCTGGAACTGGTCTGTAACTTTTCGACTAAAGAATAATAATAATATGATTCAATTATACAATAATATAATTTTCCACAGAATTTTTATACATTTCCCAGGGATCTCACAATTTTTACATATTTGGAATCTCAGAGATTCTTTTGAATGATGTTTAGTAAAATGTACAAATGGGAGAATTCTTTTTAAAAATTTTGCTCTCTGTTCTTCGCACTTTAATTTCTCTACGAATTTTGTACTTGAATTGAATCTCGGTAGTTCCGGTGAAATTGTTCTCTGCCTCCAAGTATCCCATCTTCATTTCATTATTTATTACACATTTTTAAATGGACAAAATTTCGCAGCCAAGTTGTATTTCGATCTCGTCTTGAAACTGAAAATTAATTCTTAAGTGAATTTGGCAATAGCAGAAAGAGAAAAAAAGAAAAGAAACAGTGTCATTGGTCATTTTGTTTATCAATGTTCATCTTTTCCCTGTAACAATTTTACGTTCGTGGATCGTGATATATTTCAACTCGTATTTTTCATTCTCTCAATGTTGAAATAATAATATCAATTTCACGACTTTGAATTGACGACTGCAATGAAATTCGTGCCCCAGGGAATCGCGGTCCCGTGTTTCGTGCGTCGCTCGATCAGATACGAGGTTTCTACGAGTCGATGTTTCGACGAACCGGCCCGTAAAAATTTCATCGACCATTGCCAAACAACAGTCTCGGAACTGTGACGCAACTTTGCTCAAATTGCTGTTGGTTTGCTCGTTCAACTTAACAGCAATATTAATATTACGCAAGAAGCCTCAAATTTAGAAACGTGCCTTTGAGATGAAGTTGAAAGAAAAATAAATTAAAAGTGTAATTTTGAGACATGAAACTAGCTGGCACAAACCACTTTCGTTTGAACACTCGGTTAGCAATTGCTCGTTAATTTGGAAATTTTCTGTAAAATTCCAACGCGTGCAGATTCGTTGAAAACAATATTCCCTCCTAATTAAATTTATTTACACTCGTACTCGATATTTCTGCCGACTGAGAGAAATACCTGGAACGAAACTCACGAAGTAAACATTAATTATGATAACATTTGACGAACGAAACGAATATTGTTTCTACATAAGAAAGAAACTAATTGATAAATCAACTAAATGCCTAACAGAATCGATCAGTCAGGGTTAATCTTAATTAATTGTCATTCGAGTTTTTCTCGGCGAGAAAACTCTGAAACAAATATTCCTCGTTGATTGCAGAATTCGATTCGTGATCCGGTTGAAACTCGACCGAAGAAGAAGAAGAAGTTCACACCGTGTCTCGTCCTTGGATCGTGAACGGCACCGCCGTTTAATTGGAAAACGAAGTTTACGAGCGTGGATGAAACCGCGACACGAAGAGAAGCACCGTTTCTGCCACCGCAGATCTCGCCACAATGGCGCAAGTGGCGCGATGAAGAAGAAGCACGTGGTGGATGTTACACGGGATATTGCACGTACGAGGATGAGTGGTGAGTTGTTGCCTGGTTTACGTCATCCATTGCGTTCTATTCAATTAAATTGTTGGAACCAATATCGTAAAATTTGCAATTATCTAGCTTTCGTTCGTGTATCGTTAGGTTGATTGACTGGTTACATGGAATTAACGACAAAATGGTGTAGCGAGTTTTGTGCAATTAAAAGAATAACGCGCGATAAATTGAACTGGAAAATACAGTTTGATGGTGATTTCGCGAATATATTTTATTTCATTTCGCTAAACTACATTTTATTTCGATTAAATCGAATTAAGTTGGAGAAGTACGAACTGCAGAAGAATGCAAACAAAAATTTGGAAAGAGATGAACAATTTTTCAGAGAGAGCCAAGTGCGTTTTATTTAGTGAAAAAGTCGACAAAGTCCAAGACGAATTTATGATAATTATGAATTTTACAAATTTAGACAAACCGAGCCTACGTAGTATCAAACGTTAAAGAACTTGTGTCGGTGGACAGGATCTACGGCTGTGAACACGAGAAGGACAACACTGATCATCGCGAGGGCAGTTTTCCAGCTGAAAAGTCTGCTTGATTGGTGAGTCGATTTTTTTTCCTCTTGTCTTTTCTTTCGCGCGGTCACCGGTAACGAGGATCGTGATAAGAACCGGCGAAAGAATCAGTTGGCTGATTCGAGACATAATTTGGTAACTCTGGACTTTTATGCGAAGCAGAAGTTGAAAAACAACTTTGTTTTATCTGCCAAATATTAAAACACGTAGAAATATGTATTATGTATGTATAATTTATTTCGTGTAGACTGTGCGGTTTTACTGTTCAATTCTTACGTATGATTTCGTCATTTTCACATTAAATAATTATCCTCCTTTTGATCATATGTTTAATGAAATTCCATTGTTAATTTTTAATAAAATAAAAAATATTTTTAATAAATAAAATATAAATTATTTTAATATGGCAGAATAGTGCTTCGAATTTAAGTTTCAAATATAAAATTTTTGTTTTTATTAAAAATTTCAATATGGAATATAATAATATTTCAAGATTCTAATTCTTTATATTCAGATAATTTCATTTCATTTCATAATTTTATTATATTATTTATTATTTCATTAACATTATATTTTATTTTAGATTTAATATTAAATAAATTTTCTAATTTATCATTATTAAAAAATCATATAATTGAAATTATTCGAACTTTAATACCTATATTTATTTTATTAGTAATTTATCCTTCATTAAAAATTTTGTATTTTATTGTTGAAATATTTAATCCTTATTTTTCAATTAAGGCAATTGGTCATCAATGATATTGGTCTTATGAATATCCTGAGTTTAATAATTATGAAATCTTCTGTTAGTAATATATAGTGTCTAATGATAATAATGAAGTAAAGTAATGAAGTAAAAATTAAGAACTCGATTGTTATTATTATAACGAACAGTACTTAGCCAGTTGATTCTTTCGCACTCAACCACTCCAATCTCGATTTCTCAAATTTAAATTTAAATTTAAATTGAATTTAAATTGAATCTAATTTAAATTTAAATTTAAATCTACTCCTTTTAGTTCAAATATATTACCGAGTCCAAAAATGAACTCCAGTTTTGGAAAACTTTATGACAGTTAAGGGTTGAACAGAATTTAACGTTTTCATTTGAATGTATGTGATACGTTGATAATAATAGGCTTAAAAGGAACTAACCTTCTAATTTAAAAAAAAAAAAGGAAAACAATCGTCTATTAACTCCAAAATGGAAGAAACAAATCGAGAGTTAAATTATTGCGAAAAAGGGAAGGAAACAGCGCAGTTTGTCTAATTTTCGAATCTCGCGGGCAGCTTTGAGTTTGAACATCCGCTCCAGAAATCGCTTAATCCCTCGTTTCGTGGTAAAAAGATAAAGGGAAGAAAGCAAATTACGAAGCTCGTAACTCGAACTCTAATCCCCTGAATTTAAATCGGAAGTCTAATTCGGAGATTTTCGATTTAAATTCAACGTCTCGATCTCGCAATTCGACGATGATTAAATCGTTGGAAACCTTAAGTCGTGGGATCGTCAAGTTCTTGAAATTTTTAAATTTCAGTTCTCTTTTTTTTATCGATCTTTTAGATTCAAATTTCAATGTCAAACTTCTTCTTAAAATTTTAAAAGTCAATCTCGTCGAGGAAAAGTCAAAGCTTTCAATTCTTAGTTTCCTCGTTCTTCCCATTCCCCGAGTTTAAAGTTGGGAAATTTAAATCGAAGTCGAAGACGCGAGCCTACGGTGGTCGAAAAGAAAATTGTGGCAGGCCGAGAGCACGGGAAAATCACCGTGGGACCCGAGAGCGAAGGAAAACTACTCGCGTGAAACGATCGCGTGGATCCAGCTACGTTTTCGACGGTTCGAAAGGGGAAAATCGCGCGTCGAACGATCTCGCTTTCACTCTCTTACGAATAGACGGGCGAGACACGCGATCGCTCGCTTAAAACCAAGGGCGAGCGTGGGCCACCCGCTCGTTGAGTATGTATCTAAATCACAGTTCGTGCTACTAATTACTTCTAAAAAAAAAAAAAAAAAAAAACGTTTATTATATATATATATATATATATCTCTCTCGATACTCTGGTACTTACCGATTTCTACGTTATATCTGCTATGTATAGTCTACTTATAATGTCTCTGTTGTGTATACATTACATAAAATTAAAATTAAGTTAAGTTAAATTAAGAAAAAAAAACAAAAGATGAGAGAAAAAGAGAAGGAAAGATAGAGGGAGAACTGAGATGATGAAGAAGATGAGGAAGAGTATCCTCTGTGGAATATCTTCGAACGTTGATGTATCTCGTAGCGGTAATTTTAAATCATCGTCGACGTGGAGAGTTTCCTCTTTTTTCCGCTTCTCGTTTGAAAAAAACAGCGACAGATCGTCTGTTAGATCGAAGGGTTCTAACGAAACTGGAAAGGGGGTAGCTCCACTTTTTTAATATATATATATATATACATTTATGCCATTTCGTTAAAAACGTAGTAGAGATTCTAATTTTAACTGGACGAAGATAACACTTTTTCTTGCGAAATTAGTTAACCGAATTTTTAAATTAAATGCACAAACGATACTGGAGCAAGTGTTACACACTCTTATCATTTTATCGACGATTAACCAAAGTGTTATATATTGAAAGATATATAGTGATTAAATTCAATTTATAAATCTTTCATTTAGTTTGAGAATGAAATCTCAGTCACCTTAACATGTAAAAATTAATATTGACATAACACACGAATTATTCTACGATAATTTTGTCTATCCAGGATCGAAACAGTGTCTGAATTTTAACTACTCTCTCTCTCTCTCTCTCTCTCTTTCTCTCGTTAAATAAAAATTAACAAAGTGGAGCTGCCTCCTTGTTGCAGCAGCCCTTTTCAATTTCACCGGGGCACGTGTCGATTCGACTACAGCTCGTTTCGAAATCGATCGATCGCTCAAGGTCACCCACTAGACTACTCCCCCACCACGTTACTCAATTTCTCTCTTTCACCTCGGATTTTTATTTCCCTACCAAGGCCCGAGACGCGTTAAACGACCCGGATCGATCGACGTCGAACGAGGAATAATTAATCACGAGAATAGAACAAGAACGAAAAAAGAAAAAGAAAAAAAATACAAAAGAAATAAATGGCGACCCGTGCTCGCCTGCTTAAGCCGATCATCGTGAATCTATCGACAGGAGTCTGTTTAGGCCTGCTCGTTACGAACCATCGCTGCCAATGCAAGTTTCCAAGCGCGTGCACCATTCAACGGGTTTGCATACGTTGTGGAAAAATGTCGAGTAATCGATGGGGAAGCTTGTATAGATCTCCCGTGGATAGATTCACGATATGTGATTCGATCGCGATCCTACGGACGGCATTTCGATTAATAGACGCTGTTGAGTATAGTCGGCGCGAGAGATACAATGTTGTTGTAAAATGAAGCATTAAACAATCGTGCACGTACAGTTATTTTTATGATCGTTGTTCAATTTGATTGCAGCATAAAGTCTGAGACATTGGTGTATAAAAATGTAGGCAGAGTTTCGTTTGTTTAGAGTTATGAGATACTCTTCGATTTGAATGACGATTTAAGCGATTCTGAATTGTACATAGAGTCTGCTTTGTTTCAAGTTGGAAAGAAATTACAGGCAAATTAGAAATAATTGTTTGTTATGAATTATAGCAGAGTCGTTTCACTTCAAATCTTAACTCAGACTGACTCGAATAATAATTGAAATGATTTTAAATTATAGTTTAAATTATAATCTTCCGTAGTTTAAATTTCTTCATGACTTTCTTACGGTGAAGCGATTTGAAAGATTTCTCATTAAATTAGGTAATAGGAGGTTCTATTATAGTTATCTATTATAGTTACCCAAAGAATTAAACATTCAGAATACTATAGGTATCGTCTAATTTACTTTTCTGGTCTATGTGGAATAAACCAATCAATTTCGTTCGTACAAATGAACGAATAATCGACATTTAACTCGTTCACATAAATGAAGTACGAGCTTCAATTTATTCACACGAACTAACGATAAGAATACGAATCTTTTTGACCTAATCTGTAGCAAAGATACAGATAAACTTTGCCCATCTTCGTATCTATGTAATTTTCTTTCCTAAAAGTTAATTAATTTTTTTAGGAACATTATCACTCATTGTCAGCTGACATTTAATAAATAAAAATCTCCTCAAATGCCCCTAAAAAAGCACATAACTCTCGTCTAAATTACTCGTCTCAGCAGATATTCTCGATATTCAAACTCCATAAACTTCGATATAACCATATGTAAATAATTTTACAACATCACTATATCGCTCAAGACAGTGACGCTTGGAAAGGAAAGCGTCGTTCGAGACCAAGCGTCGCATAACTCACGAGCGCCGCCACGTGGCAACTCGCGCAACTAAACACATCCCGGACTGCTGTCCTTCGGCCAATAATTCTCCCTGAAAGACGCGATCGCGAGACCTCGCTCGAAAAGATCAGTCCGAGGTTGGAGGAAGACGTAGAGAAAGAGGACAGCGTGGCAAGAGCCGAAAGAAAGAAAGAAAGAAAGAATAAAAAAAAAAGAAAAGAGAGAGAATAGAATAGAACAAACGAGAGAGATGGTAATAAGAGGAAGACTCGCACGGTGTATCCCCCGTTGACCGTCACCCATCGTCGTGCACCACGCTGTTGAACGCAGAACGAAGTAGCAACGATCGAATACGGGTAAGACCAGAGAGAGTTTTTACTGCTGCCTGGTGTTCTCATCCCGCGCGACTAACTGGGCGGATTACACGCGCTCCCCGCTGGATCGACCGAAACCTGGTGCGCTGCTTGACTCCTGTTCGTCACGTTGCTCGTCGTGGTGGCGCTAGTCTCGCCGGAGGGGCTCGGATTCCCGCTGTTGCCGTTGTTACTGGCGCCGCTGCCAGACGCCGCCTGTTGCTGCACGCTGGGCTTTTGCGTGACGTGGGTCTGATAGTGCTTGGCCAGATGCGCCTTCTGGCGGAAACTCTTGCCGCACAGCGAACAGGCGAACGGTTTCTCGCCGGTGTGCGTTCTGATGTGCACGTTCACGCTGTACTTGTCCTTGAAGCCTTTGCTGCAGATGCTGCAGTAGTGCAGCGAGCGTTCCTTTCGTTGCACGCTGCCGGGCGATCCTCCGGATCCACCCTGCTGCTGTCCACCGCTGCTCCCGCCGGTCTCTCCGCCGCTGCTGCCATTGCTGGCCGCGTTCGAGTTGCTGCTGTTTCTGTTGGTGCGTCGGCAGTACTTTTTCGGGGCCTTCGTGGCTACTACCCTCGACGGGGCGATTTGAAGCTGATTGGCGGACTGTTGCTGCTCCACCTCAGCTCGCGGCGCAGCCTGTTGCTGGAGAACGTCCTGCTGAGCTGCCGTCACCACTGTCACTGTGCTCACTTGGCCCAAGTCCGCTGGCAGAGTGATGGTTCCCAGGCTACCGCTGGTTGGATCCAGGGTGTACATGACCGTGGTCGTCGCGGACACGTTGCAAACCGGCTCCAAACTGCAGTACGACTCCACCACTTCGTTGGCTATGCTCTTGAGTTTCTCGTAGTCGCCGGGACGATAGGTGGTCTGATCCAGCTGAGAGAGTAGCAGATCCTCGTCGGTGCAAGTGTGCATAGACTCGTCCTGCTGTTGTTGCGGCTGCTGCTGCTGTTGGGGCTGTCGTTGCTGTTGCTGCTGCGGCTGCTGCTGCTGTTGATCGGACACTATCTGCAGCCCGGCGTTACTCGTCACCGGCATGGACATGGTGGATCCTTGAGCAGACGGCGAAGAGGACGAAACCACTTGAGCGGGTCCAGTGTACAGTTTCCCTTGGAGAGCACTCCTCAGTAGGCTCTCGGCCGAATCACTGGCCCCAACCGCGACAGCGGCGGCAGCCGCCGCCGCTGCCTCCTGCAGATTCTGGTCGGAGAGTTTCCAGTCGTTGTTGTTGTCGCCGCCGGCGCATGTACCGCTGCTGGACGATCCTCGGCCGCACAACTCCTTGCTCTCGACGAAGCCGCTGTCGTCGGTGGCGTACTGGGAAGACGCGACTGAGAAACGATCCGGATGAAACCTGTCGTTCACCGTCCTGGACACCTCGGACACGTTGGTGCCCTGGTCGTGCTCCTGCTCGGTGGACGCCGGCTCCATGCTGAGTATAGCGTCCAGGTCTAAATTTGGCCGCAGGGACCAAGAATCGCTGGACGTGGGCGCTGGACTCTTGCAACAGTCCAACGCGTCCATAGAGTTGGCCTCGTTGTTCAACACGGTCAACGTGTAAATCGCACCGTCGGTGTTCTGTCTGTCGTTGGCCGAGCATCCTCGACCCACGGCTTGATGGTGCTCGTTGGAAGCCTGGTGCACGTTCACGTTGTCGTTCCCGTGGCTCTGAGCGTTGGCGTGCGCTGACCAGCAGTACTTGTTCAGGTCCTCCAACAGTATGTTACACGTTTGCTCCTTGCTCTCGTCCGTGGCCCAGTAGTCGCAGTCCGACTGGTCCATGGGCGTTTGCTCGTTGCTCTGCTGGACGTTGCACGCGCTGTGATGCGTCCTGACGTGGTGGTGGTGGTGATGGTGGCTGAGGGAGCCGGTGATCGTCGACACCGGTGGCAGAGCTGTCAGAGTGTTGTTGTTGGTCTCCTTTATGAAGGGTGAGCCGTGAAGATCGCGGCTCGCCTCGTGTTCCTCGTGCCCTTGCTGAAGGTAGCCTATGCTTCTGCAGGTGGTGCGATGAAGGAAACTCTCTTCGTCGGACACGCCGTCTGTCGAGGCGCAGTGCGGCGGTGGAGAGACGACAAAGTCGAAGAAATCGGTCTTGGGCAGATCTTCCCCGCCCCCTCCCGGCGTGAATGCCTCCGTTAGATCCATGGAGTTGATTTGGTACTTGGTCCTCGTGGTGGTTTCTGTTTTCGAGTCCGGGTTCTCCAGGTGCGGCTCGTTGGGTTCGCAGTTCCGCAGTTTGCTGGCTGGTTGGTGGTGGATTTCAGTAGTGGTTGCTGGCGTGTCTCCTTGCCCACCGCATCCTTGAGTTCGGGGAGCGACCTGGAACGTGGAATCGAATGTTTAATTTAATCCGATTTAATTTCGCTTCAATCTTGTGGCAAATTTATCTTGTGGTCAAATGTTTGATTTAACATTCATTTATTACTGAAATACATTATTTAACGTATTTGTCAATGTACAGTGTACGTATGTTGATACGTAGAGTACAATGTGCAATTACAAATTGTGTTTATTCATCGTTATATATTGTTAGCACATTTCGTAATTATTTTGTATCGTGTACAATGGACCTTTGCATAAAGGTAAATAATGTACAGAATGGAAAAATTACAGATAACACAGTCAAAAGTGAGAAAAATAAATGTTAGACCAGTTGAGTTAAATTAGGGGCTGAGAAATCAAATGAGCCTGCACAGTTGCAACAATAATTACAACAGGGAAAACGTTCAAGCAACTCCAGTGACAAAGTTGGAGAAAATGAATCCGACTGAACGTGTACAAAGTACGTGTCCAAGAACGTATAATACAGCATTGTCAAATAGTTTTTAAATTTCAAATTATGTGCACTCTATATGCATGTTACTTGAGTGATTGCCCAAGAAGCTTCTGGAAGTTTCTCTGAAAATAATCACAATATCTATCAATATCAGAAGCGTGTAGGTACCATTTCTCTTGCTGTCAGTATGTCTGTCTTTTTTAAATATTAATTCTTTAGAATCTATCTGTGCCAGATAGATATAGAGATGCAGAGAGAGAAAGAGAGAGAGACTCTTATTATAATATTTTGCGATTACTTGACACGTTGAAAAGGAGGAATTAATATGGACGACCAGAATTGATTTCCAATTTTACTGAAGCATTAAGCTCTGTACGGATGATTTATGCCGTTGACAGTCTCTCCTTCGTGAGGATGAACACTGGCAAATTGCCTGGAGATAGCGATGATGCCATCAAAGCCCTTGCCTGTCGTCACTCTTTGTCGTTAGTTGTGACATTCTGATTACTCTCTAGACTCTGACCTTTATCATATTTCGAACATGCGATTAATTTAACGAATATGTTAAAAATCGACTATTATTAAATACTCGAGGCTATTGCGTTTCAAGAATAACTGTTGAAAAATGAATTTTTATCAATAATTTTCAACCTGGCTTGAATTTTATCCATAAATTTGCAAAGTGAAACTATCAAAAGAATTGGCGATTCACTTTTCTCTATCTTTCGAAAATTCTCGTCTCTTCGTTTGGCTTTAGTGATCGAATCAATCAAAATTATAATTAAGAAGTTTAATATAACTAAATTTATTGAAATTCTAGTTAAATCTATTTTTAAATATTATAGTCTGTATTCTAAAATCCTAATAAATTTTCCATTTCCACTTCAAAGTTGTAATCAATTTTTTGTTAATTCTTCAAAGATAAAAATATCCTAACTAGTCCTTCCAACGTTAAGTATAATGCAAGGACATTAACTTGCAGGAATTATGAAGGTTAAGATTATTTAGTTCCTTTCAGTAAATTCTATAGATAGACTGCAGAAAATTGCCTCGCTCTTTTCACATATTGAAATGTTGTCATTTATTTACACTCTGTGTACTTGTCAGGAGTGTATAATAGTATAGCAGGAACACTTGTCGCACTCCAAGACCCTAACAATAAGATTCATCGAACATATGTTCGTATTCCGAGCTTTTCATAATTTTCCTTGGCTGCCATTAATACTTTGATTAAAATTCTTCAAGCGAAAAATGCGACGGAAATGTACAGAGTGTCTTGCAAATCTTGCAATGTTTAGAAGATCGTGAACAGAAAAAAAGAAACGATAGAAATATGGACATAATTTAATAGCGTATAAATATGTAAATGATAATAATGTATTAACCATTTGATGATTTAGATTCTTTGATAATTTTCGTAGATTTAATGAAATAATAATAACAGTTGATTTAATAATAATTAATAATACAACTTAACAATGATTTTTGTCGCTTATTAATTAATTTATGAAGTAGATATGTGTCAAAGTAATTTTTCAGCCAACTGTGATCTCCTATCTCCTTAAATTTCCACGTGAAGAAAAAAGAAAAAAAGTATTCACTATCTCTGGAAGCAGAAATTCACAATACAGGAATATTTGCAAGAATCAAAACGATTGAGACAAAATTTGATAAAAAGGGGGAAGGGGTTGTAGTATTTCAAATTACGTCTCATATTTCTGTCGTAACATTTAACCTCTTGCGCTGGAACGGCGTGTCGAGACTATCCTGTTCCAAAATTGTCTCATTTTCTCAGTACATATTTAAATGAAACGAAATAGGCAGAACAAACAATAAACTTTTGTCCAGTGATATCGTACCGACGAGCTCAAAAAGAGAGACAACGAATTATCGTATACGGTTCTGGTCCGCAATCAGTTGTCCAGCTCAACTAGTTAAATTTTTTTTTCCTCGCGACACACACTGAAAAGAAAAAAAAAAAAAAAAAAGAACAACCACTTATTTTCCCCTAAACAAACAGACTACATTCGACACCACGTGCACGTAGTCCCGATTCTCTCAGCGCGGCCGAACTCGAAAGACAATGGAGCATACCGCGACGCCGTGTCCCAGATTTTCCAGCGTTTTCTTAGTCGCCGGGGCCAGAGTAGGAACAGGATCGGTACCACGCGGGCATTAGGCCGAAGAGCGACGGCTCTCTCGCATGTTGTTTCGCAGGCGTGGGAACGCACCGTGGCCGTGTATAAATCGAGCCAGGCTAGCCGGTACGAGCCGATCGGTACGACGCTGTTGGAGACAGCGCGCTGGATAAAGGCGTTAGAGAAAGATCAGACGGAGATCGAGCGGCTTGAATCTCCGAACGAAGGAGAAAACCGTCTCGCGGTTGGCCGAGGATGGGACAAGGACGGTGATAGACAGGCACACGGAGGTGAAACGGAGAGAAGGAGCAAAGAGTTGCCCCCGCGGTGTGTTTCAGCCGTGGACATTGTGCACAGCGTGGCGTGCATAGGTGTAGATTCTGTTAACTGGATCTGCGATTGTTTTATCCTTTTTTTTTTCTTTTTATTTTTCATTTATTTTTTATTCGCAATCGGCGTGTCAATGGTTATGACGATGAATTATTGGACGGGTGGAAGTGGCGCGTCTATTTGTAGGTTTAGTCTACTTGTAGGCTGTAGGTTGTAGGTTCATACTACTTACACTGCTGATTTTGTCTGTGTATTGTTTTAAGAGTAAGCGTGGGTTTAGTATTGGGAATCAGTATGGAGTTTGAAAAATTAGTTAATTTTGTTTCTTGGTGTTCTGGACGACTTGTTCTTAGTACTATTTTTAATATTTTTACTTTAGTACTATTTTTATTATTTTTACTTTAGTACTATTGTTAAATGTGTTTTATGTTGCCCATACTTTTAATTGTTTTTTTTTTTTATTTCATACACAGACAGTATTATTTTATACTTGTTTCGTACATCAGAATAGGATTTTGATTATTTTCGCGATTGAAAGTTAAATTGAACTCAAGAATAGTGGAAATTCAAATGATTTTAATTGCAAAAGACACGGTTTAACAAAATTTAGCTAACACAAATGGGCATGATCAAAGTATAAAACTCGTATCATAAAAATTTAAAAAGAGAAGGTCCACAATCACAAAAACATAACTACTGATGACCAAAATGGAAGACTCTTATCTATAACGAAACTTCTATGTTACGAAGAAACACCTCTCTGAAAAGTATAACCAACTATTTCCATCATTTTCACCACTTCGATCAAACTTTCACACAATATACAAAATCTGTTGCGCAGTATATCGATAAAAATAATTAAATACACGTAACGAACGTCGAGAATTTTTTGTCGCCGAAATTGCAATATTTTCAGTTTCAAGTGTATGTTTAAGTATAACCCAGGCGAAACAAATGATAGATTTACCTCTCAACAATAATAAAAATACTTCTCAACAATTTCTATCCAGTGATACCGACGAGTATTCAAAAAGAAAGCGGACGAATTGTTGTATTCGGTCACTCGTTATGGTCCGCAATCAGCTGCCGGCGCAACGTGGACGTCGAACGATCAACGAATCGTTTGTTATTTATTGAAATTGTAATAACTCGTTGCAAGCTTTCGACAAACTGCTCTTGCACTCCTCTTCAAATCGAGTGGCGAGACATCATGGTACAAAGATTCCGCGACGATGTATTTCCAGGTCTCGGTTTTTCGCAACGCGTTCCGTCCTCGGACATCCGGGTGGCGGGCGACGCGAGTCGCGATCGGCCCTCGATCAATTGTTACACACACACACACACACACACACACACACACACACCGTGTGGCTGGCATTTAACCGAGCGGCGACTCGCGTTTACACTGTTGCCGCGTTAATTCGGTACGGTGCGCGTTGCTCGGTAAGATAGCTCGCGGAAAAGAGTTGTTGCGCAAGCAGTTCTCGCTGCCTTACGCCTCATTGCTACACCTATGTACAGGCTGATTCTAGGTACACGTTCCGGCTGTGTACGTGGAAGAAAGCTGACTACCGAACCACGCTGATCAATTTGCTGCATATTTATATTTATTGGCAGATTTATAGGCGCGTGTGTTTTGTATCGAAAGATTGAAGCGTGTTGGGATTGTCAGGAGAGCTGATCAATCAATAACAGGCTGATTTCAATTGAAAAGCGTAATACTAATTGGTAACTGGGTGATTTTAGATTTTGGGTATTTAGTTTGACTGTATTTATAAGAATACTATACTGTATATAAAAATACTATACTGTATAAAATACTGTACTGTATATAAAAATACTAATACATTAATTAATTGGTACGTTCTGTATAAAAATATTATACCGTATAATATACTATATTATATAAAATACTATATTGTATAATATACTATATTATATAAAATACTACACTGTATAATATACTATATTATATATAAAAATACTACACTGTTTAATATACTGTATTATATAAAATACTATATTGTACAATATACTATATTATATGAAATACTATATTGTATAAAAATACCATACTGTATATATAAAAATACTAACACATTAATCAATTGGTACGTTCTGTATAAAAATATTATACCGTATAATATACTATATTATATAAAATACTATATTGTACGATATACTACATTATATAAAATACTATATTGTATATAAAAATACTACATTGTATACAAAAAAACCATACTGTATATATAAAAATACTAACACATTAATCAATTGGTACGTTCTGTATAAAAATATTATACCGTATAATATACTGTATTATATAAAATACTATACTGTATAATATACTATATTGTACAATATACTACATTATATAAAATACTATATTGTACAATATACTACATTATATAAAATACTATATTGTATATAAAAATACTACATTGTATAAAAATACCATACTGTATATATAAAAATACTAACACATTAATCAATTGGTACGTTCTGTATAAAAATATTATACCGTATAATATACTATATTATATAAAATACTATATTGTACGATATACTACATTATATAAAATACTATATTGTATATAAAAATACTACATTGTATAAAAATACTAACACATTAATCAATAGGTACGTTCTGTATAAAAATATTATACCGTATAATATACTGTATTATATAAAATACTATACTGTATAATATACTATATTGTACAATATACTACATTATATAAAATACTATATTGTATATAAAAATACTTCATTGTATAAAAATACCATACTGTATATATAAAAATACTAACACATTAATCAATTGGTACGTTCTGTATAAAAATATTATACCGTATAATATACTATATTATATAAAATACTATATTGTACGATATACTACATTATATAAAATACTATATTGTATATAAAAATACTACATTGTATAAAAATACCATACTGTATATATAAAAATACTAACACATTAATCAATTGGTACGTTCTGTATAAAAATATTATACCGTATAATATACTGTATTATATAAAATACTATACTGTATAATATACTATATTGTACAATATACTACATTATATAAAATACTATATTGTACAATATACTACATTATATAAAATACTATATTGTATATAAAAATACTACATTGTATAAAAATACCATACTGTATTGTATCAGTACAGTATATATAAAAATACTAACACATTAATCAATTGGTACGTTCTGTTTTCTCGACACTTACGATATTTACATGTGTCTCCTGTTGCCCGAAAGATCGAAGCAAGTGTGTTGAAATTTCAAGAGAATCTTAACGATTGGTTAATTAATAAATTGGTAACGCGTTGATTCAGATATTGCTATAATATATCTTTGTGGAAATCATATGCACAATTGGTTGAAATAATTGGTAAATCGAACCGATGAAATATTTCGCGCCACTGTTTGTGTTGAGTATGATGTGTACGAATAAATAGAAAATTCTAATGAGAGGCGCGCGTGTCGCAACGTTCTTCGACGCATTCCACGACTTCCTATATGTATACGGAACTTTATTATTAGCGATTTTGCGGGATTGCGTCGCGTATAAAAACCACGTCCGAGTGAAAATGTCAGCGAACAAACGAACATCCTTGTTTTTCATCCTCATTTTTCATTTGCGTTTCTTATCGAGCGATTATCCTTGGAATTAAAGATTATCCAGGGGAATTGAAATGCAAATTTTTGCAATATTTTTGCATGTACACTTTCATAGTGCAAGCAACTACAAACAGTATTATTTACTGTTGCTACATTTTATTCATTATTTCATAAATTTTGCTCTTTTTAGTTTACACCTCTGAGTATTATTACTTTCTTGCGAATATGAAATCTACGCCACAGAAATCAATATTTTGGACAATCAAAATTAATTAGATGTTAGTTAATTGGTGATCATACTTGACCTTAAGATTAATTTGGAATAATTTCGAATGCTGCTTCAACTCGGCAAACAATTGACCTAAAGTGGCTGTCATTTTAAAAATCTTATCTGTTCAAATATTTAATCTTCAAATTCGAGATGTATTATCCAGCACCGAATCCAGTCTGAAACAGCTATCATTTCGTCTAAAATAACTAGCGTTTTAAAAATTGAATTTATACTTTAAGATATTACGTGTTGATTAAATATACAATTATATGCATTATATTTTATATATTTTATTATAGCACGTTATTGTTACATTATTGTTATTTCTATATTATTTTCATTACCATTATATTATGTCACAGTAATGTAACATTAACGTGTGAGATATTTGAAATTAATTACCAGAAAAAAAAGAAAAAGGAAAAAAGATCGAAACTACCAATGAAACGGAGGAAATAAACTGAAGTAGGCAATAATTTATCCCAGTGCCCAGTCTCGTATCACCGGTGATCTATCACAGGCGGCAGTACGTAATCGTCAAGTGTCTCCGCTTCATTAATTTCAGCCAGTGGAATGTCAGCGTAATGATCATCATATTGCACGATCAAACTCTCGCCGTCTTTCACACGCTTATTATCACTTGTGCGCTCGTAACACAACGTGTTTTGTATTTCATCTGGTACACCCGTGCGTGGCATCAATTTTGCTCTGGCTACAATCTAATTAAAATTCCATGCGTTCGATGATTGAAAATGCACTAATAACCAAAAACGACCAGAAAAGAAGAAAAAAGAACAGACAATATCTACATATATATATATATATATATATATATATATATATATATATATATATATGTATGTATGTATGTATGTATGTATGTATGTATGTATGTATGTATGTATGTATGTATGTATGTATGTATGTATGTATGTATGTATGTATTCGTTCTTTTGCATTCACACGAGGAATTGTAAAGAAAAAGAAAGAAAAGAAGAAATTACAGGCGGTTATAGATTAGTGTACTGATAGCATTTAACAATATACGTTTGCAGCTAAAACGATAAATTTCTTTAGGATAATCTGATGAAATGAATTTGGATTATGGTAGGAAATGGAGTTCTTCGTAAGTTTAGAAATTTTTTAAATTTTCGAAAAATGGGACCTCGATAGAAAATTGCTTTGTGTATCGAATATTATAGAAATCACTGTGCTTTGAATATTTTATGAAACACTGTACTTTGAGTATCGAATAGTATAGATTTAGATTTAGAATATTTGAGATACATATCAGATATGTATAGAGGAAATTAAATCAATCGAAATCAGGGAAAATAATATGCAAGACAGAGAATTAAATTTAAATTAGTTTTAATTTTAATTTAATATAATATAGTTACAAATTTTAAATTATTATCTTTTTAAATTATTAAAATTTAAAATCGTTTTGAATTATTTTTATTTTTAATTTAATTTAATACATTTAATGTAATATAATACAATTTTAACTATTTTTAATTTTCGCAGAGGTCCAAGAAAGATCTCTATCCACATTTTTATTGATCGACAAATTAATTCTGTAGATTAGGTCGATCGAAACTCAATTAAATTCGATAGATTACAACTATAAATGACTTTAAATATTATAAAACAATTGTCTCACTATATCATAACGAAGCGTTGTTTGATTAAATTAAATAAATCAATCGTCCAATTAATTCCTCCAGAATCGAATCCAAATTATAATACGTGCAAAAATACACTCCACGTCAATTGCTATTCAATTTAATTAAACACTCTCTTCGACTGTTATACTAATTTTATTGCATCTTAATTTTATTAATTTTTTATTGTTTAATTTTACTATATTTACTAATTCGACTGCTCTCAAACAATTTTCTCGTCAGAAGAAAAAGAGCAAACCTGGAAGTGGAGTTTATTGTTCAGGAAATATCGTTGAATGTGTCCACAAAAAGACGACAAGTTCGCGGAACCAACTTATGGCTTCTCGTTGCTCAATTCATTTCTCTGCTCTGAGTATTTCTTCTGTTTTCTTTTCTTTTCTTTTCTTTTCTTTTCTTCTCTTCATCGTGAAATCGTTGCGAGATTGCTCGCAGAGGTTCACGAATCGACCGGGCCCGACTCGCCTCGGGCCTCCTCGATCTCGTTTCGAACGATCGTTGCTGAAACTTCGGGATCGTTCCTCCTTCGGCTTTTCTATCGAATCGGCCGAACGAAACTGGATCACGTTGCGCAAAACGACGCCTGGAAAAACGTGTCTTCGGCCTCGCGCTCGCTCTTGCACACGTTTTATCGATGCGAGGAAATAGTAAATTCGAAGAAAAAGAAAGATAATGAGAGATACAGAAAATGAGAATTTTGAGAAAAAGAAACATGAGAGTCGTCGGGGAACGTATTTAGAAAAAAGGAGGATATCGAATTTATTGAATAGACATTGAACGCGTGATGGATATTTATTGGAATAAATTAAAGTTAGTTAAAACTAAATTAAAATTAGTTTTAAATTAAAAATTGAAATTGAAACAAATATAATAAATACTAAATGTGTATAAATTTAATATTATTATACATTGTTTAATTGAAAATTCAATGTAATATTATGTAATATTATTTATATCATATATATTATATATTAGAAATATATTAGATCATTGAAATATTATAACATGTATATATATTATATATTTTAAATTAATGCATAATTTAATGTATATAAGATATCCGACACAATTAATCAAATTACTGCGTCGGCGATCGGCATTTACATACTCGTAATACGACAACAACCAGCTTTTAAATCGATTGGATAACGATTTAAACGGAACGATCGGCGCATTATCGTTCCGAACGAACCGAGCGTGGAAATATCACTGAATAATACTCATTTCTAAGTGTGGTTTCTCGCGCGATCGTAGAAAAGTTTCGCTCGCCTCGCGGCGGTGCAGGAAAAAAAAAAAAAAAAAAGAAAAAAAGAAGAAACAGAGAGAAGGAAAAAGAAGAAGTAAAAGAAAAGAGAATAAAAGAGGGAAAGAAACAGAAAGAATAATTCAAAGTATCCTTGACATTTAGCTTGCCGAGTTACCGAGTCACCGGCAGGCCAATCTTCCGCCTGTTGCCTGTTGCCGCAACAAGCAACGATCGTGTTCGTGAAAGATCGCTCGTATTAGATTTTTAGTCGCCCGGAGCCCCTGCAATTTAACCACCTCCCCTCTTGTCCGTGTATCATAGCTATTATTTTCGTTAGCACGAGTCTCCGATGTAAAATTCAAACGTCACTCACTGCGAGAGGTTCGAAAAACAATTGTCACGCTTTCTCCAATTCCCTATGAAACAAAATGAGAAATCAAGGGGATTGTTACGAAATCAGAAGATACGGAATGAAATTGTCAACCTCTTGCGCTGGAGCGACGTGCCGGTCAATTCTTTTGTCGCAAATTGCAACATTTTCTTAGCCTTGTTACATCAGTGTATTTAAATTTATATTAGTTAATTTAAATTTAATTTACTCAGTTAGTTTATAAATTTAAGTCGGAACAAATGATAAGTCAATTGTTTCTATCCAGTGGTATCGTACCGACGAGTTCAAGAGGAAAAGAAAGCGACGAGTTATTGTGTACGGTTCGGTCGCTCGTTATGGTCCGCGCAGCCAGTTGCCAGCGCGAGGGGTGAAATTAAACTAAAGGATACGAAATTCAAAAAGATTACAGAAATTGTCATGATTAATTACACTTGATTACACGTAATTAAGAAATTACTCGAAGGCGTGTTATTTTAAATTTATTATATTATATTATTGTTCTTATATTATTATAATATTGTTATTTTAAATTTATTACATTATATTATTTTATCATCACAATATTATTTTAATACATTATTATTTTTTATTACAATGTTATTTCAAATTTATTTCATTGTATTATTATATTATATTTTAAACTTCGCAAGCAAGTTTTTTTTTCTTTTTATTTCGACCCGATTGAACGGTAACGAGTCGACGTATTATTTAAACAATTATCCATCGAGCGTTTCATTTACGTCGAAATTTACGTCGAAGCTTGAAATGAAATCGACGGAAACGCGGATACGTGACGCGTTGAATTATCTCTTCACGCGAGTATGTGTGTGTGTGTGTGTGTGAAGAGGGCTCACTGTCGAAAACGTGCGACGGATAATTGGCAAGCTCGCGAGAGATGGATATCCGGCTGGACACGCGAAATCCACGGGGTCTTCTCTGACCCCGTTACTCTGCCCCGTCATCCGCCCTGTCCGCTCCTCCTTTTTTCGACACTTTACGCGCGCCTCGACAGCTCGATCGTTTCTTCTGCGGCCGTTTCACCTCGATCTCGTTTCGATGGACCACGCGGCTACTGTAAAGTGGGTTTCGGGCTCGAAAACCGATGGAGTTGCTCCTTATTTTCAGCGTCAATTATTTTTATGATTTCGTTCGATTATTGTTTTATTATTTCAATCAGTCGTTTCTTACCAAATTGTTTCTATCTTTCGTTCGATTAAATTTTCATCTTTGATTCGATCGTTTCATTCTGTTCGGATTCCAATTGTTTCACATAGTTACTTTTATTCTGGAAATTTTGTCCCGTTCCGGATTTTATTCTCTTCGTCATTTCAATGACTTCAATAATTTCATCAAATCATTATTTCAATAATTTCAACTGTTAATAGACTACGTCTGAATTGTCTTACTATCTGACTGTCAAATAGAATTGTACCTCTTGCAACTAACATCTCTTTGCAGCATCCGATTCTGTTTCCTATCCTCCGTCCGTTTCCACGAAGAATTTCTCAAATCGTACTTTATTCGTACAAGACGAACATTTTGTGGTAGTGGTTGCCACAGATGTGTGAAAATACATGATGTTTGTATAGAAAGATGAGTGTGGCGAGAGTAAGGGTATAAGAGTGTGGTGTGATCTGAGTGTTTGAGATATTCCAGGGCAGAAGAAAGAACGAATGAGAGAGATGTATGCGAGAACAGCTGAGCGCGGGCATGGTGACGAAAAAACAAATGTGATCGGGAAGATGCCCAGTCGAGAGTTGGATAGACGAGTGACTTGAGTGTAGCAGAGTATGAGAGTTAAATATATGTATTTTGTAATTTCTATTAAATCTATCTCCAACTTAGTGTGTTTATCAGTCGATCCACCAACACATTTTACTCGAACAAACGCCCGATTTATTGAAACAACTTACTTTACTAAGTAAATTTCACACAGTTGTTTTCTTTTCTAACTCCTCGGGTAACAATATAAAAGTAGCTATTCCGAATAATTATTTGTGCATCGTATTGTTGGTTTACTTTGTCTGGAGTAAAATCCACCCGAGGGGAACGTCAGACAGGAAACGACGGTGGCGATCGTCACAGCTGGGTCGTTCACAGCGTTCAAATTAGCGGGTTTCAACGTTCACCAGGATGACGTGGTCCCGATCTCGCGATCGATCGAGTAACAGACGCCTGTCGGACTGGTTTTTTTTTTTTTTTTTCTTTTCGAAATAATTCCAACTTCTTCCGAGAAGATTAAGCGGCTTTTTATGACAGTTTTGCGGTATATCGCGCGCGTTAAATTTTAAATCCCCCGTGTCGCCGTGGTTTTACGACGCGATCGTAAGGGAAAGGCTTGCTCGCGAGCGATGATTGTTTAAGTATCGTGGTTTAAACCAATTCTCGGGCACCTGTTCGTTCCTTCCTGACATTCACATAAATACGCGAGACGTTTACTTTTATTTGACGAGCGAACTGCGAACATTTGAGAAACCGAGAACATTTGGAAGATCGTTTCGTACGGTCATCGATTGGATGTAAGTTTATTTCAGAGGACACCTGGCACTGAGAGGATATTTATGCAATCTTCACGAACATAATTGAGGAACTGGAAGCTGAAAATTATTTCATCTGTTGGATATTATAAGGAGCATTATATTTTGGATACTTGGACGTTTTTTCCATATTTTTTCCGTATTATTAAGAAAATAATTAAAAATTGAAAACATAAAAATTTGATTGCTTGATTTGCAATACGCGTTTGTAGAACGAAAATGTTAAAACGAGGAAATATCCAAAGTAAACTGCTCAATTCGTTGGAACTCATTGTTAGTCTAACGATGAATGATTTCTATTAATATTCGGAAATCACAGTGATATTCCAATAACTATTATCCTGCGTAATTGTGTAATGAAATTAATCGTTTCTTAATGTATCGTAAAATTACGCCGTCATAGTCAGTGGATTATTTTATTATGGTGATTAATGGAAACGTAAATTATATTTACTCATTGTATTTATTATTCAGGATAGTAAAATTTAACGACGAGCTTATTAATATTTTCTATTTGAACTCGTTGTGATATAATGTAATTTCTATTTATTCATTATTGCATTTCATTATTATTTTGTATTTTATATATTTATTTGTTTATTATTTTACATTTTATATATTTATGTATTTATTATTTTGTATTTTATATATTTATGTATTTATATATTATTATTTATTTTATATTTTATATACTTATGTATTTATATATTATTATTTATTTTATATTTTATACATTTATGTATTTATATATTATTATTTATTTTATATTTTATATACTTATGTATTTATATATTATCATTTATTTTATATTTTATATATTTATGTATTTATATACTATTATTTATTTTATATTTTATATATTTACGTACTTATACATTATTATTTATTTTATATTTCATGTATTTATTGTATATTATATTTCATTATTTTCGTACAATTTTATTATATTTTACAACGTAATAAATTCACTTGCAACGTAATATCAGTTCGCGCAAAATGTAAAATTCGCAGCTCGCTGATAAATTTTCATTAATGCTCGCGATTTTTTTGACACGCCATCATTTTAATAGGACTCCTCGGCCCAGTTTCGAAACACTGTCGTGTTCATCACACATCGAGACAAAAAGCACAATTTCTAGACACAATTGGAGTGTGCAACCAGCTTATAGAAGAAAGAGTCACTCGTGTCATGTTCACAGACGGTGAAATGGCCTTGAGCTACCAATCCACTTTAGACAAAGAATAATAGGTACACGATTGACCTATAGTGCAAGTCAAGGAAATCTCTCGCGATACTTCCGCGAGGCCATTTTTTTTTTTTTTTTGTTTTTTCTTTCCTGAACAAACGAACTTGATCGTTGCTGTCGAAATGAATTCTGATTCATCGCAGTTGTACAACGACAAAATGTGGATCGAAGGAAAGTTGGGAAAGTTCTCGAGATTCAGAATCAATTAAATGAATAATTGAATTGACTTGTCGGTTAAACGAAACAAAAATAAATCGACGTGATAAATAATAAAATGTTTATATTTTTTTTTTCATTCAGCGTGCGTGGATACTCTTGTCTTTTCAAAGAAATTCACTCGCAATTGTGAGAACAATTATCCATAATTAACTAGACTGTGGATTATTATAAAAATTCATAGTTTTGTTAATAGCGATTAAACAATTAGCGGAGGGAAAAATTGGAAAATATTTGGATCGTAGAAAGCATGTATAGATATTTCATATAAAAATTCACACATTAAAAATTCACACTTTATGCTAAAGTCAGAAAGTGAAAATGAAAAGAGAGAGAGAGAGAAAGTGTATTTGATTGCAAATTTATGCGATTTAAGCAACAAGGATCAGAAATGTCAGACAGTTTCTGATACTTCACTTTCAAAATCGAAAGCTGGAAGTCAAAGAAGCGCGATAAATAACGACAAAGGGAAATAAAAAATACTTTTCATTCGGCTTAAGCAACATGTTGCGAGAAGTCAGAGGCTTCTGCACAGAAAAAAAATAAATAAATGTCGCCTGCGGGATCTCGTAACATACGTGTTTTCACGTATATGTGATATTCATACTGCAGAACGTGAGATCGATTAACGAGTATATATTTGAGAACGTGTCGAGCCAGTTTAATCAAGACCCACCGTGTAATTGACACTTGCAGGGAAGTTATTAAAAGCGTGCTTATAGTCGCAAGATCGTTACCTTATCCGAGATCGATTGGCACGATTTTTTAACCTTCGAGCGGACGCGAGATATAAATCAAACGGGAAATGTTTCGGAATTTCTTTGCGACGTTAGTACGCGGTGACGTGTTCTGGTCAAATGAAAAGTTTAAGAGGTGTAAAATCGGCCAACTTTTTCGTGAGAGATGTTAACTGCTGGACTATGGATTTTTATATGAATCAATTTTTTTTTTTTTTTTTTTATAAAGTCATAAGAAATCAGGTTGGACGTTATGGTGCATTTAATGACGATTTCTTCAGGTGAATGTATACATATCGAATAATATGTATAATATAATAATATAAATATAAATATAAAATATGAAATATAATATATAAATAATATAAATATAATATACTGAAACTCGAATTGATTACTAACTTGAAAATCAAAGTTATGATTGACATGCATATCTTTCCACTCAACATATACTAAAGTATAGCTGGTATATTTTTGTATAAATGAAGGTATATTGCATGTGATTTTATAACATAGACATGTAATTAAAATTTACTATGATTGAACATCACAAGTCCATAATAACTTTACTTACTGCAATTATTATCTTTCAAAGATCATCTGTTCTGACTGGTGTTCAATTTTCAAATTTAAACTGGCTTGTCTTCAAATATAATAAAGTAAAATTAAAAAAAAAATATATATATATATATATAAATTGAAAAATTCACGAGTCTTAAAAAGTCAAGCGAAAGAGAACGTTCCTCTTCGTAAAAATCAGAGATTATGACCAAACTCGAGAATCAGAATACCTTTTACAAAATACATCAACGTTCGTCTGGATCTCGCGCCTCGCTCGTTGTTTCGATCGTGTCTCGACTTTGTTCTTAAAAATACGACTAATTGCGTTAATCGATTATCTCTCTGGCCTTGAAGCGCCATTACACAAGAGATCAGCTTCTGGCAACGATACGATCTCTGGCGAAACCTGTCGATTTTTATCGAATCCGGATGACAGAGGCGCGAGAACAGTTCGTTGGATGAATACCGGTAATGCAATTTATAATATATCGGTCTGGTAGTCGATGCGGAACCAACTTTCTTAACCTTCAAACCTTTCTATTACTGATGGTGGATGATGAATAGCGTTGTTGATTGAATCGAATCTCTGAATTATCTGAAGGAGAGGAGGGGAGATTCGTTCGTGGTGAACGCGAGTTTGACGACGTTTGACGACGTTTGTCGACGTTGGGTTTGCGTTATTTAGACATGGGAAATTCAATGGTAACTGTAAAGTTTCTGTGATATTTAGTTTCATTCTTTTATAATTCGATTGTTGTTAATTAACATCATTGGTTGTTATTTTGTTCTATTAGTCTTTCAGGCTGCAGATTTTCACGATGTATTTATTTATTTTATCGTAAATTTAAAGTTCCTGAGATATTCAGCTCTATCTTTTATAATTCGATTATTACGAAATCCGATGTAATTAACATTATCGGTTATTGTCTTTTGTTCATCTTCAAGACCGCAGATGGTACATCAATATATTTGAAGCATAATAATCCCTACTTATTTCATATGTATTGCTTATTTTGCTTCTGTCGCGTTACAATCTCTCTTAACACTCGTCGAATATAATTAATTTCTATCCAGATGAATTCGATAAAGACGACGAGTCGTTGCGTACGGTTCTGTGGTCGCTCGTTATGGTCCGCAATCAGTTACTGCGCGCAAGAGGTCTTGCCCTTAAGATCTCATTTCACCCTCGAACGACGTCGTTTCGATATCTGAACGGCGCCAATTTGAAGAAACAACAAGTTTGCAAGTGTGACCGGATAATCAGACCTCGGTGAACGGTGACAAACGCGCTTTTAAAGGATCACGGAGGAGTATTTCCGCGAGCCGCGCATTCTCTCCACGATCGTTTCTAACCGTTTCGCTCAAGAACGCGGTTTGCCCGCAAAAGGGTCCTTTTACACGTCCGTCGCCGGCTTTCTCCTTGGATCTTCTAATTGCGAGCAAAACCGATTCTTTTCTGTCTTTTTTTTTTTTCTTCTTCTTCTTCCTCTCGCTGGCTGCGTTTCTCTTTTCCGGTTTCCACAAGGGAGACCGCAGACGTCTCTGCCAGGATGGTTCTTTTCTTTTCTCGTTCTTCTTTCGCCAACGGTGGCCGAGTACCGTTCTTTTCCAACGATTTTCAACTGTTGTGATTAGAATGAAAAAGTCGTGCAGCAACGACTATTTCTTTTTTTTTTTTTTTTTAGTAAGCTATGTTTTCGATTAGTTATATTTGTTCGGTCAATCACAATTAAGCTTTTTTGTACATCTTTGTAACTAGCATTAGTTATAATTAAGATGTTTGTGCATTTTTGGGAAATATTCACCACTTGCGCTGGAATGGCGTGTCACGCACGTCCCAAAAATTGCGACGTTTTCTCAGTTTTGAGTGTATTTAAACATAACTCAGGCGAAACAAATTTAGAAATTTATCGCTTCTTTGATTTCTATCCAGTGATATCGACGAGGTCAAAATGAGAGCGACCGAACTATTCGCAGTTTGGTCACTCGTTATGGTCCGCGAACCAGTTGCCCAGCGATAAATTAAGAACACGACCACGCTGTAAAATGACAGCAAGAAAGTTCATTGAAACACGCTACGCGCGAACGAAAAGAAAAAAAAAAAAAAAAGGAAAAATGTTGCATTTCGCCTCAAACTCGTTGGTTTGGAGTGAGATTCGCTCGACACGCGGTTCACAACTCGGTGAGAATCCCGAGCGGACGATACTGACTCACTCCACCACGTCATTTCGATTGCGTGTTTCGCGTCACGGCTAAGAGAAATCATACTAAGTTCACCGAGTTATTTGCATCTTCTCCTTGTTCAGTCGAGACAGGAATTAATACGCGGGGCATTGTGAGCATGATCGTGGAAAGTTGTTTCGCGAGAGTGGATGCATGTTAGTTTGAAGGACGACCGTGTCCCCGGGAGTACTATCGGACGCGAGAGGAAGAAAGGTACAAATTGGCGAAACAGATGAGTATGTAATATGGAAATTATGTGAAACTGTGGGACACGAATCGGTTTCATTTTTGAGGATACTTTACAAATCGAATCAGACGTTTGTGTCCACTGTCTGAGGAATTGTTTGTCGAGGATAAAAGAAAAATCGAGGGTACAAAGTAAAATGAAAAATTATTTCATTCGAGGTAACCATGTTAATGGTAATAAAATAATTTGAAGATGGGTTGCTCGTTTAAATAATTAATGTAAAATTATTTCAAGACTCAGAGATGACGTATATATACTAATATGTATAATATAAATATATATATATTTATATTAAAATAAAAATATATATATATTTACTATATATATAATATAAAAATACTATGTATAAAATATAAAAATATATATATTTACTATACATATAATATAAAAATACTATGTATAAAATATAAAAATATATATATTTACTATACATATAATATAAAAATACTATGTATAAAATATAAATATATATATATTTACTATACATGTAATATAAAAATACTATGTATAAAATATAAAAATATATATATTTACTATACATATAATATAAAAATACTATATATAAAATATAAAAATATATTTAATATATTTAATATATATATAATATAAAAATACTATATATAAAATACAAAAATATATATATTTACTATACATATAATATAAAAATACTATGTATAAAATATAAAAATATATATATTTACTATACATATAATATAAAAATATGTATAAAATAAAAAAATATATATATTTACTATACATATAATATAAAAATACTATGTATAAAATATAAAAATATATATATTTACTATACATATAATATAAAAATACTATGTATAAAATATAAAAATATATATATTTACTATACATATAATATAAAAATACTATATATAAAATATAAAAATATATATATTTAATATATATATAATATAAAAATACTGTATATAAAATACAAATATATATATATAACTATATATAAAATATAGAAATATATATATTTAATCTGTAAACATATATAAATAATTATGTTTCAAATATTTTATTCAAACAACACCGTTCGCGACTTGGTTTGCAGTTTAAGACCAACATGCTGAGGCTCATACTAGGTCGACACACGTCGAACGTCGCACGACAGTCGAGGAAACAAAAACACCTAGTTGGCAGAAACGTCGAACAGTCGGTGAGATGCGGATTAATTTATCGCTACAAGCCAGCGTTATGTCGCTCGTTACAAACACGTTCGCCCGTAGCCGCGGGTCAAAGGACTTTGGTACAAGGTGAAATCGAACTCGGCGTACGTACGTACAACACGCACGGAAACGCCATTCTCATCGTTTCCTCGTCTGCGAACGCATCGTCGTGTGTATCGCATTTACTTGCTGGCCAAGTGGAAAGTGCTCCGCGTTTTAGAAGCTCACGTGCCCCAGACGTTAACTCTGTCCAAGGTAATTGAATTATTCTCTAGCCGGTGCCGGTTTCCTTCGTTTTCCCTTTTGGAAAAGTCGTTTTAGAGATTCGTGCGACAATTTTAGAGGAGTACCGAGAACTTTCTTTTTCTTTCTTTTTTTTTTTTTTCTTTTTAGGGTAAATGAGTATCAGGGTTTTCAAGATTCTTAGGGTATCTTTTATAGATTCATAATGAGTTTAGGTATCGTATAATTGTATTATATTGTATTATATTGATTGTGAATTTTGATGTACTACGATTTCGTAATATTCATCTTGTTCTGCTCGAACATTGACAAAAGTCTTGATTTAAAATTCTTGAAATTTACCTAGTAATATAATAAACTCAACGTAAGCAAACGTGAACAAATCTTAACATAATCAAATTTAGTTAATAATATACTTAATAATGTGTCAAGATTCGCAATCAATGCTACACACACACATACATATATATATATATATATAAAAATTCCTTCTTTTTCCTAATTTTTCTCGAAGAACACTGAATTCTTGATGTTACAAGCCTACAAAGGTCTTCAAGTTAACTCTGATAAATTCCTTCTTGTAAGTGTACAAATATAGATTTTTAATGTAATTTAGTGATACTGATAAAGTTTCCTAATTATATATAATTATATAATTATGTGTACAAATATAGATTATATATAATTATTTAGATTATACGGATTATATATAATTGTATAATTATACTTTATCAGTATCACTAAATTACATCAAACATCTATATTTGTACACTTACAAGAAGGAATTTAACAGAGTTAACTTGAAGACCTTTATAGGCTTGTAACATGAAGAATTCAGTGTAGTTCCTCGAGAAAAATTGAAATAAAAATCTGTCGGAAAGGCTAGCAATTCAGTCCCAGATACTAAACAGTAGAGTATATGTAATATGGTGTATAAAATATAATAAATATTATATTACAAACGTATACAATGCATTGTACTATATCATAAATATATTGTACAACATACAATATACACTACAGTATATACAATATGATATATGAAACATAACAAACGTTATATTACAAACATATAATGTAAAATAAATATTCATTATTACGTTGTGATATATGTACTGCAAGACAACGTAAAAATGAACATCAGGCAAACACGTGGAAATCAATCAAGGTGAATCATCGGCCCAATGAGAACGGAACCGAATCTCCCGCCGTGTTTCTCAACGAATCGCTGCACCACAATCGCCACAATGCCGGTTTACTTTTTACTTTTCGTGCTTCCCGTTTCCCGTTACGCCGGGGCCAAGATTTCGCAGATTTTTACGAGCCGCTTTATACGCCGTAATAACACGTTCGCGAGGTCTCTTATATTGCTTCATCTCTCGACGTTATGATCCCGTAATCATTGTTCCCCTCGCATTTTCTCCACTGCGCCGTGCCTCTGTCTCTTTTTTTCATTCCCCGGGCGAGTCTTTGTTCCGCGGTTCTTGCAACAGCGTATCGCCGATGATTGATTCGCCGCACGGGGACGGCAAGAAGTTCAAACGATTCATGGTCGAACTGTTCATCAAGGTCGTCGTTATCGTTTAAACCGAAACATTCGTGACGGCGGTTTTGCGGGGGAGTTTTAGAATCGCGCGTTTTAGTTCCGGTTCGCTTCAGTCTCTGTTGGTTTCACGAGGCTGAGGAAACTAGGGGGGAAAACTTGTCTTTCCAACAATGTCTGATCTCAATTTTTACAATTTGGGGAAAGTTGAAGCGCGAGGAATGAATTTCTCTACCAATGACTGAAGTAGAAAAACCGTCGCTCGAACTAGGAGAAACTTACAAGTACAAGGCTTCCGAAGTAGAGTAACTGCTGCAATTCTTGATTGCTGGAAGCTTGATGACCGAGATCAACCGTGAAAGAAATTAATATGCGTGGAGTAAGAGAAACTTCTGAATTTCTATGTGCAAAAATGTTCAAAGTAAAGTAACTTAACTCGAGGAATTGTTCTCACGGCGGATCCCGATGGATCTGACTTTGAAATCGCGGCGCGTGTCAATGTCGACGATTGCCTGGTTGGCAGTCAGTGTCAGTGACGCAACGGAACGCCTGCAAAGGCCAGCCTGTTAATTACCTGTGTAAACCTTCCCCGGGAATGGCCGATTGTTGATAAACCACGTGGACGCGTAACGAGGTTTTCTCTTTTTTCCGCGACTCCTTCGAATTTGAGCGTTTCTTGTCGAGTTGCAAAAATTAGCAACAGTGTGGTCTTTTCTTCTGTTTTTTTTTTTTTTTTTTTTATTCTATCGCTTCTTCTCGTTTCCTTCGACAATCTGTATGCACAGCGGATAGAAGAGAATACTGGTACACTTAGTTTTCGTCTCGCAATACTTTTGTTTCTACAAATAGTTCACCGCGTGGACAGTAGCAATTTTCAGTGATAATAATAGTACGAAAAAACAATGTAAATAATTTAGTGATAATATAGCAATTCGGTAGTAAATAATTCAACAATAATATAACATAAAGATAATATAAAAGCATACAGTGATAACAATATTAAAATTTCGAAAGTCAAAATTAATATGTACGAGGGATTTGCTTTTACAGCTCTGTTATTATTCGAACGGAATGTATAAATATTTTTCATTGTTTAAAGGCGAGTGTTCTTCCTCAAATATATTTTTTCCAATAACATTCTGCCCAATTGAATACAGATTTGAGCACTGCTTAATTATCCCAATTAATTCTCATCAAGTTTCATCGTGTTTTGTCAAAATGCCAACATCATTCTCCATCAATTTTCTTCAGTTTTCCACTCAATTTCTCATCGCCACGGAGTTTATTATAAATCACGTT
Source organism: Tetragonisca angustula (assembly GCA_036937485.2). Lineage (NCBI taxonomy): Eukaryota > Metazoa > Arthropoda > Insecta > Hymenoptera > Apidae > Tetragonisca > Tetragonisca angustula. The sequence goes on from JAWNGG020000028.1 coordinate 1,494,054, forward strand.
CATAATAAATGCAGCCTCGGTCTGCAAAGAATTTCTATATACACGGCGGAAGTTAAATTCGAGTGCGCAATCGAATTCAACAGCATTATGCAACAGTCCACGTTCTTGCCTCTTATCGTTGTTTTTGTCATTCGTCTCTCGTTCGTGTATGCAGATTAGATGAAAATGGTGATAGATTACGTTGCGCTAGGAATGAGCTGCCGGTGGAAAAGCGCGAACGACAAATAGAAAGAATAGTGAAAGGGAGGGAAACGAAGGTCACGTTGCAATGGCAAAACGGAGTAAGAAACGGATAACCACGATATCCTTAACTTGAGGACGTGGCCTTGAACAACCGAAATCTCCGATTCACGGCGTTGAGAAGAAAATTAATCGCGTGGCAGCTGATAATTTTTATATTATAAGTTACATCAATTATAATGTAATATTATAAATTAAAAAATTTATAATATCATTATATTATGATATAGTATTATAAATTATATTAACAATATTAGTTTAATAATAAATAATAGTAATAGTTTTAGTAATATTAATGAAATTATCAATTGCTACGCGATTAATTTTTTTTATTAATAATAATAACAACATTGTATTCTAAATCAACAGTTAATTTAACATTGGAGTGGAAAATTGATGATTTTATGTTGATCCTCAAGTTCATTTTGAGGTGCTTGATTTTATTTGTAGAAAGTAGGCTCGCCTGTCAGGTATTTTGTTAATTTTTCGCGAATAACGTGAAAAGTATTCAAACAGAGAACAGTTTTAAAATTTGATGTTCCAACAACACTCTAATTTTTATTCAAATGTAACAATCTGTTTCTATTCAGATATATTTCGAATATATTTTTCATTGCAATTTAAATATTGATAAAAGTAATTTCAGTAAATTAAATTTATTTGAATATAACTGTTCAATAATATATTTGAATTATAATTGTCTAATTAGATATATTCAATACAAATTCGATCAAATTAAAGGCAAGTAATAAGAATAAATTTTAATGGAACTTCAATTCGTCTGGAATTTCAATGAAATTCGCAAACAATTGACGATTGACGATCATTTCTAATCTAATCATTTCTAATAATTAATTTCTAATTTATTAATTTTTTTAAGTTTAATATTTTTTATTATATTTATAAATTTTTTTAGATTATTTCCTTATATTTTTTCTATAACTAGACATTTATTATTTAATTTATCAATATCATTATCTTTATGATTGAGATTTTTTATTTATCAATTATTTAATTATCCAATTAATTTTTTAAGTCATTTAGTTCCATTAAATTCTCCTAAATTTTTAATACATTTTATAGTAATTATTGAATTAATTAGATTAATTATTCGACCTTGAACTTTGTCTATTCGTTTATCATCAAATTTAATTTCTGGACGTTTAATTTCAATTTTATTAAGAAATTTTATGATAAATTGAATTAATATTTCTATAATTATTCAAAATATATTATTGATTTTAGAAATTTCTATATCAATTATTCAAGCATATGTATTTTCAATTTTATTAATATTATATTTTAATGAATCAAATTAATTATAATTAATTTTATAATGAAAAAAAATTTTCCATTTTTTTTAGTTAAAATTAGACCATGACCAATTATTATATCTATAAATTTAATAAATTTATTAATTAGAATGGTCAAAGTTAAAAATTTTAACAACTCTGTAACGAGAGATCACAGTACAGTTTCTGTTTTATAATTTCTCCCACAAAATCACGATACGGACGGTGGCCAAAGAATTAGCATGGAATTTCGATTTGTCTTCAACTTTCGTGTCATTTTGCAACGACCTACATAGAAATTATTTCCCATTCTCCTAACTGGCGTCTGGATAAACAAAGAGCGCGTTAAATAATAATTGAAATCATAGAAGGTACAGAGGATTGACCTCGACGACGAGAAAACCTCGTCCTCTAAAACGACGATGGCTATCGTCGCGGAAGGGAAAAAGCCGCCTGTGAAACACAATGACAGTCGACGAACAATCGACCGTCGGAGGAAATCAGAACTCTTCAGCGAGAAGAGGCTGGGTTAGGAGATCGAGGAGAGGAAATATGAGAGAAAACGAGAAAGAGGACGAAAGACGAGGTCGAAAGAGTCCCGTGCAATTAGCAATTACCGGACCGACGGACTGAAATTATGTCCGTGAGAGTGGAAAGAATCGAAATATAGTCGAACCTTGGCAGCTAACATTTTCAAACAACAAATAGAATCGTCTGTTTCGTTGAAGTACTGCGAATTTTATTCGGAAATTCTTCGAGGAACGAGAACGATCTGAGAGGAATTTAATTGAGTGTCGATTATTCAAATTGGATGATTATTCAGAACTCTGAATTTCATTAATTTATTTAATATTCAGAGTTTCGAAATATCGAACTGTTCGTAGTATTTCGAGTTGGACTGGTTACTTTTAAAGAGGTAATAACGTTTGGAATTCTAATGGTTCCTCAATTGTAACTCTGAATATTAATTTACTTAGATATTGATTTATTTAAATATTAATTTATTCAGATATCGATTTATTTAAATTTTGACAGATTTAAATATCAGATGTTAGTTATTACAGATAGAATACACGTTCGTGGAACAGATTGTCAAGAAAATTATCAATTTTCTGCCATCTCTGTGAAATCGTCGAACCGTGTGAAAATTATTTTCAAGGAACTAGCATCGATTGAAATTTTACTCGAAAGGACTTCGTATAATACAATACGTTCTCGTACGCCCAGTCTGACGCGTTAGTTGCGTCTTTTTTCTCTTTTCTCTTTTTTTTTCTTTTTTTACCGACCGTCGCGATTGCAAATTGCGATCCGCTTGACGAAGAAAGTCCGCTGGACGTTGCTGGTGCTCTCTTATCGCTTGTAAATGATCGACGATTATTATTCCTGGCTCTTGGACTGTAGTTCCTTTTTAGTTGGCTTGTAAAATTGGAGGACTTGGAGGATGTCTGTGTGGGAAGAACGTAGGTTTCTTCGACTTTTTTTCCATGAGATTATACTCAGATTAGAATTGACTCGGACCGTACGAAAATTTTCTCGAGTTGGAAAAGAAACAGAATGTCGATGCAGTTGCAAAATTTATTACCACTACAGTCACACATGCGCTAAACGCGTGCTTAAAATTTCGAGTCAATTGGTCAAGCAGATTTATGGACATCGTTCTGAAAGACGTAGCTTCCCGAAAAAATGCCTTTCAAGTTCATTGTTGCAGCAATGACGCCGGTCGTCGCGTCCTTCAGCCACAACTTCGTCAATTTCGGGAGTTCAGGTGTAAGGTCACTGTGTCCTCTGAGAATACGCAAAGAAAGAAAAAGAGAATAGATGGATTTTTCTCAAAAGTTCACACTAGAATACCACCACTACTGTACTAACAATTTCGACGAAGGTAATTCAGAGCTCTCCCCCGGAGCAATTAAATCGTTTCGCTCGAAGGGGACCAGAGAATCCGAGCGATCCGCGGCGCTCACCTGCCGCTCCTCCTCCCTGGCTTCTTTCGACTGCTCTCGGGAGGGAAAAAGCGAAACGAGGCGAGTTCAATTCCATCGCAACATCGGCGCGTCGCTCGTACACCGGGGACTGATACTTCGCCTTGGGACGAGGAGCGTTTCAAACCTTCGCTTCACCCTGCGGAGGAGCCCGCGCGTGTCCAATTGTTCAACCGGGCAAGTAGGTTAAGGGGTCTGCCGCGGCTTAATTGCCCGCGCGGTTTTATCATTTTTTTAATTGACCGAGACTTCCACCCGAGAGAGGGGCCTTCCTTTAATTACACACGTGCACACAGCGACAGAGAAAGCTATTCCGCTATTTGGCGTGCTCCTCGCGGCGTTACGTCTTTCTCTCGGCGCGTCGATGCTCGCTGCCTCTCTCTCTCTCTTGATTTTCTCTTCCTAGCTTCCTAGGCTTTCGCGCAACGAAATTTAGAATTACTGTGCAGCCAGAGCGGAGAATGCTCGCCGGGCACGAGCAAAATGGACATAGCTCTCTTGAACGATGATTTGTTGGTTAATATACTGAGAGTCACGAAAGCGCTCGAACGTATTAGTATTAAAATTGTATATATATGTATATATTCAGTTAATTATTCAATGTAACATTTTACGACTATTAAATCATGCAACGACATATAATATAAATGTATAATAATGCTTAATATATAATATACGATGTTTAATATTTTAATAATATTTAATGTATAATATGAAAATTATATATCATTGTTACACGTTACAATACCAGTATCATGTACATACAATTTATATATATTTTTTATATTATTGTTTACATATATAATACAATACATATAATTTACATAATATTTATATATGTATATATGTATATATTAATATGTGTAATTTATATACACACAATTTACATTTTTTATATTACTTATATATTTAAATTGTATGTATATAATACTGGTATTCTAACGTGTAATAATGATATATAATTTTCATATTATACATTAAATATTATTAAAATATTAAACATCGTATATTATATATTACGTATTAAGCATTACTACACATTTATATTACATGTCGTTGCATGATTTAACAGTCGTAAAATGTTAGATTGAATAATTAACTGAAAAGTAATATCGATTAAATATATTGTTGAATGTATATTATAGCTTTATATATTAATATGTTGGTATTTGATCGGTGACACCATTTGTTAAATATATAAAATATACATATATATATATATGTATATAATGTTGATATATAATATAAATATACAAATAATAAAAATACACAGGAACAAGCATAATATGTTCTACTTCTAGGTACTGCATATTAATATACAATAGCATTATGCATATATATTACACGTATTAACAATATTATACGGTACGAAAACATTAATATTTGATCAATGAATTAATTTGATTTCATAAGAACGTATTTAACATCGCAAAATGAAATCAAAACTCGGCCGATCGCGTAAAATACATACACGTCGTCAGCAGATCGAACGATCGAAGGAATTGCCGTGTATGTTTCACTCGTTTCGTAGAGAAATTAATAATAATACGTAACGCGCGCGTAACGAAAGGTCAAACGAAATTAGTAATATCAACAGGAAGCGGAAACCGCTCGCACACTGCAAATTTGCAGAAGTACTTGGCACATTTCTAGCCATCAATCTCTTCGTCAGCCATCTTGCGTCATCGCGCGAAGAGGAAGAGAAAAAATGAAAAGGAGGAATGAAAGAAAAAGGAGAGAGGAAGAAAAAAAATGAATCGCCACGCTTGTGTAACGAGAGAAATTTCAAAAAAAAAAAAGAAAAAAAAAAGAAGGAAAAAGGAAAAAAAAAATACAAAGATATACCCCGGCTAAATCCGCGTGATGGTAATAGCAATGCATCAATTTGCGCTTGCGCAATCGGAAATTGGCGAGCGGCCTACGCGCAAAAAAGGAAGTCTAGCCGACGATTTCTTAACCACGCTATAGGAAACAGCAAACGTTAGCTTGCGTTTCGAGATCTGCTCCATTAACCGCCTCGATCGTTTTGTCTCGAACGTTTGGAACTTTGTTACGATCGGTTTCCAACTCGAACCGATTTTTTTTTGTAATGATCGAGGAACAAGAAAGAAAGAGGAGAGGAATAAGGAACAGTGAGATTCGTGGATGCGTAATTCAGGTCTATAGAATTTTACATTACGATATATTACTATGGAATATAATATAGAATAAAATAAAAATATATTTCATTTAATATTAAATAAAATAAAAATATACCTTATTTGATATTAAATAAAACAGAAATATATTTTATTTAATATTAAATAGGAATGTATCTTATATTACATTATTACACATTTTTTTTCTTTTACATTATTATTATTATATATTATTTTATTTTATATTACAATATTACATATTATTTTATTTTATATTACTATTATTACTATTATATTTATTTCATGTTATACTATTATATTTATTATATTACATTATCACATATTATTTTATTTTATACTATATTATTATTATTTTATATTACTATTATTACTATTATATTTATTTTATATTATACTATTATATTTATTATATTTATTATATTACATTGTTACATATTATTTTATTTTATATTACTATTATTACTATTACACTTATTTTATATTATACTATTATATTTATTACATTTATTATATTACATTGTTGCATATTATTTTATTTTATATTACTATTATTACTATTATATTTATTTTATGTTGTACCATTATATTTATTATATTTATTATATTACATTGTTACATATTATTTAATTTTATATTACTATTATTACTATTACACTTATTTTATATTATACTATTATATTTATTACATTTATTATATTACATTGTTGCATATTATTTTATTTTATATTACTATTATTACTATTATATTTATTTTATGTTGTACCATTATATTTATTATATTTATTATATTACATTGTTACATATTATTTTATTTTATATTACTATTATTACTATTACACTTATTTTATATTATACTATTATATTTATTACATTTATTATATTACATTGTTGCATATTATTTTATTTTATATTACTATTATTACTATTATATTTATTTTATGTTGTACCATTATATTTATTATATTTATTATATTACATTGTTACATATTATTTAATTTTATATTACTATTATTACTATTACACTTATTTTATATTATACTATTATATTTATTACATTTATTATATTACATTGTTGCATATTATTTTATTTTATATTACTATTATTACTATTATATTTATTTTATGTTGTACCATTATATTTATTATATTTATTATATTACATTGTTACATATTATTTTATTTTATATTACTATTATTACTATTACACTTATTTTATATTATACTATTATATTTATTACATTTATTATATTACATTGTTGCATATTATTTTATTTTATACTACATTATTATTATTATTACGTATTATTTTATTTTACATTACATTATTATTATTACATATCATTTTATCTTATATTACATTATTATTGTTATATGTCGAATCGTGCACTTTTCCGCTACAAAGTTTCCCATAAACGCGTTATGCATTAGAATCCACAGTCTAATAATCTGCATACGTGTCCGTCACGGTCGCATCCCGCATGCCTATTGTATCAGGTCGGAGCCTCGTTTTTCTTTTTTTCTTTCTTTTTTTTTTTCTTCTTTCTTTTTCCTCTTCGTTTCAGCACGTACATACGTAGAACGCCGCCGATTTCGTAAGTGTAGCGTGGCGATCGCGAAGTGTTCCAGCGCGTTCACGCCGCGAGGTATATAGGAATTGGGCCGAGCATCCGTTTCCTTCCTGCAGCGATCCTGACTCGAAGAAGGGAACACTTTTATCTCTGTTGCTTTATTATACTGCAACATCAAACGATACGTAGGATTTCTTTTTTCTTCTTCTTCTTCTTCTTCTTCTGTCGTTAAAAACAACATACGTACGATTGGACGATCGTGTACATAATTTCAACTCGACCTACCTCCGCGGGGAAAGAAATTTCCTTGTTCCCATGTTCGTGATTTTCATGGAACAATCCAGCTCGGAGCTGGATTATCTGGAGGTGATTTATCAGAGTCGTCCGACGTGGTGCATTATGCATTATGCCCGCGCAGCATCGGGAGGATCGGTAACGTGGGTTTCATGGAGAACAGGTTAGGCTAAAGGCGAAGAATTTTGCGAAGGGCTTTGAATTCATTTTCCGGGCATTGGATCTGTTTTTATTTCAATTCTTGCCTTGCCTCCAATCACTGCCGTCGGTGATTAATTTCGTGATTAGGTTTGTGAAAAAGAATTAATTATTAATTGAAAAGAACGGATAAAAGAAATTAAGTATTAACGTCAATGAATAATAACGAATTCCTTTAAAGAATTTCTTTTGTTCGTTTTAAATTTAATGTTAATTGAATTAAATATTAAATATTAATAAAAACTAATCGATCACAATATATAAAATAAGGTGTGTTTGATTGTTCTTGTATTTTTGATTATCCCAATTGAAACATATTTCACTCGTGACAGTATATTAGTTTTATCTCGTAAGAATTAATTCACGTAGAGCGATGTGTGACGTGCAACACAATATAATATGTGTTTGGGTATACAGCACGTGAATTGCAAATTACAACTTTTAATTAGCATCAGACTGTAAACGAAGAAGTTCAATTTTCAAATAATCCCGATTAAACACAAATTGAAAGTATAGTGTCAAATGACCAATCGGAATGGAATAATTTAACTTTAACGAAAATCAATAATTTTTACTTTCAACTCGAACGATCTCTACTTTTTTAATTTTAATCAACGAAACGACAAATTAGTTCGCGAAGAAAGACACGTCGTCGATTCTCAATCCAACGAGGACTATAGTGGAGCACAAGTTGAATCTCACACTCGGAGAAAAAAAGAAGGAAAACCAAAATTCCCACACTTTCCTCTCCAAGCACGTTTTCAGACGCCAAAAAACGAGCGAGCCAGTATATCGCGATCTATACATCAACGTGGTTACCTCCGAACATTCTAATTTATCCGCAAACGCAATCGATCCGATCTAACATCGTAGCGCGGGCGTTGTGCATTGCACACGCAGCACCTCGCGAGGATCGGTATCGCGAAATTCATGGAAAATAGGCAGACGCATATCATGACGAGAGAGAGAGAGAGAGAGAGAGAGAGAGAGAGATCCCGTTACAGAGAGAACAGACAGCCGAGATATGGAACGATTTGGTTGGAAATCATGGAACGAGCAAACGTTTCTCTCGGCCTGGCGTTACACATTTTCTGACGTTTATAGTTGCGAAAGAGAGAGAGAAAGGGAGAGATATAGAATGTTTAAAAGGGTTCGAAACATTCGAGAAGATAGTAAAATAGTAGAAGATTGGTTATTGTGTTACTTGTTCAAGACAATTTTCGTTTGAAATATTTCTTTGTACAATGGGGATGGATTTTGTCTAACTTAACCCTTTGAGTGTTCAGTCCGTATCAGGCTATCAGTAATTTGCATAATTGTTACAATTCTGTACGGTACAAAATTTTTGGTTTGAAATATATCCTCATACAATGGGGATGGATTTTGTATAACTTAACCCTTTGAATGTTCAGTCCGTATTGGACTATCAGTAATAAATAGTTCAGTGATTTATGTAATTATTATTGTTATTAACGTAATTTATATAATTAGTCACAGTAGATATGTGTAATTATTACTAGTATCGATATAATTTATATAGTTGTGTAATTTAATATAAGCCACGCAAGTTATATAATAATAATTACTATTGATATAATTTATATTAATAACAATTGGTTTACTTGTTCAAGAGGATAATGTATTGGAATATATTGAACTGACACGTGTTCAAAGATGAGTGTGTATTTTTGATTTGTTACGTGCCTTTCGTTTAGTATAAAATTTCTAAGAATCTCTAATTTGATAATTTGAAGCATTCAAAGGGTTAGATAACTCACCCTGCCTGGAGAGAGGAAGAGAGGAATGTATACTTGCACTCGAAGGTATAAAGAAATTTCTATAGTTGATCACAGATAATATTTGTTAATATAATATATGTAACGTAATATTTGTTGGTATAATGCTTGTTAATATAATATAATATATATACAGATAATATCAAAGTAATAATACGCAATTACATACAGATAAATAATATAATACATAATTACATACAGATACTCAGTTACACAAAAATGGTATATAATACATCAAAGGTAATAAAGTTTTCCAATTACACGTATATTATATGATACATCAATACTTTGCCAATTCTTCGTTTATAAATTATACAATGAGTATACATACGTTGTATTACTCAGTTTATCCAATTTTGAAACGAATGTATTACAATAAATACCTAAAGTTTCAAGACTTTTGATCGAGGGTGTATATAAAGAGATAAAGAGAGAGAGAGAGAGAGAGAGAGGGTGTGGTGAAACTCGAGAGGAGAAACACGAAATTTATCAGAAGCCAGAAGGTGTGCAACGCGTTTCAGCTGCTTTGCATGCGATCCCGTTAAAAGACAAGCCGAGGCGAGGAGATTTCCTTTCGCTTCTGGACAAATTTAAATTGGACTGGCCTTGTATAAAGCTGAATCTATGGGGCAGTCTGCGGTTGAAAGAGGAATCTACGGGCCGCGCGGGGTTTCTACCGGGAAACGATCTCTAGAAAGTGTGGATACCGATGGTGATCCGAGAACCAGGCCGAAGGACATATTCTTCCAGTTATGTTCATTCCGTGGGTGTGGTTGTTTGGAGAATTGTTGGAAGATGTTCGTACTGTTACAAGCAGAGTCAAGTTACTAAATTTTATGCAACAAATTAAAGTAAAACTTGCAATTCTAATCATTTGCAAATGTAATCAGTTTTTAATAAAATTGCCGCGACAAGTTATTCAACGATTTCGAAACGAGGAATAACTTTTCTTCAAACTTGTTCAAACCTCTGCAAACCCGCCGTCAAAATTTCCAAATACAACTAAATTTTTGTATCATGTTAAATATTCGATTACGTATAACGTGCTGAAAATTCGTCCAACAGTCTAACACTTTACTAAACACATGTTCAAACTTTTACAAACGCATCGTCATCGTAACCCAACGATTTCTAAAGACGAAGCAACTAAATTTCAATATTACGTTAAGTATTCGATCACGTATCACGTGTCAAAGTTCAATTCAACGGTCTAATATTTTGCCAGAATCGTCTTCAAACCTCCGCAATCGCGTCAAACCTCTTCCAATCCATCAAACTTGTACGAAAAATCACAAATTGCTCGTTCCCATCGCTTTGCTCATTTGCAATGCGCATCGATCAAACGCACGAACTAAAACAGTCACCAGCGACAGGCTGAAGCTCTCCTGTTTTCTCCTATCAAACATCCTCCTACACGCGAGAGCACGTCTTCGCGCACGCGTCTGTCCGTGGCAACGTAGCGCGAGCGTTTCATTCGCCGCTATTTCCATATTCGTGCTGTGGAAACTATTTTTCACTGCGCTCGGGAACTCTCCTCACTTCAGCCGGTGCGTACGCTCGTCGTGTCGAGATTATCGTGTCTCGTTTGTAGGCGTTTGAGCGCGCGAACGGTGTCTCCTAACGGGACGCGATGCAAATTTCCGCGAAAGCTTCGGGGATAGTTTTCGCGAAATCTCCTACGGGTGGTGAAGATCGATTTCGAACTGTGAATGCACAGTTATCGACTGTTGCCAGTCCACCATGTAGAATTCGATCAAAAATTTTCAGTTTTCGATTGTTAATCTCGTGGCTCGACATCGAACAAATCGTTGACTGATGTCGTGAGTCACATTTATCGTTCGATCTTCTCCGCGAACAACTTCTAAAATCTTGCAGCCCCTTTCGAATTTCAAATTGCAGCGATCAACCTATTTAGGAAGGGTGATTCCGAGCTTCGTTCAACTTTCGTTCGGAGTCGAAAAAAAAAAAAAACGGGAGAAAAATTCTGATGCGGCGAGCCAGATTCGCGGGGGGAAAAAAGAAACTCGATCGCCGCGGAAAGAAGCCTTGCTCGTTCCCCCATAAATCATCGCCACCGCGGTGAAACAGTTTTTCCTCGAGAGAAGAAAAAGAGGGGGGAAAAAATGATCCAACGGAGTTGTTGCGCTTTAAGAGAGCAATAAATAACGCAGTTTATCGAGCATTCCCTCGCCGCGGTTGGCGGAATAAATGATCGCTACGTCATCTGCACGGGCTCGCGATTCCTCCGAGCGAGCTTCGCAACGCAACGAATCGTAGTTTTGCTACATTGTACGCGCGATAGACGCGATTTATTCCGAGTCTGCTCTGTGGTGGGCGCAGCTACTCGGATGGCAATTTAGGAGATGGTTCTTCAATCAGAGTACTTGAGTATTATTTAATTCAATGAGGGGACTAAGTATTTCAACTGACGCAATAAATGTTCCAAGTTCGATAAGATATTTATGTTATGTTGTATTTTGTAATTTACGTTACAATATAATGTAATATATATATTTTATATTAATATAATTAATATAACTTGTATTATGTAATTATATAACTTATATATATTTTATATTAATATAATTAGTATTATATAATTATATAATTTATATTATATATATTTTATATTAATATAGTTAATATAGCTTATATTATATATATATATAATTTATATAATATATTAATATAATTAATATTTTATATTGTAATATAATGTAATATATATCTTACATTATATAATTATACAATTTATTAATTTATATCAAATTTATTATATTATACAAATTATATGGTTTACATAATATATTAATATAATTAGTATTTTATATTTTACGTTAATATAATATATATATTTTATATTGTATTTTGCAGTATATATCTCGTATATATTTAAACGGCAGAAACTGGCAAAAGATGGTCGAACAAAACGAGCAGTATAAGTAATGATGACAAAAACCTCGTCTTCCATTTGGTTATTTTTTGGCCAAACCGATAACGATCTTCGTATCGTGTGCAAATTTTATTATGGAATATTAATGGCAGTCGCCAAGTAATATAAAGCACTGTTGAGAAAAGGACATAGCCGAACAATTAATTTTAATCGAACATGATTTCCAACTAGGAAAAATATCGTCGAATGTCTCCAACGACAAGCTACCTTAGCCGTATGCGAGCAATCGATCGCAACTCGCCACGATCTCGTTCGCTGTTCAAGTCGGATCAACGTGTTCTCGCTAACCGGCTACTCGTTGAAAAGGGATCCACGGCCTCTTTATATCATTATACATCGCGTTTTTATCACGTCGAAATTTAAAGCCGAACGACAGCGCTTGAAAAAAGTCCATCGTTTATCGCTCGATAAATCACGATAAATGCTAGTAATGCCAGTCTCGTTGCGCTTAATGGGTAGACAAATACCTTTTACACGTTGGAGGCGATAGACATCGCAGATAAGGTGTCAGTCAGGCCGGCTCTAGATCCCCAGGTTACCTAGATTTGCTTTAAAGTTTGGTTCTTGCGATCGCGAGAGATTTAGAAAGACAGGCGAGTATGACGAACGTTCGATCGGAATTTTATGCGAGCTGGATAACCCAGCTGAATAATTTAGAGGATTCGATTGCTTTGGTGGCTCTGTTTTAATGGAGAGTATTTTATATCCTTTTATTAATTATTTATTAATTATTTCAAAGTCCTCCAATATTCTTTTATTCTTTCAATAATTATTTTTTTATTTAAATACTTTTATTTTCAATACGTAGAGTATTTTTTTTTTCTTTCATTTTTGATGAAATGTTGAGTCAGGATTTTTCAGTTTATTGGTTAATTGAGGAGAAATAAAGGATTAAGTGAATAAGTATCGTTGGATTTTTTTTTTTTTCTTTTGGAATTTTGTCGAGAGACTCTCGTACGTGTTGAAGAACAAAGACTTGACTTGTTAAGTTTACATTAGTTATTTCGGGTTGACAAATATACCTGCCAATACGTGGAAACTGATATAACACTGGCAATATCGGCTAGAGATCGATTAAGGTGCCTGACAGATAGATTGATAGAGATCGATCAGAGCAACGTGGCCGCTTACAATGAACTCACGATGTTGATTTGTTTCTCAAGCTTGTTTCTGTTTCTTTGAGATACCGGCTGGTGTGTGTCTATTTGTGAACGAGAGTTAATAGGTTTCTTAAATATACTGACAGAATATATTATATATTATACAATGTAACGTAAAGTGTAATATATTATAATATAATATGAATACAATGTATATATATATATTAACGTATGTGATATAAGATTAATATATGAAATAACATATATATTATATATTGAAGTATATGATATACTTTACCACTAGCGTAGAGCTGATATAAATAATTATTTACCTCCAGCGTAGAGTTAATATAAATAATTCAATTTCGACGAAAATTTGGTATAAATAATTATTCAACTTCGACGAAAATTCAGTACAAATAATTATTTAACCTCGATGTAAATTTAGTATAAATAATAATCTAATTACAATATAAATTTAATATAAATAATTCTACATCGCACACTTGTATTTTAACGTTGTCCCAAGCGTGTTCTCATGTTCGAATCCGTCGCTGTTAGGTGCCAGTAAATTACGAATCGCCCTCTCTCACCAATTACCACCGCGATTACCAGGGCACCCTGTACATAGAAAGGAAAGTGCTCCCCCAAAAAATGACTGATTTCTCAATATAGGACCGGGTCTGGACACGCGGTGGCCTCGCCATTCCCCCCTCGTTTATGGCTGAACACACCGCCTACGTGGATCGTCGGCGCCTACCTACTAATTATTAATTAGCAATTAGACCCGGGCGTGCACCGTTCTGCTTTTCTAGGACAGGCAGCAGCTTGCTGAAATCATCGCGTTCCAACCTAATCGCCGTTCGTGCTGGAAGTTGGACAATCCATATTCGACCCCCTTCCCCCATATACGTCCCTTTCCTCACCGTATGTCGCTTATACTTTGTGTCTAGCTTATTAATAATAGTTACGAATAGCTCTTTTTTCCTCTTTTTCTTTCTTTTTTTTTTTTTTTTTTTTTTTTTGGTTTTATTCGCCTCCAAGCCGAATTCGAGCGAGTACGCGAGCTCCCGAAGGTTATTATAACGATCGTTAACAAGACACGTTGCACGAGCAGCGACCGGGTGAATAGGTGGGGTCTGCTCCGGGGCAGAATTCAGCTCGTTGAGAAGCGAGTTTTGTGCCGGAATTTCAGAAAGGAGAATGTATGACACGCACAAAAAACACGTGGATTATGTCGTGAATGTGAAATGAGAAAAGCATATGTAATATTTATATTACAATGTAATGAATATTGTAGTATATACTGTGAATATATTATTATTAATTGCTAATTATTAGTGTTGAATATAACTACAATAATGAATATTGTAATATATATTATATATGTGAATAATAAAGTAATAAATATAATATTATAAACTTATATATATAATATATATTATATGTATAATAAATATAATATATAATATATATATATAAGTTTATAATATTATATTTATTATTTCATTATTCATATGTATAATATATATTACAATATTCATTATTATATATATATAAATAATGAAATAATAAATATAATATTATTAATAATAAAAAATATAATAATTAAATACTAATAATTAGTAATTAATAATAGTATATTTAATATTATATACATTTTTATACATGAAATAAACAATTCGCGTGAAAAATACAAAACAAAAATTACCATTATTTATGCTTGATTCCCTTCTGAATTGAAGAAAGCGTTTCAGCGACGATGAATATCTCGCAATTTAATCACAAATTTGACCACAAAATATTACGATATATATAATTACACAAAATGCATGTCATATAAACAGGAATTGTGAGAGAAATTTTAAAATACAATCCATTCGTAATTGTCCCGAGAAATATTCCAGACAAAAGAGGTTCCCGCAGCGATGACAAAACGGTGTTTTCCAGCGGAGACGAGCCGGAGACGTTTGTCGAAAATATTTTGAACCGTGTACTGCTGGATGTTGCTCGGGCGAGGACCCAACTTGAAAGAGGGAGAGAGAGGGGCAAATGGTTGACAACAACCACGAGCAGAGGACAATGAGCGAATCTGTTGAAAAAGCAACCAGAAACGATGAGAGAAACAGAGGCGGGACGCGGGATGCATTTAAAGTCGTCTTGAACATCCGTTCAGGCTCTCTTCGTCTCCTCCGTCTCTATCTCGCGGACCACGACCGAGGGGCAACGAAGAAGAGCTCGTGCTCTTTCCTCGGCATACGAAATCTGCGGCGCGTCGCGAACGCGTGGTACGTGAAAGAACGCGGCGGTCTCGCCCTCCAGTTACCTTCTTTCGATTATCTCTCCCCCTTTTTTTTCGGTGTGACGCGCGACCGTGGCCATTTCGTTCCGAGACATCCTCTTAACGTTGGAATTTCTCACCGAAATGGTCAAAATTGGATCAATTTTTATATTTGATAATCTTTCAAAGTACAATTCCGCAGATGTAGAATCATGTTGTATTTCTAGTGATTCGAATAATTTTTGTAAAACATACGAACGAATGTTGGACGGATATCTCGCAATTTATTAATATTGAGTTTAGTTAAAGAATCAATAATGTCAAAGAAAAATCTTTGATACTACTGACGTGATAATTTATGTAAGAAAAATATTAACATTTCTCTCGAAGTTGCATTCGTCATGTTTATACTGTATTGCACTGAGAATAAAACAAAAATCAGGAAGCAACAAACTGTATTTATCTCTCAGTACACTTATATATTTTCTTCGTACTCTCACATCAATCGTTCACATTCTTTTTCTCTGTTTGTAGAATGGATATCAAATTTTATACGACGTAGTCAATTAATGTCTGTTAATGTTTGGATATTATTGATATTTTTAATATTTATGTAACTTATATAATATTTAATATTTGTATGATTTATATAATATTTAATATTTACATAATTTATATAATATTTAAAATATTGTTAATATTTGAATAACTTTTACAAAATATACGTAATAAAAGTTCGATGGACATCTCGTAATTATAAAGTTTGCTGTTCATTTTTGCACTCTAATTTTCCCAATGCGATTTTTAATCGTCGGTGTTGACTATTGTATTACACACACACACACACCTTGACAATTTGATTTTCATAAAATTTTCGTTTCGTGGTCCAGCGACGTTCAAAAGAACGTTCCGAAATATTGCAACATCTCTGACACACATTTGCGTGACATCGATGTTAAGATGGTTGAATCTTGCAACGTGCAGCCAACGTTTCGGGTCCACGTGGTTGTGTGTGTACCGTTATCCTTGCGCGATTGAACGTCCTTGCGGCGAGATAACGAATTTACGACGTTAACCCTGCCGGCAGATCTGCCGATCTGCAGCGCGACGACGATGTAAGACGACATTTTTCGTCCAGCTTTATACTTATACCGGAAGCGGCGCCGAGAGTAGCTGGAGTGAATGTCAACCACGAGATGTGAACCTCGGCCACTTTGTCTCGAAGGATTATGGTTAATATACTACGATACACTCATATATGATATATTATAATTTAATATACTTATATGTGGTATATTATAATTTAACTACATAATATACTTATATATGGTATATTATAATTTTATATACCATATAATATGTAGTATAGTATATATATATGTAGTATAATAATATAACATATATATAAATGTGGTATATATTTAATATATAGTATAGTATATATAACACATAGTGCAGTATATGTAATATACTTTTTTAATACACTATATTTTTTTATATATTTATTCAGTGTTCTTCTCTTTGAACCTTCAATCATATAACTTACGTAGTATGTAACGTATATATACCATGGTATATAACATAATATTACTGTATTATAATATATTGTTGTACTATATTCATGCACAGTTTCATCGTGCAAATTTTTTAAATCGACGAAGGTAAGCGTCGTTGCGAGTATTCTGCTCGATCGTTTCTCCTTAAACGAGATTTTCCCCCCTTTCCCGCGATCACTCGCATCGATAAGAAGTTTCTCGAAGGTGAGACGAGGATTAATAAATGCCCGTAAAATCTTGTCAGGTCGAGAAACACGTTGCTAATGGACTCGCGTGAATTATTATAATACGTACCTGGAATTATTGCTATCTCGATGGTTATATGAAAAAATGTCGAGGCGAATGAAATTTATGGATATGGAAGAGGAGCGAGCGATTCGTTAGTTTCGGAATATGCCAAGTGTCGAACAAGTTACTGATTTTGATAATTAACGTCAGCCATTACTACTCGTTGGAATTTAGCGTTTGTTGTTTATGGAAATAATTAGAATTTTGTTAGTTGTTATTTATAGAAATAATTGGAATTTAATGTCATTATCATTATCATTTAATATTCTTATTATTATTAATATTAATATTATTTATTATCATTGTCGACAGAATTTTATTAATTACTATTTATTATTATTCTTACCGACCAAATTTTAGTATTTATCGTTCGTTATTATCGCTAGATTTTGTCATTTGTTTGTTGATTTTTATTGTTTATTAACACTTTCAACAGATCTGGCCAGAAATCGATTTCAATCTGAATGGAATCTCGACTTCATAGTCATTGGAATAATAATTGTTTCTAATGTATAGGAAATTTAAATTCACGAGGATAAAGAGACTCGCAGAATATTCAGAATGAAACGTGTAAAACGTGCAAGGTAAATCTCCATTTACGTTTCGCTTCGTCACGTTTTGAAAAAAAAAAAAGAAAATTTTCCCGTGTTTGCGCGTGTTTGGAAAATGTCAATGTTGAATCATGAAATGTCGATCAATTAATTATCGAATCTTGAATCTTGACTGCTATGAATTCCGATTAATTGTTACTTAGTTGCTTAGTTATTTGCGCTGAATCAATTATTCAACGATCTTTAATCTTATTCTCTATAGCGCAATAATTATATTCTGCTAATAGCGGTTGTTGCATAAGAAGCAAAAAAAGATAAATTGATATTTCAGTCAATATTTCATTCAACCGCCATAATTAATCATTAAATTATCATTGCGTGTATAATATTCAATATGTATTAAATTATACATAATATACAACGTGTATTGAATTACTATTAAATAATGATATTGTATTAAATATTAATGTATATAAATAACATGCAATGGTAATGTAATTTCATTAATTGCCGTGTAATGATAATTGAAGATCATTTGTTAATTTAAAAGTTCTCTCTTATACATAATACTTTCCGTAGAACGATCAAAATATTATCTATCTAAAAAGAGAAACTTCGTGAATAAATTAATTGCCAAGTAGGAAACGAAGGATCGCCCCTGAACGAAGTTCAGTTTAATTCAAAAATACGTTTGTTTTTATGGAGTGTGAAATATAATAGCGCACTAGTAAAAGAATTGACATTCAGACGAGTAGCTATATTTAATGGAAATAAGTTTAACAATTTTTCTTTTGGCAATGTTCTCTCTTCTCGTTTTTCTTTTTCTTCGCGCGCGTTTGCATTATCATCTGACGCGCGTGAATTTCATTAATTTATAACGTAACGTACCCGAGCCCAACCGTGCGCTGCATTATGCATTCAGATTGACAAGCTGATACGCACGATGCTTCCGGTTTTCACGGACAAACTTCTCGGAGCACGAGGGAATATTCAAACCGGGGAAATTAATACGCGTTTTGATAAATTGAATTTTTTCTTCTTCTTTTTGAAACTTAGTTAGAGAATGTAACGAAGAAGCCTGATAAGTTGGATTAATCTCAACGTATTTATCATTTACTATTTCATGAGTTTACATTTGTGTTTGTATTCGCTGTTATTTTTGAATTTGGAAAACGAAAATAGAAATGTGACGTGTATTTCCTTTTTTTTAATATTTACCTTTGAAATTTGTAATTTGTTCGTATTGTTGTCGTATATTTACATGAAATATAAACACTATACTTGTAAAAGTGAGTCGCGTTAAAATTTTGGAAAATACAGAGTAAATCAAGAGGAGTTGGAATATTGTGGTTTCAATGAAAATTTTGGGAAATCATTGCATTTTATATATATTATAATATTATGTATTATATATTATTATATTTTATATATATATATATTATAATATTCTGTATTATATATTATTTTACATATATATTATATATTATGTATTACATATTATTATAATCTTTTGTATTATATATTATTATATTTTATATTATGTATTGTATATTATTATATTTTACATATATATTATAATACTGTATATTATACACTATGTATTATATATCATTATATATAATACATTTATTAATACCGAAATACAATATTTGTTACAATATTCACCATATATCTTACTACACTTACAAAATTATAATACCATTCAAAGATCAAAGTTTCGATAATATTCTGACGACGCGGAATGCTCATTTACTCCAAGATCGTTCCTCGACGTGCTCCGAGTTTCTCAATTTGTTTTACGAGCTCCAAATTTTTCGCGAATAAAGCATTTAAATCGACCAAACCAAATGGAATAGAAACCCAAGGGCGCGGTGATGAATGATGAAGAAAGAGGCAAAAACGAGTGTTTTGATTATCCCCTCCTATCATCGACGAATTTTATCATTAACGAAGGCGGTCTGTTGATCGATGTCACGCGGAAATCAGTCGATCTCCCCCTCACCCCTCGTTAAAATACACATCGTTCGACGCAACGTGTTCAATTAAGATAAATATTCGCGGTTCGGATCCAGCGTGTGGGTGAGCCGGTCAGGTGACGTAACTCGTTATCCAACATACCGCGATTGAACTTAGAATTCAACAACCGCGTCCATCCACTTATTCTGTTCAAAGGGGGATAGAAAGAGAGAGAGAGAGAGAGAGAGAGACGCTAGTGTTCCTGCATTCCGTTACACACCGGGAATGTTCTCTGATCTTACGTAACTAACGATCTCGACGACGGCTCTCCGACGATCAACGATTCACGTTGGCGAATTCGATCGATCAGCGCGCGATCGTGAAGTAACTTCGTTCCACTTACTCGTTCGAGGGAGTTATTCCTAGTTTGATGTTTCATTAACATATAACCGGAACCAATGTGGTGGGTAATTTGATGTGTAACCTTTTAATTCAAATATTTTGTGACTTTTGTTAATTTTTCATGAATTAGTAAATTAATAATAAGTTAATAAATCTTTGTGAATTTTGTTAATTTGTAATGAATTAGATATGAAACAGAGACTGAAGCTATTGTAAGTTATTGTTAGAGTTTTTTTTTTCACTTTCTCGCTTTTTAATTTTTCAAGCTTCAGTCGTCGCGAAATATTGCATTTGACAATGTTTCGTCCAATTTCGATCGTTTCGCTGATAATTCTTTGATCGATCGGAATCTGTCTCGCTGGATGTTTAAATAGTAACTTGGAAAGGAGGGAAGTTCAATCGCAAGTGGAAAATATTTATCCTCGAATGTTGCGCCCGATTGTTGTGTAAAGCAGCCTTCTCGAGTGTTTTGCAATGAATGTTGCATTATTCCAAAAAAATGACGTCATTCATTGATAGCGACGTAGAACTTGAAAAAGAAAAAGAATTAACATTAAAACGTACAATGTACTCGCATTTACAAAAACACCAAATGCAACAATAGATTTGTGTTTCTGCCGTTTGCGTCCATTTGTGTGAAAATTTAATACAATGGTTAATGAATAGGTGATTTCGAAAGGAGGAAAGTGCAAGTGGTACAAATTGCGAGTGGGAAAGTCTTACTGCGTGTTTGAAATGAAAGTTAACGTGAATTCTGAAAAGTAACGCCAGCAGTGCGTGCAACTTGAAAAAAATTACACCTACACATATTTTTTCTTCGTGTTACAAAAAAAAAAAAAATACTACCACAAATTACTTTCTAGACCAGCGTTTGCACATTTATTTACGTGAAAATTTAAAAGCGCATTTCCTCGTAACACTCGCCGGGGTAAAACGCGTTCACTGTGTTTTATTAAATTACCTACATTACGTGCACAAACATTCGCAATCTACGATAATTGTAACAATTATCGCTCCCGGGATTTTCAATCGGAATAAATGACCACTCTCGAGTAACAGCCTCTTTCTCTCTCTTCAAGGATCAACAAAACCCTTGTTAACAGAGAGAGAGAGAGAGAGAAAGAGGGAGAAAGTTAACGAGCCTCACCACCGATGTTTTAACATTAAAACTACCAAGCACTGAAGCATAGAATTTTCATCAGAGAGATTAAAGCGAGAGAAATAGAAGTACAGTAGAATACATAAACTTGTATTCGTGTATTTTATAAAAGAATCATTTAAACCTCTGAAAACACACTATTTTGCATCCGTAATGTATACATGACATCTAGAAAAAAATATATATCTAAAATAATGAATAACAATATACCTAGTGATCAAAGAATAAAATTTAAAGTAATAATGATAAAAATATATCTAAAAGAAAATTTATGAATTCTGACCACTTTCTGAAAACACACTATTTTGTATATCTAAAATAATAAATAACAATATACCTAGTGATCAAAGAATAAAATACATTTAAAGTAATAATGATAAGAATATATGTAAAAAAAAATTTATGAATTCTGACCACTTTCTGAAAACACACTATTTTGCATCCGTAATGTATACATGACATCTAGAAAAAAATATATATCTAAAATAATGAATAACAATATACCTAGTGATCAAAGAATAAAATTTAAAGTAATAATGATAAAAATATATCTAAAAGAAAATTTATGAATTCTGACCACTTTCTGAAAACACACTATTTTGTATATCTAAAATAATAAATAACAATATACCTAGTGATCAAAGAATAAAATACATTTAAAGTAATAATGATAAGAATATATGTAAAAAAAAATTTATGAATTCTGACCACTTTCTGAAAACTATTTTGCATCCGTAATGTATACATGACATCTAGAAAAAAATATATATCTAAAATAATGAATAACAATATACCTAGTGATCAAAGAATAAAATTTAAAGTAATAATGATAAAAATATATCTAAAAGAAAATTTATGAATTCTGACCACTTTCTGGAAACACACTATTTTGTATATCTAAAATAATAAATAACAATATACCTAGTGATCAAAGAATAAAATACATTTAAAGTAATAATGATAAGAATATATCTAAAAGAAAATTTATGAATTCTGATCACTTTCTGAAAACACACTATTTTGTATATCTAAAATAATAAATAACAATATACCTAGTGATCAAAGAATAAAATACATTTAAAGTAATAATGATAAGAATATATCTAAAAGAAAATTTATGAATTCTGATCACTTTCTGAAAACACACTATTTTGCATCCGTAATGTATACATGACATCTAGAAAAAAATATATATCTAAAATAATAAATAACAATATACCTAGTGATCAAAGAATAAAATACATTTAAAGTAATAATGATAAGAATATATCTAAAAGAAAATTTATGAATTCTGACCACTTTCTGAAAACACACTATTTTGCATCCGTAATGTATACATGACATCTAGAAAAAAATATATATCTAAAATAATGAATAACAATATACCTAGTGATCAAAGAATAAAATTTAAAGTAATAATGATAAAAATATATGTAAAAGAAAATTTTTGAATTCTGACCACTTTCTGAAAACACACTATTTTGCATCCGTAATGTATACATGACATCTAGAAAAAAATATATATCTAAAATAATGAATAACAATATACCTAGTGATCAAAGAATAAAATTTAAAGTAGTAATGATAAAAATATATGTAAAAGAAAATTTATGAATTCTGACCACTTTCGGTAGTTCCAAGTGTTAACTCACTTTTCACCAGCGTTTAACGTAGTTTGAAGTGTCTCTCATCGATCGATCGGCGTGAAACACAAATAACGGTGCCCGGCGAACTTTTCGGCTTGGAAGTTCACGTGTTCTCGCGCGAAAACCGGTACTCATATCTCGCGATATTACACAGCGGCGTGTACCGTTGCGTAACGCTCGTTTCTGATCGGCAGACCGCCTGCCATTTATAAATTTTCCGGACGCTTGTGCAATCGGCTCGTGACCGGTTTATTTTCCACCGGCCGGGAAAATTCTCCCGTGGAAACGTGTCAAATGTCGTGAGAGGGTTTACATGGGTCTTAGCAGTGGCCATGCACGAAGGTTCGAAGGTGTGCCGCGATTAATGGCTGTCGATGATGATTGTCAGAGTGAAACCGATTTGACGCGCGTTAATTGTCAATCGGAAGTTAATTAAGAAGTTGCAGACTATTAATAAAAGAGCATGCGGAGAGCGCTGTCAAAAATGCACGAAGAAACGTCAGCGGGAATGTACGAAATTAAAGAAATTAAATTTAACAATTATTATTACATGTACATACAAAAATTGAATCAATCGATTTGTTTTCTCACTAGACGATAATTAATAGCTTTTTGTTCGAGTGCAACATATAGTAGTAGCACCGAAAGAGTACTCAACGGATGAAACCGACGAAACAACGCGCCATTATTAAATTACTCAGTTAATTGTCTTACTTTTAACGAAAAACAAATATATATATATATATAATAATACAATCGATATGAAAAAGGAAAAGAAAACACAGAAGATAGCCCGATGACGAGCACGACAACTATGCGCCTACGTGTATATATACCCGTTCATTATTTCGTGCAAGCAGTCCACGCGCTCCTTGTTCATTTCCGCTGCGCGGCTCGCTCGCATTTTCCTCGGCTATCTATTTAGTGTTCACCGCGGCATGGAAAGTATATCTCGTAGCCGCGAAACATTATCAGACTGGAAACCCGTTTCGACCGAAATTTCCGACTTGCCGTACCGATCGAGAAGCCGTGTTCCCCCCCTCCCCGATAAACCACGCGAAAAAACCCTGGCGCCGACAGACGCGAATTGAATTCTCTCCTCGCGAGACGAAAACGCGCGGCGCGGGTTGCGCAAGGATGAAGCCAGCCAGTGGAAAGAGAACATTGAACTCGAGGGGAAATTGCACGTGGAACAGGTACCGAGATAGGAGAATTCCTTTTTTCTTTTTTTTTTTTCTTTCTTTCTTTTTTCTTCGAGATTGACGGGAGGCTCGACGGTGGGGGTAATCAGATGTAATTTTTAAACGACCGATGTTTGGATCAGTGGGCGGTTTTCTACTCCGCGTTTGCAATTGAACAGCAGGTGTATTTGTATTAGATAATGGACGGGATAATCTTGTAATCGATGGTAAAATGAGTGGTTTCGTGGTTGCTGGATGATAAATACGCGTACGCCGAATGAATGTACATTGTACGTTTATGGATGATGCGAATTATTAATTTGTTGCTGGACTCGATCGGTTTCATAGGAGAGATTTAGTTTTACGGTACGTGGGAGCAAATTTCTTTTTTGATCGGTTTCTCTTCTATTTTCATTATTTTCATCTTCTTCTTTTCACACGAGTGGAAACAGATTTTTTTTTATTTTGATTTCTCTTTTGTTTCTGAGACTTTTTAGATCGACGTTGTGAACATTGTTGTTCCATTTTTATCAATATGTTATTATACTATATATATTACTTGTTAATCTAGCACTTATGAATACTGTCATTCCAATACAATATATATAGTACAATAATAACAACATCCATTAACAAAAATAACATAATCTCGGAAAACTAGAATATAATATATATTGTTAATTAAATTATATATAGTATAATATTAATATAGCACAATAATATTAATTAATGTAATAATAATATATAAAATATATATGATATTATGTATTATTAATTATACGATATATATCATTATTATATTATTACAGTACATTTTACAATTACAAACAAAAGAATATCAAATTTGGTAGCAGTAGAAAGGTTATTAGAACGTTGTTAGAAAAGATATTGATAAAAGAACTCAATGAAATCCAATATTCTAAATAATTGTTGTTGAAGCAGAATGACCAAGGGGAGAAATTCTAGTAAAATTTCTCTTGCAACAGTTTTCGCAAAACTTATCAGACATCCTGCCATATTCTTCCACCATATTCAGGTAATCGCTTCAACTATCAAAGCCTCCTTATAAGTACGAATAACTGCGACTTTTTGCATACAATCCAGCACAAACATAATTTACGCCAATTTAACAACGAAACCTAATCTTCTTTCTATGACCGATTCCACGAAGCGAAATCCCTCGTGAATTATTACGACGAATGAAAAAATGCGACCTCTAAACTGTCATTGGCACGTTTCTGTGGATTTTTCCCAATGTCATGGAATTTCGATATTACATGGAAAATTCGAGCGGACAGAGGAAACACGAAAAATTATTTATTCATTTACGTTTCAGCGATAGAGAGACGAGGTGAAAATTGCTTGAAAACATTTCGAAATATCGTCTGTTGGAAAGCTATTTCCTAAACTCGGAGACAGTCGAAAATGAAATTATACTTGACAAGTGCATTGGCATAGTCTGAAACGTACCTCACTCGAGGAAAACAATTGGCACGTAGGCTACTGAAATGTTTGACCAGACCTGGATCTATAGAGAGACACGGCGAGGTTTCCTGAAAACAATTACAATACGTTATAACTGGTTTACGCTCGCGTATCGCGGTTCTTCCATGTCCTCACATTAGCCGTGGCTGCAATTATGCCTGGTAACGGTATCTTTATTTTCTCAGATGTCTTTCCGCGCGCTACACCTACTTTACATTCCGCGGTGCTCGCTCGCGAGCTAGCGTTTCAGCCGATTTCCTTAAGCAGAGTACAAAAACCCATCGTGCTCTGTCGCTTTTCATTTAATTCCTGGATGAACGAGGATAGAGCGACGAGGTCGCTCGAATGTAAGAACGGAATATATTTGTGGCTAAATTTCGGAGAAATTTCGTAAAACAATCTTTCGACACACTTGCGATAATTTACAGATATCTTAATAATTTATAAACGTTCAGTGAAACAGTGTAATAATTTGTAGATCTGTATCACAATGGATATTGTATTTCAATTTATATTATTGGGCTGCGGCAAAAGATGAAATTTGTTGCGTTTGTTATGTTTACTGCAATAAATATTCCGTTTTAGATGGATCTGTGGGTTTTTCGAATTTCCAGTTTCCCACGAAATGCATAAAAACCCGCAGTCTGAATATTATATATATTTATGTGTATTTTACAACTATTATACACGATATAAACTGTGCGTTACAGTGTACACAATTTTTTAAACATCCACCTTCAATATTCAATACAGTGCACGTTCCACGTTTTCTTTCTTTATAAATGAAAAACTGCGAAAAAGAAAGAAAGAAGTGAGAAGTGCGACAGGGTTAAATGAATTTTATATTTATAGTTTCCAAAGAAAGAAAAAATCTTTATGAAAAATCACATATTTTTCCACAATTGCCACACGTGGCAGCTCAGATTCTACAATTAATCCTCGAACGTACTTAATCACCGTTCAATATTCATATCCCGACTGCGAATAATTTGTAAAACTTTAAACATTCAGAGATACGATATGAATCTACTCGATACGTGAAAATATGCAAAACATTCAGATCGAGATCAATCTTTATCCAAGTCAGATATTTCCTCGTACAATTCCCCGAGAATTTGAATTTTCATCGCTATCTTTTTCAGATCTGATTTCATTTTAGTACTAAAAAAATCTCTCCTCGAGGATTTCCATCGCGTTGTCGATAATCTACATATTGCATGGTGTTGCGTATCGTAACTGGATCTTAGACAATGTGGAATTGCAAGAAATCTTCGAGCTTCGAGGAATCGCGAAGAATATATTTTTATGAATCACGATCACTGATATGAATTGCTACTCGCACGAATAATCTGCGTGTAATGATTATTATCAATAACGTATTTATTAACAATATTATGTTACGCCATTGTGATTACAGTATTAAATTTACTATATTATTATATTACATTATACGATTTACTATGTCTCTAAAATTATATTCTAATTCAATCATATTTGTTATACTTTAAATAGAATTTCAATGCCGTTATATTAATTCGAAAATTTTGTTCTAAAGTTGCTAAGAGACAAAAATTATAATCACGATAATCAAACGCAACAGAAATTGACTCTCAGCTTTAGCACGTTCGACTTAGTCTCCGCGAAACGGGACAATTCAGTCAATCGTTCCGCGTCTACAACGATCTAACACTTGTCGCTTGTGCCAACAAATCCACGGTGGGAGATGAACGTTTTCTGGACGAGTTTCCGGAGTTTATTCGACATACAACGTAATTAACAAACTTTCTACAACCGACTTGATTCGTCCACCCTCCTCTCCCCTTCGTTGATGCATCGTGGACGTGCATCATTTCTCGTTCTCTCGTCGGGGCCTCGTTGCGGACAGCCGCGTAATTAAAGGCATTGACGAATAAAAGCGTGGCAAGAAAGCGGCCCGACCGGCGAATAAATAAAGAAAGATGCCTGGCCGCGTCACGAGGAAGTGCTCGCAACTTTCGAGGTGCTTGTTGCACCCGACACGGCCAATTTACCAAATCAAATACAATAACCGGCGATAATTGCGCGTCAACGTCAAAACGTGAAAGGCCCGCGGGTAACGTCTACACGGGTAAGCTATTAAGCGGTCGGACGTGTTATCGAAACAGGTGCAACCTCTGAAATGGAACCTGATTATCCGTTATCCGTGTTCGTTTAACGTGTCCCGTCGATGAAGCGGTTTCCATCAAATTGCGCGAGGGAACTCGAGCGCCCTTGGTCGAGTATTTCTTTCGTGGAATTAAGCAAATTTGCAATTTTGCAAAATTTGAGGATTCAAAACTGTATGATTGTCAGGTTGTTCAGTTTCAGATTGTTTCAAGTTCATTCTCTGATGATACAAAAAATGCATACAATTGTAATTACAGTTTTTTTTTCTTTTTTTTTTTAGGTGTAATTACAGTTTTATAGTGTCACAGTTTATTTTAGTACTCGTGTATTAATTCATTAAATGCATAAATATTAAACTTCGTGTGACGTGTACCTAAAATTATTAATTTTTACAACAACAATATCAACTACCGTGATGTCTGAAATTATCATTAACTTGTTCACTACTATTCTTCGCAGATGATTATTCATTTTACGTTTGAAGTTTCATTTGAAACTGAGTTTGATTAAAGTTTTAATTTTATTTCTTAAAGCTGTTAAAAATTGGTATTCGCCTATATATATGTATACATATATATATATATATCATCTCACATTATAGTATTAGTAGTAATTAAACACTACTGTGTTTATAAATTACATTCATAATATTTGTATTTTAAATTATTTCCGAATCTACATATTAATTCAAGGATAGGAAATTTCTCATCTGGTAGTACTTTCACATAACGTGACATAAAGTGCTGTCTATTCATACAGTAGGTGACGATAATAAATAACAATCGACGATCCACTACGAAGATCAAGTTGAGAACGTACAAGAATTAACTCGAGTTCCTTAAGTCTGCACGTCAGAGTGTATCGATACACTCGATAATTACGAGAGTAGAAGTATCCACGATGATGTAAGAGTTGATTCTCGCATGTGTGTTATTTCTACACCTACGCACACTTTTATAAGCTTAGCACACGTGCACGTGCGTCTATATATATCCAACGTTTGCTCATAATCGAACGTGAACGATATACGTCGAATCTGTATGCCGATCTACAGCGTCGATACAAGCAGATCCGATAGATCCCATAAATTCACGATAGTTGTGTGCTCGAATGTGTTGGCCTTGCAACTATGGCCACTCGTAATATCGTCGACTTCGAAGGGGGCTCGTATGTACACCCACCGGTTAGGCCCGATTTACATCGAGCTTACACGATGGAAAATGTGTTCGCGATAAGCTGCTCTCGCACGGTACACGCCACCTATGATCGAGAACTCGAGGCCTCCCGGTAACTGGAGGAACTTTTTTTTTATTTTCAAGTTAACACCTATCGAAATTGTCAATTTGTAATTTTCTAAAATTTGGCAATTTGATGTATTCGCGACGAGTAGATTTTTAAGCACTCGAGTGATGTTTAATGAAACATATCGATAGACGCACGTGTTCTTTGCTGCATCATTAACTTTTTCTTGTACCTTGCACTTTCGTTTCTTTGCTACAGATATTATACTTTAGTCGTCGATAGTTCTAGTGTAGAGGCTCGTGGCCTCAGGCATTTATGTTTTCTGATGTTCCTTGAGAAGATGTCCAGCTTCGATCATTTCTAGTCGTTACCAGACTGCAGATCTTGGTGATTCTAAATTAAAAACGCAGCTACTTTAAAAGCGAAGAAACCCTAAAGTTTGGAACAAATGGTCTTCGAGTGACTTTCACGAGAAAGAAGCTGAAATATTTTCAATGCAATCTTTGCTTGATAATTACAAATAGAGGAACGAAATTGGCAATCTCAGCTGAAAGAACGCTATATTTCTACGATCCCGTCGAGGAAGTATCCGACTCGACAGTCAGTTTCTGATGAACCGGGATAGAAGGTAAGAGAGTGTCGGTCATATCGCTGATATAGGTGATCATTTCCAGTTGTGACGCGAAAGGCAGCGCAGGAATTATTTTTAGAGTGAAAATCGAAACACACGAAGGATAGATAGACGGTACCGCTAGGCGATTGCACAATCGTTGGCGGTGGCTGCTGCTGAAACCGTGGTTGCAAACCCGTTTCAAGGGCAGGGTCACGCGAATAATGGCGACCAGCGAAATTAAAATGAGGCTGAGAAGTAAGGAATATTGTCTTCTGCGTTTTTTTTTAATCTATATACTGTGTTTTTTAACCCCTTCTGTTTTTGCTTATTCAAAACTTTACCAATTTTTCTTTTCTCTTTTGTCTTTTACAGGCATTTATATCAAGTATTATCTCTCATAATTGTATTTAGTCAAAGAAGTCTATTGGCATTTGTATTGATAAATTTCCTAAAATAATTTCTTTGGTAATGTAAAGTAGTGAAAAGGAGAGAGAAAGGGTATTGCAGAAGAAGAGATTTTAATTGCCATTGTTACGTCGTCCTTGATAAATGTTGATTGATTAGCCAACGGTCTCTAACATGTTTTTCAATTAATCGACTAGAGGATCACGTATTGATTTATATTTTCTAATGGCCGTTTGTCAGACTTCCTTTCTTTTACCACGAATCGATTGACGTCGAAAAACGACTGACTTTAGAAGTGAGAAGTAACTTGTTGTTGATATTATAAAACCTGCAATTTATTAGTGTTTACAACTTCAATATGATATGTATCAGTATTTTTTGTATAGCGGCGCTAGTAATCTTTGTCAAAACATGTTTACTATATGTGGTAAATTTAGCAAAGTAGAACTTTCAGTATATTAAATATAATATTAAATCGAAAATATATTTATTAACCTTTACCTAATAGTGATTATAAGATGTCGCATGACTAAGATAAATATACATATTTTATCGGATTAGAGGAAAAAGTAAAAGAAAAAAAAAAAATGAATTGACTTTGCCATTGATTTCACTTATGAATCCGAAATGTGTTTTGTAGTAAACGCAAAACACGTTGGGAAATTCTCCGCAGAGACAGATTCATCGATCTTTGATCTTTCATTAAGTCAAATGATTAAACTGGATCGTACGAAGTTAAGTGCGCTGTATAACGTGGCAAAATTTATTCATAAATTCACAGCCACCAATACCGCAACGTACGTTCATTTGCATTTTAACTGTAATCTCTTTTTTTTCCACTTTTTTGTTTTTATTCGATTACCTCTTTAATTAGTCATGTAGGACGAAAAAAGCGGAACGAGACTGACTGACAGAATATGGCGGGAATGCGTATCGAAATTGGCATTTAGCAACGATGTTGTTTAATAGACGTGATATGCTATTTTATTATATTTCTTCGGTTTTGAAAATGTGCTGGAAACGTGTTTTGCATGCAAAACATAGTTTCGCAATATTGAACAATTATTCGATTACTAATGTCATGTTTATGCAGTTGTTGTGAATTAGCTACCGAGATTTCGAACGCTCTATGATAAGTAGAGAAATAGAAATATAATATTTAAAATAGAAACGAAAGAATTTATATTCTTGCACATTGGATTCATTTTAATGTTCCATAATTTCTTCTTCGTGGGAATTAAATATTTTTTCGAGCTGAATTAATTTGTAGTATAACGTCAAGAAACACAGTATTTTCATAATACAATTATGATATTTGTCGTCTGACTCGTTTTTATTCACAAAATTTACATCGTGCAAGGGTACAGATAGAAAAGAAATTTATTATTATTAAAATTCCATGAAATGACAAGCTGTCGCGTCGAAAACTTCACAGAGACATGCAACATCTTCGTTAGAAGATTAATTAAAGTTTCCAAGCCCAGGTTTAACGACCCACCATAGACAATACAAAGTGGCAAAGTGGCATATTTGTGAATTATATTCGTGCAAGGATACGCTCGCGAAATGAAATATACGAACTAACGACGAGAAAGTGTCTTACATTCCACGCGGCTCGATCAACAGGCATTTGCAACAGCGCGAATATTCTTTGACTCTTAAAATCGAACGATATACAATCAGCAATGAAGTATAGCGAGGGAATCAATCGAAAAATGAAGAGAGAAGAATGATTTACAGTTGCATTCTTGAGTCACACGCAGATTCATTTCCTTGACGAACATCCGCGTCTCGGATGATTGCAAACATACGAAATTATCCTTAATCTCTCGATACAAAAGTGTACGTGAGTGTCTAACGAAGATTATTCGCGTTGTTCGACGATGAATGTTTCACGATACGAGCACTACTCGCATGAATAAGTCGTGAAGTTCATTTCCGTCTCGCAAGGTTTCAATCAACGTAGCAGTATTAATGTTTGATGAGGTATTACGTGAACTGCGAGTGTGTTCGAAGGACTTGGAAAATCTTTGAGAAAATTCCGCGTCGGAGAATTTTAAAATATTACGCAAGAGAGCTTTTCCGTATATGAAGCAATTCGATTAATAGAATTTTCGAGTAATAGAGAAGAAGAAAATTGCCGGATTATTATTTTTGGTGGCGTGAAGTTTTCTGTTCAGAATAAGTTATACTTTTGATCATTATATGATCAATTTTTTAAAAACTACAGTGGTACCTAATGGTTCAATAATTTTTATAAACTTAATTTTACCTGCTTCGAAATTACATTTCATTTGCAAGAAATTTATATTTTACTAATTTTATAGGAAAGTTTGGCATCGATCTTGACAAAGTTTCTGAGACGTTACTTTCGACTTATAATAGAAAGTTGAGGGATTCAATTATTCATCGAATTGAGACGTTATTAAGACATTTGAACATGCAAAGTGAGATTAAATCTCTAGGCTCATGATTCCACACATTGTAGCAATTATTACTAATGAAGCTTCCACAAATAGAGGAATGAAAATTATTTGACAGGATGTAAGAAAGCGTGACGGATGCGGCTAACAATTAAAGGCTTCGTACTTTGAATTATAACTTTACATTGATTCGTACGTGATAAAGCACGCAAAGCAGAACGTTATACAAATTAACTGGCAATTAAATTGTCGTAAACATGCATGCATCCTTTTACACTGTAGCATGGCTATAAAATGATAAATCGTGGATGCGCTATAGAAAAATTTTTCCATAAATTTCATTGTCATTGATATAGTACAAGTTTTTAAAATCAGCCTCAACTTTCGATCAATTTCAACAACCAGCGAGTAACTACTCTAATTCAAACAATAATTAATGAAAGAAAGGCTGACCTAAAATTTAAAAAAAATCTTACACAATTCTGACAAACCAAAATATTTAAATTTAAAGAGCGTTCGACAAATCCAGTGATCCGATATCTATCAAGCATCTCCTCGATATTGATCAAACAATCTTTCCATTCGATTGAAGCGAGAAACATAACCCCGAAGAAAGCCATTACCATCGTTGATTGCTCCTTTTCTCTTTAATATTCCGAAAACACGGTCGATTACATCGCGTGCGTGCGTTATCGCGAGGTTAATTTAATTGAATCCCTTTTTCCACGCCGGTTCCTCAATTTAAACAGTCTCTTCCGGGATAGGGGGCGCTTGGAAAGGCGGACGTTAAATTGGCCATTAACGCGCGCGTCACGTGGTATCCGTGGCCTCGCGAGGCACAGCGAATTTGCGGATCGCTTAACACGATATTTAATTAAGCGGGTGGAGTGGTTAGCCCTGTTGAAAGGCGGGTCGGTAAGAGCAGGAAGAAAAGAAAGAAGAAAGAAAAAAGAGTGGTACGTGAGAAGGAGGGTAATATCGGTCTCGGCCGCCGGGAACGGTACATATTATTTATTGTGCGGCGATACGGCGACGACATTCAAGAACGTACCGATGTGTTCCGCTTGTATCGAGAAAGGAAGTGCCCGATGACTCGTTGACTCGTCCCGTAAACTCGATTTATCGTGCTTGTCCGCGGTATTCGTCGTTTCGCCCCACGGCCATGAATATTTATCACGTTTCGGAAACAATTTGCCGATTCTTTTCTCCCGAGACGCTGTGCCGCGCCGCGTCGCACCGCGCATGCGTCGCGCAGGCGCGCGGGCATTGGTGCGCGCGCACCTCACTTTTAGCGCCATTTTTCACGCGCGCCGTCCGCGTAACAATAAATTTCGACGCGCGTTTACCCCGCCTGAGGAGTTAATTTACTCATTAACTTCGTTTCGCGTTTGTCTCGCGGTTTGTGGACGGAACGAGAAACATTAGCGCGAACTAGCTGCTTAACGTCCGGAATCGTCCGCCGTGAAATACGAAGCACGATACGAAGTGGCGCGGCTCTGCACTGGAAAGTCTATACAAATGGCGAGTTAAGGGGTGGGGGGGCTATTGATGCAGTTCACTGCGTGAGAAAGTGAACATCGACGGAGGTAGAGTATGGAGAAACTTTCGTAAAAGTTTACGGTATCCACTTTACATGTGGATCCTCTGCTAATTGTACGTATCCGTAGGTCGTGCTTTTTGTGGGATGGAGCGTCTAAATGGTAGCGATGAGAGGTTAGGAAAAAAGGAAGCTGCGGCACGTTTGCAGCTGGAATTCCCTACGCTACAATCGAACGGTAATTCTGATTTATTTTCACATCGTGTCGGTACGTGTTGTATGCAATACCGCGGGGTGAAAGTCGACGTGGAGGCGATATTCCGAAACTTGCATATTATCCTCGAAATTAAAGGGGTAAAATATCATTGCTCTGTTAATCGTAGGAAATATATCAAGACGTATTACACGCGTGTTAAAAATAAATTAAATTAAATATTGAATATTGAAAAATAATAGGTTTATGTATTTGTTGAAAGTTGAAAGAAGCAAATCGTGGTAAAATGTAATTTTGCATAAACATCATTATTGCAATCGATACATTACGAACATTAAACATTATGGTGGAGAAAGTACTCAAATTAAGCAGCGAGGCTGTAAAATGTGCCTCGCATTGAGACCTTTTCGTTTTAATTAAATTTAAGTTTGTTATATGGAGATGTGAATGCTCTAGTTTTATTATTCTAAGCATTTCTTCTGCGACAATTTCAAAGGAAAATCTATTACTTGTTCAGTGTTTTAATTGAATAAATCATTGAAAAGTAGACAACAAAGGCATAAATTGCTGAAAGTTCAACCACTAGCAATAAATTTTCGCTTAATTGGGCACAAATTACAAGAAAGGCAAGATATGTTGTCCAATTCAATTTTAAATTCAACGTCTAGAGCCTTAAAACGTCTGCGTTTTTCACTAACTTCTGCAGTAAATATCATGAATAACGAAGTTAGTGGCAAACGTAAAGAAAGGCACACGTATAACTGCATTTACGACGCACTTAGTCAAGCTTGACTACGGTCTCGCTTTGAAACACATATTTGTAAGTTAGACACACATATCCATATGTATGTATGTATGTGCGTGTAGAAAATATCTCACTTAGAGAAAGGTTATAGAAAAAGAGTTGCAAGGAAATCTGAAACTTTTTGGCATGAATTTGAATTTAAATGAAATTTCTAATTAGTAGAGCTCCATATAGAGAAATGAGAAATTCAAAAATAAATAAGTGCTTGGAATTTAGAATTTAAAGATGGTCTTTACTTCATAAATCTACATTTTTCTATATAAAGTTCTACTAATTAGAAATTCCATGTAAATTCACGATTCAGATTTAGAGCTCAGAATAGAATTGGTACACTAAATATTTCGTTTTAATATACAAAGTAATCGATATGAATTCTGTTTTGTGCAGGAAAAGAGGAACAGATTAGAGTGCGTCGAGGTGCTTTAACCATTGGGTCGGCAACTCCAGTGGGTGAGTTTGATTTGAAATAATTACTTGCATTTGTCCATTGCGCTTTTACTGGGAATTCTGACATTTGTCTCAACTGTGCCATTTAATAATAAATGTGTAAAGTAAATGTTACGAGAAAACTTTGAAACTGAGAGATTCATTTGAATCATTTCGATTGAAAGTTTCGACTTTTTGAGTAAACAAGACTTTTGTCTACGAAAATATTACAAACGTTATAATTATTACCGCGCTTTGGGTGTTTTTGCATCTTTAATTATTTCGTGAATACTTGAAAAATAATACTCGTTTGTTAAAACGAGAGATTTTAGCATCAGAAATGAAATAATTGCGATTCGGCGATGCAAGTTAGGAAACACGCGAACATCAGTGCATCCGGCATTTATCGATCATTCGTCGAGCTGCTTGACGACGATTGCATAATTTCACAGACTCTTGTCCGATCTTCGTCTCCGTTTAATTACTCGAATTTCTCACTATAACGCGAGCAATAACGAGGTAGCTTAAGGAGAACTGAATTAACTACAATTACGAAAGGCTCGTGAAGGATCATTAAGCGCGTAATCGCTGGCCATGGCCGCAGCTATGGTTTGTTATTGGACAAACGCGATGAGATAATTGCTGGCTGTTGAGCGTGAATGACATTTAAGCGGATACAATTTTGCTAGAGCGAAAGATTTTTTTTTTTACGGTGAAAGTATTCGACGGTACGTATTTTACGAATGATTGAAATAACTTGATTGAAAGTATTTCTGATTTATTAGAATATTCAAAATTTCGTTGCTTTCGTTTATCTTTGAAGTACCACGAATCCGGGAACAATAACCATTTGTATGAAATTATTTACATGTAATATTCGACAAATGTACAGTAATAAAATTTAAGAAGTACATAATCAACAGATGTATATATACAAACATATATGAGAGATTTAAAGATACAAAATGGACCGAAAACGTACAATTTAATACGAGAAATCAATTTTCTACACGGACCTTTCTCCAAGTTTACAAGTTACATTTGTAAAAATACGTACGACGGCCTGTCGAGCAGCCAGTTAATAATCAAATAAAAATCGCGAGTCCCGAAGAAAGCGAGCAACTTAGAATCAGCACGGTGCCTTCACCAGGGTGAATCAGGGGCCGATTACGCAGGAGCCAGGCCCTCGAATATTTCACCCTGCGTGCGATCGGCAGAATGAACACGTCATGCGAGAATACCGAAATCGATTTATCTTCGACGAACGATTGATTTATTAGCGATCGAACGGGCCGTATTTAGAAGCGGTATCGCGCAACCTCACCGGCTGTACACGATATTCGTCGTGTCGTAAGTCAAATAGATACCCGGGCCTCTCTCGAGGGACGATAAATCAGACGAGAACGAAGAATCCACAAATTGTTTATAATACGGGGTATTAGACTGTCGTGTAATTGCTGTTGGGATGGATCGAGATGCAAGAATGTAAGTGAGCACACTGTGGTACAAAAGTTTACAGGCAGTCTCTTAAGTGGATAGAAGCATGTGGATTTCTTTTTTCTTTTTTTCTTTCGAGAAATCACGTAGTGGATGATGTTATCTTTTGTTTATTATATTTATTTATTCATTTATTTCGTTTATTATATTTATTTATTGTATAAAAGATGTATTGCAAAAATATCCAATTATTTGTTAACAATATTGATGACCACGCTTCACGTCAACAATTGTAACAAATCCTTTCCTCCTGTGATTAAATTTCGATTTTAAACGAAACTTAATCTATTACAAGGCTAATCTATTACAACATGAAGACAGTTGCACAATTTCGAGTGATTTGTTGTGAAAGATTAATTCAGATTAAATTATGACGAATTGAAACGAGTCCTCTTAAATTTATCCATACGATCCGTATGCTGAAAACTTTTGAACGACGAACAAATCAGTCGCCACTTTCGTCCGATAAGAGGCGAATCTCTTTCATTTTCCCCCTCTCCTTCGCTTTCGTGTGCACTCGGATCAGACCATGAAGAGTGGACTGTATTTAAGGAGTCACGGTTCGTTGCACGACCGAAAATGGGATTTAAAGATGGAAGACGATCGTTCGATCGTTTCTCACGAGTGAATCGCGGAGAGGAAGCGCATAAATGCTGGCTTGGACGCGTAGCAGATGAATAAACCCGTAGTGGAACGGACGACCTTTCTCTGGGCAAAGAAATCGCCGGCGCTGATGTTTTATAGGGTTTAACGCGAGGATACGGGCTTCTTTCTTTTCGTTTTTCTCCCCTTTCATTTTTTCCAACGCGGAGGAAAGAGGATGAGATGACGTTAAAACGCGCGAGGTAGCGGGGTTTCATTTGGAAGGGATGATTGATATTATGAGTGTTTTGGCGAACGGTTTGGCGTTGTTTAAGGTGCATGGTGGTTGAATGAATGACGATTTGAACGAGGATGAGAAATGAAACAGGAAGAAGGTAGAAAGTCTCTGTCCGAGTTGTTTAAACGTTGTATGTATGTTGGTGGAGAGGATATTTATTATGAAGTGCAGAGTGAGGCACAGTATACAGTGGCTCGTGATAGCGTTCGAACATTTGTTAAGAATTATTTTCACGAAGATGTCGTATGTTTAAACGTTCTGAAATTTCATTAACACATTGTAACGAGAGTCAGAAATTTGTTATTATATTGGTATAAATAAAAATATATGCGGTAATACTTTTACAAGGATATTTATAATACGAATGTGCTTACTCGCGAAAGTGAATTGTAACACACATATCGTGTCTGTTGGATTTCAACATTTTCAAATTTTATTAACACTGCAGTGAGGCTACGCTTATTGACGCTGTTTGAACGCTCAAACATGCATTGATCGAGTTTGAAACATAGAAATTGCAAAATAAATATTTAATGCAAACAAATATATTTTTGAATAATCATAATCCATTATAAGTTTCAATATTCATTTTAATAATTATATATTATTACTAAATATGTTTGAAGTAAATAATTTATAATTTCTATAATTTTAAATTGATTTCAAATATCATATAATCACGAGACTCGTTTTGTAGTGTTAATGAAATTTTAAAATATTTTATGCAAACGTTATAACACGTATAATACAATGTAATACGTCCGTGTGATAATTCTTCCATTCGAATATTTTCTTCAATTCTTCTATGACCAAAATTTAAACTAAGACTTTAGGTATAAATTCATCTCTTCTAGAAGAGATCGGAAATACTCTCCTACTCCATGTATACGATCTTTTGATACGATAATTATTGAAAGATTGATCGTTCTTACAAGTCTAGAATCATGAATAAATAACTTGGTGAGTCGTTGGAAACATAAACGAGATCATACTAGAAATTAATTAAATGCACGATATTATAAAAAAAAAAAAAAAAAAAAAAAGAAACTGTTGAGAATAGCCACGAAAGTCTAACGTGAAAAGACGATCATCTGCGAGAGCAACAAGTTCTACTCGTCTCGTCCTCCTCTTCCTCCCATTTCTTTTTTTTCTTCTCATTCCTACATCTTGATCTCGACATCTCCCTTTATATCTTCCCCGATGATAGCTACCATTCCTCCTTCGCATTTTAAACAACACGAACGAAGCACACGAGTGGACTCTCCCTCCCCTCTGATCAAGGGAACCGAGGGCGCGCCATATTTTCGCGCGCACTTATCGAGCCGGTCCGCGGCGACGTTAACGAATAAAAATTTATTCGGACGTCGAAGGCGGCGGCGGTTCCTCCAGCCTGGATATAAAACACCGTGGCCGCGTATCTCGCCGCGGACATAAATCCTTCGAGTGGACGAAGGCTGGCTCCTCCGCCTCCGTATACCGGGTGAGCATCAAAGCCACGCGAAAATATATTCGGCGCGATCGGATCTCCGGGTACAAGCAGATTTATTAAGGCTTTCTTTCCCTACCGGTCGTAATTCATTAGCCACGCCGTGTCGTCTCGCCGCCGCGTGTCAATCTTCCACGTTCGTCGTTGCTGAAATCAACGTTTCTCTGGCGCTTCGTGCTTCGTGAATTTTCATATTTGTTCCCTTTTCTTTTTTTTTCTCTTTTTTTTTTTCTGCGGAAATAGACGATTTCCAGTCGATGTGGAATTCAAATTCTTCAGAGTGTTTGATACGGAATTCTTGGAATTCTTTAAATTGCTGAGGTGGAATTAAATGGAATGGAAATTGAATTTCTCCGGATATGTGTGATAATCAGTGTACAGTTTGCAGGGAAAATATTATTTAACGTTTAATGGAAATACTTGGAGGATTTAATTGAATTTCTTCGAATATTGTAATATACAGCCAGTTACAGGGAAATTGTTGTTTATTATTCAATGGAAATATTAATGTTATTGAATGGAAATACTTGAAGAAAATTTTTAAATGTAGAAACGCCGAAAGGAAATTGAGACAAAGGTTGATTCAGAAGGAATAGCTCGAGTTACTTTACGATTAGTGTACAATTAGTGCAATATTTAGGTCAGTTAACAAATAATACACATAATTACAAATACAGAATACCAGGCAGTAAATACAATTCCGTGAATAATAGTATTAATTCTTTTCTGATAATATGATGAAAAATTCGAAACGAATAGGTTTGAAAATAATTATTTATCGTGAATACATCTTGCACTTTTATTGCCAATTTCTCTATGAGATGAATATTAATAATCACGTTACGCGTGTATATCAAAGTAATACTACGTCATAGTCTCTTTCGTTGTCACGCTCTGATAAGTAACAAAATTCGAATCGCGACTTTACAATTTCTGAAATTTAATTAACATGGAAACGTTGTGACACTGAAAACGTTACAGGATTAATAACGTAAAATATGCATGCAATTAAAGGTCAAATTCCGCAGGTTAAGTCTGTGTTGGGAATATAAATTTCACGTGGCCACGAATCGCACCGAAATCGTTCAATTACTTTATGCAAAGAAGATGGAACGACGAGTAAGGTGATCGCTAACTCTCGTTCGATACTTGTCACGTTGAAACAGAGTGATTGGTAACGCTATAAGCTCTGAAAGCTTTGCTTGAACAGGAATGGCCTGAGGAAGCCATTGGAGAGGAAGTATAAATCGCGCATTTAAGGCAACCGCTACCACGTTTCTAACTGGCCATAAGAGCGCTCTATATTCCGCGCTTTATAGCCATTACATGCAATAATTCTACGATCGTTTAACGCGCGTGCATGTCGATTCGTGTGACGAGGCAATAAATTGCACGTTGGCGCGTGTCTAAAATGTTCTCCTCTTTCGCGTCCCTTCGTTCGCGTTTCACGTGCTTGGAATTCTTATTTTCTGGTGAAAAGAACAGAATGTTGGTACAGGCTGTGGATTTCTCATATTATGTTACATATTAATAGTAACATCTATATATATTGTAAAATATGTAAAATATATATTATGTATATAATACAGGATGTGGATTTTTCATATGATATTCATATTATATTAT
Organism: Tetragonisca angustula; assembly: GCA_036937485.2. Taxonomy (NCBI): domain Eukaryota; kingdom Metazoa; phylum Arthropoda; class Insecta; order Hymenoptera; family Apidae; genus Tetragonisca; species Tetragonisca angustula. Next base: position 1,535,440 of record JAWNGG020000028.1, read on the forward strand.
GTATCAATATATCAACATATTGTATACATATTATAACAATCTATCAATACACAATATATACATAATATGTATTATATATATTATATAAAATTCATATTTTTGAGAATGTAGTTTAGAAACTGGAATCTTTACAAAACATTGTTTTGCACGAGACACTATGAAACATTAATTGTACTTTGAATATTTTGTATATTTTTGTATTTCTCGCAATTTAAAACAAATGCACAGTACAAAAATCCACAATTGATCAATATGCTAGGAATTTTGATATATATCGTACAATATACGAATTCACATTTTTTAATCCTCGAAAATATAAAAAATTGCCAGTCTAACCGCTGGTATACTAAAAATTTCTGTGATCATACGTATGTATCGTGTAATGTGCAAGAATGTGTGAAATACCCAGATTTTCGACGAAATCCTCAGAAATACGAATACGAATACGAATTAAAAGTGAAAATTTTCAATCGTTGGAAATCTAGATCCCTGAATTTCGAGAGATTAAATTTGACCATACGTTAGAGAGAAAGACACTTCCGTCGCGTGGAAATAAAAGTCACGAGTGTTTGTCCGAGCCTCGACTCAGAAATCAGGTAACCATTGAGGTTAAAGACGTAATTCAGCCGCGATTTCTCAGAACACGCCGCGAGGAAATTGCCAATTGAGAGTTAACGCATTCGTTCTGTCGATCGCCAGCAATCCATTCCTCGATATGCACGAAGAACAGCTCGCAAGCAGAGAAATGGTAGTAAACTGGAAGAATTAGAGTACAAAAAGAAAAAAAAAAGAAATACCTGCAAAATCTCGAGACGTTAACCTCCGAAGGGAATTATCATTCGAACGATATTCGCTTTGGATGTTATTTTGCATTTCACAGTATTACGCGCGGATCTTCTGATTCTGGAATTATACTAATATTCCGAGGAAAATGAAATGTATTAATTTGGAGAGGAAACAGAGAAGTTCGAATGATGTGAAATCATCAACAACCAGTCGTGAGTAGACTGTGGGTTTTTGTGCATTTACATAAGGAACTTGAAACTAAAATTGCACTCGATATGAAACAATCTGTGAAACAATCTTTTACCAGTCTTTTTTATTTTTATTTTATTCGCGAAAATCCGCAGTTCGTGAAAGTAAATATTAAAGTAAATATTCTTCGCGATGCAATGCAGTAATAATAACTCATTTAGATCGTGTCGCAATTACGATCCAATATCACACCAGAGATTAAGTCAAGAGATCAATCGCAGAGAATTGGAGTCTAATTTGTTGACTAATCTTTGGAAACTTTATTAACTCTCGTTAATTAGCGTCAATATCTAGTGAAGACACAGTATTATCTTCGAAAACTAAAATTATACATAAATTATAGTAAAATACTAAAATTATACACTAAAAAGAATGAGAATAGGACACACAAATTGGACACATTCCTATCTAATTAAAAAAACACAGAACCGAATATCTGTGACACATGCAAACTACCAAACATATATCAATAGCTTGTTCCAAATACGAAGATAAAAGGAGACAACACAACCTTACTTAAAACTTACTTAAAATGTTGCAAAATGAACTCGAGGAAAGGAAAGCCTCAGAATGTTTGAAAGATACAGATTATACCACCTGTTATAGTTATACCTGCCCTGCTACACACTAATAACCCGAGAATGTGAATGTGGTCTTAAACGCTTGATTATTAATTAATTAATTAATTAAAATTATACATTGCTTGCACATGTGTCACGTCGAATTTCGCAATTTAATTTGTCATTTCGAAGAGGAAGAAGTGGAAATCGATCGATTACGATTTCGAACAGTTCCACAATCTTACAAATTTACACAATCACTGTTCTATTAATTTCTGTTAATGTAACGCACTCGCGATCGTCGCGAAAACGACGTAAGTTGTCACGTCGTGACCTCGGGGCTTTCAATCACACGCATACACACGGTTCAAGACACATTAGCCAACTATACTCCTTCGCGCCGCGAGTTACATACTTGCAACTCACGGGATTTAATGTGTTATTGTTGAAACCTTCGTGCCGCTTTAATCGAGCGAAATTAAAATTCCGTTAATCCGTTTAACGACGGCTTGCGCAACCGCGGCTTTTCGTATCCGTGTTAACGCACAAAGTGGCGTTTTGTTCCCATGAAAACGTTGCTCCGCGACGTATGCAAGTGTGGCAGCAAAGTTGTATTATTTCATTTCAACTCCTCGATACGCCGCGTTGACACGCAAATTGTTGCATTCTTTTTTTTTCAGAGAACAGGTCGCGAGTCGAATCGAATTAAACTCGCTAGACGAGAGTTTCGATCTCGTTGCGATCGACAGGAGATGAACAGGAGGTTGAATTTGTTCCAAGGAGACGACAGTGACTTTACCCTAATTTCTGGCAAGATTAGAAAGCTATTAAATTAAGAAACTTGGAGATAACTGTGCTGTAAATGGAAGCATCGAATATTTAAAAAGAAAATTTCAATTCCACGCGTGTAATGAAAGTTACTTTAGCACAATTAAATTTAAAACTTCATTGAATACTTTTGCACGTGATAATAACACATTGTTCGCAATTACTTATGTAAATATCGTAGTCGTTATTACATATTATTGTAGAAATAAAATGTAATAATTATGATATTTTTGATTTGTCTTGTTTTATTCGTATTATTTTGTTCTGGAGATGACACGCGTAAAAAAATATTCGAAGCGAGGCTGAAATATCTGCAATCAGGATTTAATTAACAGTCAATGCCGCCCATAGTTCTTTGGGAATATTCAAACGCGAGGCCTTCTAATTCCTCGGTCACTTCCATTATTCCATTCCATCTTCTTGCCTGCGCGAGACTTTGAAAAGATACTTGGCCTTGATTGCATTCCACTTCCTTGATCGCTGGCGTAATAAGTCCCCAACGAACATGTATTTTGTAGCATCGACATCGTTCCCAGAATTATGTAGCTTCTGTTCTATGTATATACGCTTTCGAAATCAACTCGCGGGGCAAAACGTCAAATTAACCGAAAGGTTTTGCACTCGAGAGTAGAAAGTTGAAAGTCTTCAACGTCCTCGAGCATTTTCCACAAATGTGAACTACGGTTTCGTTTTTTTTATTTAGAATTTCTGAAAGTGCCAAGGGAGTCGAACAGTTCCGATCAGAATTTACCAAGCTTCACTTGGAAATACTTTTAGAATGTTTTAAAATATCTACAAGTAAATTTTAAAATATTAAAATTTCAAAAGTAAATTAAAGGAAAACTTTACTTTTAAAATATTTTTCGACCTTCTAACATTTTTTCAACAATCCAGAAAACTGTCAGAGCAATTGAGATGCAAGGAACAGGACGAACAGCATTCATTTATATATCTTATCAATCTATATTCCCCACTTACAAAGAAATTCGTACTAATCATAGTTTGTAAGTCGAAGAAACTCAAGTGGGAGAAACAGAGAAAGAGGGCAAGTTTCGTAAAAAAAAAAAGGAAGTCCATCGTTGCAGATCCAGATTTTAAATTTGACGAGTTTCTCGACACGTGAAATCGTTCTCTAAAATCAGTCAACGAATCGATCTTCCCACCGGTGCCGTCGTCTTCGTTCGTATTAGCCTAAATCCCGACTGAAGAGGTGCTTGGAGAGTTATCGAGAGCCGTCAGCGAGGTCGATGCAACGCTGATTCGACAGGAATCGGACGTTGATGGACACGAGGTCTCCTCGTTGTTCTTTGCTCTTCTTACCGGTCATCCTCCCGATGCTTTCTTTCTCTCTTTTTCTTTTTTTCTCCTTTTCTGCAACGTTGCTCGGCCTTCTACACACACGCGCGAACCGTTTCCTCGTCGAGAAACAGTTACCAGGCTATATCGAATTTTAATCGAAAAACGAGATCGGCGTAGGCCGGTCTCTCGTTGGCCTAGAAACCGCCGCTTGGCTTCCTCGACCAAGAGTAAACTCTCACCTTGCGGCAAGGGTGATGATGATTTATCGTAGCGACAAGCGTCGAGTTTGACGAGACATTTTTGGGATTTTCAATAAGATATATATATATTATCGGTACATAGATTTTTTTTTTCAGATCCGATGAAACTTAGATCGTGCATAAATTAATTAAAATGGAAAAACTTAAACTACGATTTTGATCTGGTTACGTTCGATTGTCTCGTTTTAGCCTGGTTTCGTTTGGCAATTGAAATTTAGAAATTCGAACGACTAGATTTTATGGAGAATTTAATGGCAAACGTTTAGAGATAGAATCTTGGATAGGTGTTTGTTAAATGTATTTAATTACGAAATTACGTGAAATTACAGTTTTGTATGCTGGCAAATTTTATTTTTTAAGATTTTTAAAAGTGATCATTCTGTTTGATAATAGAAAGTAACAGAGCAACAACGAAAGAATAAAAGTGTTGCATTTGTACCTTTAATATTAGAGTCGTTGTAGAATTTAATTTAAACAGAATAAATCCAATAAGTAAATTAAATGGAACAAATCGATAAATATGATTGTAGATAGCAGAAATTATTATTTTTTAATAAGTAATTTTTTTTTTTTTACTATAATAGAAGTTATCGAGCAACTTGAAACCTCAGAATGATCTAAAATGAACAAATTTAAAATTTCAAGTAACATAAATAACGGGACAGTGTGATACAACGTGAAAAACGCGCGCTTTTATTGTAATACTAACATAATATAAGAAAAGTTGAATGTTCAATGGGCAAGACGTACGTACGATTTCACTCTTGCCACTCAACAAGTGTTAATGGCCCGGGTTTAAACATAAAACAACCTGTTTGATGGCTGAAAAGGTGCAGACACTTTACACTCGAACATTACCGCGGTTAGGACATTATTTGAATGATTGCAGAGGTGCAAGGTTATCTGATCTATTCGATCGAATAAATTAACGTATGAATTGAAATGTGTTTCTTTGCCCGCGAGGAAGTCGATATTTATTACGTCTATTTATAATCTGTTACGAATGCGCCGAGGTGTATTTCACACTCCTTTGGTTTCCCATTATTCGTAAATGTATAATAAATACATTGCAAACGTTTAACCATTATGCGGATCAAAAGTGATTCTTTGAATTTTAAACGTATTTATTGAAAGCTTTTTAATTTTAAATTTATTTATTAATTTTAAATTTATTTATTTATTAATTTTAAATTTACTTATCTATTAATTTTAAATTTACTTATCTATTAATTTTAAATTCACTTATCTATTAATTTTAAATTTACTTATTTATTAATTTTAGATTTACTTATTTATTAATTTTAGATTTACTTATTTATTAATTTTAAATTTACTTATCTATTAATTTTAAATTTACTTATCTATTAATTTTAAATTTACTTATTTATTAATTTCAAATTTATTTATTAAAATTTCGTTGAAAATTCTGTTGAATATCATAAGCAGATATTCAGAAACGAGGTTAGTAACAACACGTCTGCAGAGAATTTTCTCAAAATTTCCTCAAAATTACCCCGTCTCTCTCGTGAAAGTTTCGTTGCAACGTTCGTCAGGCAATATTATCGTTTCGAAGGTAATAAATAACGGATGTCGCGGTAAAAATCGCGCGGATACACTAAGAGGAACAGATAGATGGACGAAGAACGAATTGTAACCTTGAAATTAGATATTTAATCACGGATAATAAGCATAAGATTGTCATTGCTGTTAGGATGGTTGACGATGATGGATGATCAGTGACGCGTACGTACAGAAATAAGGTGTCTCTTTTCTTATCTTTCGTTCTCTCTCGTGCTTTCTTGTACTTTATTGCAGAGTCAGTGCAGGGAAACGAGCTCCTAACGACATTACGCTAGTTTTATCATTCCTCTGCGACTCCGGCTGTTACGCGATTACGTTTCTTTCATTTCGCGTACGTCAAAACACGACGTGCCAAGCGACGCGAATTTGCTTTCATTTTTATCTCGTTTATGTAAATCGACGCTATTACGTTCGAGATTTTCATTAATATTTAATTTGTTATGTTCCATCTTACGTGCACGATATTCAGGACAATTTGTGTAAATGAAAAAATTCTGTTTGGAATTAGAAACGAATGATGAATATTTTGTTACGTACATCGATTAATCCGAACATTCTGCGAGAAAAGAATTTTCGTAATGGCATTTGGTGACTTTGGTGGATTGCTGGACATTACCTGTAACAAAAAGCGAGGACAACAATTGAAAAACTGACCGTGGTTAATAATGTCTAGCTTGATATGGATAATACTTATTGATAAAGAATTCCATTTATCTGAACACGAATCAATTAAATGATACACGGTGAAATTTCATTTATCTTAGTAATATAAAAAATATATATTCTTAAATATAATTATATAGATTAATTTATACCTTAAATATAAAAATAAAGATATATAATTAATTAATTATAAATAATATATATATATATATTATTTCATTTATTATAGTAATATAAAAAAATATATAAAATATTTCGATTAACTAAACTGAAAGAACTGAATTGATCGAAAAGAATTTAGGAAGAGTGTTTCAGTTTAATTGTTCTTCGATTTTCTGAATTCCTCTTAAATTCTTCGTTCAGAGATATTTAGATCTACGTGAAAATTCTGAACTGATTATCGATATGTTAAATGGGTCGATTCTTAACTTTTGAAAATTAAAGAATTCACAATTAATTGCGATAAAATAAATTAATTGTGATCTGGTTAACGAATTAGAAATGCACGATGTAATTTGTCTTTGAGAAAAAACGAGGTAAAATATTAAAGAAACATTTTAAACTATTCTTTCTGAAATGTAACACAATTTTGCTAAATTTCCACGTCTGTGTACACCCCTTTTTCTTTACAATGAGTTGGAATAAAGTATAAAAAAAAAAAAAAAAAGAAAAAGGGGCGATTGACACTGAAAATAAGGGACCACAGCGAATCGAATTGGTTCGGATCCGGTGGAAATTTCCAGTTTGTTCAGCGTGACGCGATACACAGGTAACAGGATTCAGTGCTCGCGTGTTTGGCGCAATTTTAAAATTCGCATGGGGCCAGCAACCTGATCTGAACGTGCGTTAATTGAATGAGATCACCGTTGGACCGGCGGCGAGAGCCGATCGTTTTCTCGCCTGAAAATCGTGGCTCTGGCAACACGATGATTTCGTTAAGAAGGCTATTTTCGCGAAGCTCGCCTCTCATTTCTGCGAGAGGATCAGAGATTTCCTTTTTCTTAACTCTTTCCTGAAACGCTCGACAATAAACGTACAGAAATATATATTTGGACAGGGATTATTGCGTTGTTAATTTCAACTGTCTGGACACTCGCGTCATTTGTTTACTATTATTATTAACAGCAGTGTTGTACTGATCGTAGGGAATAGAATCAGTAATAGAATTATTAGAATTGTCAACAGAATGTAAGAATTTGATACGCTGGCGATTCGTTAAATTCTCTGCGGCAGAATTGTCGCAGTTTTTGGAAAGATAATTCGGGAACTATCATTTCGATATTTCTTTCAGTGTCTGCGTTGTTAAAATTTCAGAGCTACGAATTTCCTCAGCTTTCCATATTAATAAAAATTACTATTAATGGTGCATTAATTAATCAAATGATTATTAACAATAATTTCAAACTAGTACTATTGTTTACTGATATATTTTGTAATGTGCTTTTTAATATTATTTCAAGCTCGAATTTTTGTTCATGTACACACTTATATATGCATGTGTGCGTGTGTGACGTTCAGCAAAATTTCTTCACAAAGTATCAGAAATTTGTCTCGTTCGTTGGAAATTCGTCAACCTCGAGAATTGGTTTCATCAATGAAACCTCGTAACGAAGGGCAAAATTTCTATCTCTAAACTTTGTCCACACAGGCGAATGAAATTTAGAAATCTTTCGAGAAATCGATCGACATCGACAACTCAATCTCCACGATCGTTACCTAAACGCATTGTCTCTCCAGAAACAGATGAAAGAAATCGGCAATCGAGAGGGATTCGAAGCCTGTTTGTAGTCTCGTTTATCTCTTTTTTTTTTTTTTTTTTTTCATTGACGAGCGTAAATTAATTTTCGGCAGTCGGCGTCTACACGCCGGAAACTGGGTCGCGTAACGGTGAAATCCACGAACGGTGGATGTAAAGTTGGCGGTCTCCGCCGCCGGAACTTCCGATTATTCTGCAAGCTTTGTTCCCAACCGTGATGAGAAATCGTGAGAAAAGCGAGTCCATCTTTTTTTTTCTTCCACGCGCGGTGTCACTTCGAAGATATTCATCAATCCCGTGTCGCGTAACTAGCTGGCTAATTGTCTTACGAGCATCATTGTACTTTGTACAATGAGAATTTAATGTGCCGGGTGTTTTTTTTTTTTTTCGTGCAACATTCGCGTGCAATTTCCCTACGTACGTTTAGTGTTGGGATACTGTTATTTATTAATTTTTATGCCAACTGATGCGGACAGCATCGTTGACACGCGTCATTAATTTCACATTGCATTTTACATCTTTGAAATTAACATCGCATACATAATTCATTGTTACGTAATTGAAGTTTAGAGTATTTCCTAGTTTGGGAGACAATTAACCTCCAATATTGATCAACTCAATCGTGACTTTGATGAAATTTTCTTATATTTTATACTTTATTAATATACGTATATCTTATATAATATTACATAATATTATAATATTAATTTGTATAATATAATATCGTATAATAATATTATAATAAATATTATATAATTATATAATCTTACAAGTGTTTAAATACTTTTGCAAACAACTGTGTATATCGTACGAATTAAATCGAAATTTCAAAATTCATCAGCACTCGCATAACAACATACGTCGGTAAGATGTAGTAGAAGTTGATAAATATTTTTCCATTCGGTTAAAGGAAATAATTAATAAATGTTAAAGATGGTTTTACGGACTCATTGACGCACCCAATCAAACAATCAGATTACACAAAGTTTTATAATATTTTATAATTGTTAAATACTTATCATCAGATATCAAGTTCATAGTAAACCTTCATTTCGAATTCCGAAATCTCGCGACAGAGGAATCTTTTACGCGGAATCGATCGAAAAATATGCAGAGCGGTTAACAATCACCACACTCTTATACTTTACGCAGTCCGCCTACCCAGCTGGATTTTTAATAAACTCGGAACAGGATCTGACGCTCATTTGAATTTCAACCGCGCGTCATTTCGTATTTTCCTCGTTGTGCTCCAGATCTCCGATGCACGCGAATGTCTCTGCAACGCGAGATTTGATTCTGAAATTTTCAATCTTGCGCCAGAGTTGGACTCTGTTGAGAGTTGAGATCATTTGATTTTGGAATTGCTAGTTTTATTTATTCGTTGCTCCTAGAATTCATTTAAAATACGAAATAAAGTGAAATATTTGGAATTTTAGTATTTAATTTGAAACAGAAACATTTGAACGCTCTGAAAGTGAGATACTTCCATATCTGTAAGACAAATTGCTCCAATAATTGATATAATTTCATTCGATATTCTAATAAACGTCTAGTAAATATCTGTAATGAGATAAAATTATAATTATATTATATTTCATATAATTTCGTGTAGAATGTTTTATTTAAAATACGAAATAAAATTAAATATTTGGAATTTTAATATTTAATTTGAAACAGAAACATTTGAACGCTCTGAAAGTGAGATACTTCCATATCTGTAAGACAAATTGCTCCAATAATTGATATAATTTCATTCGATATTCTAATAAACGTCTAGTAAATATCTGCAATGAGATAAAATTATAATTATATTTCGTATAATTTCGTGTAAAATGTTTTATTCAAACGTTTCAACATAAATTACTGTAGTTATTCACAACTCAACGATACCTTAATATCTTATGTATTCGAGTCTAAAGTTTTCAATTTCATTGAAAGAATTTTACTGAAACACACACATTTTTTATTTCAAATATTTCACAACTCTATCGAGAACGTTGTCGGCAAAACAAAAGAAGAATATTAAATAATCAGAAATTAAAAGATATTGTTTATACATTTTCTAAGAAATCATTCGAATCTCCGGAAAAATTTGCAAGTTTGTAAAATTACAATGGAGATCTAACCAGTTGATTATTTTCACCATTCTGATAGGATTCAACGCAAAAATTCAACGAAAGAAGATTTCGCAATTTTTCTGTCGGGATTTGAATTCTTTTACGTATCGTGCACAGCAAAGAGAGAAAATCAATCGATAATGTGCTGGAACATAGTTGCTGCTTGCAAAATTCGTGGATTTCCTTCCAGCATGCTGTCCATTATATGCAAATGCTTATGGCACACGTTGCACAGCACACATTTTCACATATCGGCGTACTTCTTTGTTCGCCACCTCTTCTTTTTACATAATGTATGACTTTCGTGTTCAAAAACGCGAATTTTTAACGTGTGAATGGACGTGTGAATAATTCATAGTGAATTCACGTTTTGATTCGAAAGTTTCGAGCGGTAGTAGAAGTGAGAAATTTCCTTTACAGTTGTTGAAAAAAATTCTTGTTCAAAAAATCTCTCGTTCCATTTCCACGTTAGAAATCTTTTCAAAACGAAAATAAAATTGAAGTATAAAAATTCAAACGAGAGAACATTATACATCAAAGATATATTGAAACATAAAATTATACATTAAAATATAAAAATTCGAAAGACAGAACATCATAATTATGGCAACAAATTTAATTTTATTTGATTTCATTTATTTATTACAACAATAAATACACACAGTTTATTATTAAAATACAATCAAAGGATACAGGGGAAATTTTTTATATCGTTTGCGGATTTTCGTGCAAATTCACGATTTTGGAAATGGAATTGGAGAGCTAGAACTGTTCTAGGTATTTGATATTTTATTATCAATTATTATCTTATTTGTACAATTTTCCATGTTACGTACTTTCTATTGGAGCTTTCAAATTTCCCCAAAAAATGCACAAAAAAACCTCAGTCTAACTGTTGTATATTTATCGTCGTTTATGTTCTGCAACGATCACCCCATCGAAAAGTTTTATTATCGGTGATATTTTATAACCGAGTATCGATATCCAGCCGACATTCAATATTTAAACGATTTCCGAGTAAATGGTCATTCAGAACCAGTTGTTCGAAAGACATTCGACACTTTGTAATGTCGAATGCTGTAATGAGAATGCAGAAGAAATGTCCATATATTAAACGCTCGCAACGTTGCGAAACATTTTCCATTGCTTGTGCTTTAAACGCAATTTATTCCAATATTTCTCGTGTCTCCACTACGAGATCATGTTCCCTTGATTTCCAAGCTTGAATTCTTCGTTCTCCAACAACGCAACAACAGAATAATTGTTAGAAGTTTAAATTTCTTTAGTGTATCGAAGGAAAGTACAGTGTTTGTTATTTATTATATCAAGTTGAAAAGAATTTTTTCAGAGATAATTTGATTGGAATAATGGTTCGTTTGTGGTTGTATCTGTGACAGCTAATTGAACTGGAATGTTTGCACTCGTTATGTCAGCCAGAATTTTCGTGATTCGAATAAATTGCAAACACTTTATGAAATTTCTAAAATAAAAGTAGAAGAGAAATGACAAGTGAAAGATAATAGCGGCAGCAATATTCCCGATTCTTCTTCACGATCGACAGAATTTTAACAAGTGTATTTTTGAAATTGAAACTAAATTTTACAAATTTTATAAATTTTAACCAAAATTTTATATATTTTACAGAAATTAAATTTTTATCGCGCTGTTCCGACGTATTACAAAAAATAAGAAGAATTATCCCACAATTGAAATGCTTCGTTGTTTCCACGAACTATATACATTCCTGGTTTCAAATCGGTTTCAAATCGGTTTCAAATTTTATCAACGGGAGTGGTTCATTACAGTCTTAACGAAAATTTAGAGTAACAAACGTTTTATACAACACGACTGACAAAATTATTGTCTATTAAAACACAAAAATCCCAACAAATGTTCAAATTCAAGCACATTCACCACCAATTGTAACATATTACACGGAGCAACAGTGTATTTGTTTCAAACTCGAAGCGAAATATTGTTCCAGGCGTTCGAACATTTTCGTGACTCACTGCTGCACTCGCTGCATTTTTTCTTTTTTTTTTTTTTTTTCGAGAAAGAAATTTAAATTCTAAAACAACAGCTGATCGCCGCACGTAACAAGGAATGGCGGCGCTTTCCCGTTCCCGTAAGAAATCGCGCGCGTTAATTATTCGAAGCGTGCGTTTCCCGGTGCCGAGTATCATTAAGCGATCGCTGGGTGAAAAATGCCGGTTGATGGACGTAACACGTAAACAGCCGGTGGAACGCGGCGATATTTATGGGTGGGCGATCCTATCGTCGATCTATTCTCACGTGGAAAGTACCCGGGCAGAAATCGGGGGGGGGGGGGGCTGGTAACCCGGCACCGCGGAGAGAAAGTAAAGGCCGAGGACTTTGCCTGCCGATCGTGTTCGCCTCCGAGATAATGGTTAATCACGATTATTAGGCTTAATGAATGGGCCCACGGTCCCACCGCGGGACACCATGAAAGCCACCGCCTCTTTAAACAGACCGTTTGACCGCTAATAATATAATTGAGTGCGAATTACCGCCGGGTGGATTTGCGCGAACCCCGCTCTCCGCGTTTCGCGTGATAATACCAACTCGTTTCCAATAGGTTTGATTTGTTTAACTAGGTTTGCCTGAAGTTTACTACTGGGGCTTGGTGAGATGTAGAAATTAAAGGATGAAATTTAGATTATTGCAAACGAATGTAGAAGGTACACAGTACTATGATGTTGCAGGTTATGTTATAATATTGATATTATGATGTATTTAAATAATTTGATAAATTAACATAATATTAAAATTAACATTGTGTATTTAGTAAATTGATATTGTAATGTTGGGCTGAAGGATGAATTTTACGTCATTGTGAATGAATGTAGAATACATACAATATTATAGTATTATAGGTTATGTTATAATATTGACATTATGATGTATTTAAATAATTTGATAAATTAACATAATATTAAAATTAACATTGTGTATTTAGTAAATTGATATTGTAATGTTGGGCTGAAGGATGAATTTTACATCATTGTGAATGAATGTAGAATACATACAATATTATAGTATTATAGGTTATGTTATAATATTAACATTATAATGTATTTAAATAATTTGATAAATTAACATAATATTAAAATTAACATTGTGTATTTAGTAAATTGATATTGTAATGTTGGGCTGAAGGATGAATTTTACGTCATTGTGAATGAATGTAGAATACATACAATATTGTAGTATTATAGGTTATGTTGTAATATTAACATTATAATGTATTTAAATAATTTGATAAATTAACATAATGTTAAAATTAACATTGTGTATTTAGTAAATTGATATTGTAATGTTGGGCTGAAGGATGAATTTTACGTCATTGTGAATGAATGTAGAATACATACAATATTGTAGTATTATAGGTTATGTTATAATATTGACATTATAATGTATTTAAATAATTTGATAAGTTAACATAATGTTAAAATTAATATTGTGTATTACAGTAAATTGATATTGTAATGTTGGGCTGAAGGATGAATTTTACGTCATTGTGAATGAATGTAGAATACATACAATATTGTAGTATTATAGGTTATGTTATAATATTGACATTATAATGTATTTAAATAATTTGATAAATTAACATAATATTAAAATTAACATTGTGTATTTAGTAAATTGATATTGTAATGTTGGGCTGAAGGATGAATTTTACGTCATTGTGAATGAATGTAGAATACATACAATATTGTAGTATTATAGGTTATGTTATAATATTGACATTATAATGTATTTAAATAATTTGATAAATTAACATAATGTTAAAATTAATATTGTGTATTGCAGTAAATTGATATTGTAATGTTGTGCTGAAGGATGAATTTTACGTCATTGTGAATGAATGTAGAATACATACAATATTGTAGTATTATAGGTTATGTTATATCATGATGTTATGTTATATTGATGTATTTAAATAATATTATAATGTTAAGAGCATTATGTATTAATATCATGTGACAACACAATTGATACTGCAATATTTATTGCATATTATTCGTATTTATATTCATATCTATATTTATATTACTGTTAATATTATTTTTATAAAAGTTCGTTGCTTTATTACGTATTACATCTCTCGGTACAGTTTCTTCACACTTTCATACCTTGGAATTATTTCGAACAGAAAGATTTTGTTCATTTAGATAGAAATGAAAAAATTTTAAAGAGTTTCATTTATTATTATATTATATGTAGAACATAGACTATTATATACACTATATTTTTATTTTCCGTCGGAAAATTCATATCGTCAACTGAGGTTTTATATCTTTCACGTATTACATCTTTCAGTATAGCTTCTTCATTTCTAATAAGAAATTGAAAAACGTTCTTTGGGACGATCTTCTCCTGTAGATGTTTTAAATATTAACAGTTTAATCAAGAACGAATCATTTTGGTACTTGCATCTTGAATTTGTTTGATTCGTTTAGAAAATTGTATACTGACGAATGTAATTTTGTAAAATAGCACGTAATACATTATTTGTCTACAAGTGCGATGAAACTTTTACGTTTCAAAGTTACATATTACAGCGACAGACAAAAGGAAATTTACAATAATTATTATGTTTCTTATCGCTACATCTAGTCGTTATTTTCGTCAAATGCAATTCTGTTCTCTTTCACTGTGGCTAATTCCCTCTATTAATCATTGTAACGTTTCATAACGGAAAGTTTGTTTTACATCTCCAATACATTAAATGAAGTGCCATATCTTTTATGTATTAGACACACATATCAATACGTATGTACGTATAGCTTCTTCAACTGATTCGCATTATGTTTTTTTAACGCAACACATCGATCATCATCGTGATAGCAAACCAACATGTTTTATTAATGAGATGAACTTACATGTTTACATGTTTCTGATTGAAATATTACGGCAGATTCGACTCGATTAATGAAAACAAAGTTTGTTTTCAGTTTAACAAGTAATTGTTGCCTGTTAACCTGCGGATAGTAATTCAGAAGTTTATCGCCAATCTCTTGACTGAGATTAATTAAAATTTTGATTGACTGATTGTTAAAATTGACTCCAAAATTATCATTCAGGCAAATTCGTGTGTACGCTAATAACATTGTTAATTTTCAATTCATTTGTTATTAGTTCCCTGATTTTTATTTCAAGTTATTGCATAAATTGAGATTTATTGTATCTTTTAATTATAAGTGTTGCAGGGAGTATTTTGTTTTAGGTGTTTATGTATTGTGTATAACACCATAGGATAATGTTACACATTTATATAATTACATTTATCTAAAACAAAATGCAACTTTCCTAATATTTAGGAAACACGATAAATCTCAATTTGTACACCAAAACATTTAAATAAAATGCTGTTTTAATATTATACAAACACGCTATTACATGAAGTACTAGTAAAGTAATATCATACGTGATATTGGAATATTTATAGAAAACGATGATATCTGAAAATTATCACATTTGAAGAAATTAATAAAGAAAATCGTCTCGTGAGAGTGTCATTAAAAAATTTCTGTAGATAACCAAGGAAGTATAAAAAGAACTATTTCTATCTTGTATAAATTCCCCTCCATTCTCATTCACAAAAAAATACTTTACACGAGCATATATCTTGCAAAGCAAATTACCTAAAATTCACTCCAACTCCATTTGCAATATATATATATATAAAAGAAAAAAAATATTTCAAACGAAACTTAGAGAAACGTAGAGAATATCAAGTAATATACATACACAAAGTTATTACTCGGTCGCTAATGAGTCAAACTGAGAAAGAAAAAGAACAACGTTGGCTTTTCCCCACCTCGAGGGATCATTTGCGAAATCGGCTAACGAAGCTTGCGCGGCCGAGTAATGAGTTAATAAATGGAGAACGAGCGCGTAAACGAATACACAATGGCTGACGCCGGCTATGTGAGGTAACGATTGCTCGTTCGCTGAATTGTTCCCACAGTAATGCATTTTTCTTTGTCGGTGGAGCGCCGCCGGTGCCGATCGATCGCCGGGGACGCCTGACGAAACTCTGGCGTTGTTTCGCCATTTCGTATTTACTCGCCTCTGGACAATCGGTGCCTGGCGAGGAAACCCGTGGCCAATCTATGTTACCGATCCGTCTGTTTCACGAAACGAACGTTTTTCTTCTTTTTTCTTTTGCCACCCGTGAAACATCGTTTCGACCTCGTCAATTATATTCAATAAAGTCGAGCCCACGTTTCGCGGTTGCTCAACTACCCGGGCGAAATCGATTTAATCTCGATCGAGAGGAACGAAGATGGAACGAAATAGAAATGGAAATAAATTCAGAGTGGCTCGCGCGAACGTGAGCTTATACTTGCATGCACGTGCGTGCAATTATGTCAATGTTAACTGGAATCTTCTAGACAGAGTCTAAAAAGTGATTTAAATACCGCGACTTAATAAGAAATTAAATTTCGATGCAATTGAGAAGATGAAGTTGATTAATTTCGAAATACTTTGTCTAATTTGAAATTGCATCGTTCTCCCTGTTAGGAAATGAGGAATATAATTGTTTCAGATTTTGACGTGATCAAATTTTACTGTAATCTAATCTGAATCACCGCAGTCGCCTACGATGTTACTTGAGAATATTATATTATATTATATTATATTATATTATATTTATATTATATTATATTATATTATATTATATTATATTATATTATATTATATTATATTATATTATATTATATTATATTATATTATATTATATTATGTTATATTATATTATGTTATATTATATTTATATTATATTATGTTATATTATATTATATTATGTTATATTATATTTATATTATATTATATTATATTATCATTCTTGAAAAATTTCTCAATCGTACAGGTATACAATCACCTGTGGTGTAATTGTTTCAAAATTTTACTCGCTCTCGCATCACCGTGCAATGACAATAATAATTTAATGCATCGTTCGACAATTCCAATCAAACAAAAGTTCAAATTAAAAGGGCTCCTCGTCAAAGGGGGCAAAAATACAATCTGTCCCCTTGGAATGACAACAAATAAGGGTACAAATCACTCACGCGATTGTTGGCTCCTTTTTTTTTTCTCACTTTGTCTCAGTCCAGTCGATGTCTCATCTCATACGGATCAGTTATGAAAAAGTTCGCTCGGAGATCGGCAAAGCGACAAGTTGCCTTTTGCAGCCTCTCGCTACCAATTATAAAGTCCGCGGCGGATTTTCCGATCGATATAGGCCAATAAGCGGGATCGACCACTCGGCGCTTGCAATTATTAAATCAGCGGCAAGTTGGCAGGGCGAAACGTGAGAGCGAGCGTGAAATGAAATAGAACGTGGCCTCAGTGTCAGGTACATACTTCACGTCTGGACCGGTGCTTTTAGTTCGTTCGTTGCGTCCAGTATGGAAAGTAAATACGTATGTGCTTGCCCCTTGCCCCAGTGAATCATAATGTTCGTTTTGTATACGTACGTACGTGCTCCGGGTGATTGTTCGAGCGCTGTATTCATAATTTAAGTCGCGTGATGACAAGAAGTTTTAGAATTAGCTAGTTATTAGTTGGTTAGTTATTATGGTTGCTCGATGTTATCGACAGGTTATTTAGATATTCCTTTCTTTCTTTCCTCTTCGTTCTTGCGGTGGTAAAACGCAACGACGTTAAATTAAAATGGCCGTTCGTTTTACTTGACTCTTGCAAGTGGACTTTCTATTTTAGTTCAATGGTCGTTTAACATCAAGTAACAGCGCGATTGTTCGTTTGGAGTCGGATTAAGCTTAGATTCCCTTTAATTCGTGATGAATTCCAAAGTTGAATCTGCAAATAACTCGTGTCACGCTAGGTCAGTGATAAAATCAAATCAATCGACATCGTTATGTCGATTTTCATTGAAATATCAAAGCTCTATCAAACTATGAATATTCGTATTAATGTAATATCTGTAACAATAATACATTACGTTTCAAACATTACAACGTACTAAATAACGCGTGTATAAGCATAAGATGAAATAAGAAGATCATTATTTTCAATCTAAATGAACTGCCATCGAGACTAGATCCAGAGCTATCTGGCCACAATTTACTTATTTTTGTAGAAGCTATCCGTAGTATATCAGCCTCCAACCAAAAAGATCGGCCCCGATGAAAACTCCCACTGACATTCATACCGTTGCCAACAGATTTCACTCGGCGATAGTAAAACTTTAATTGTACGAGCTCAAGACGTGGTGTTATCTAAAATTCCTTCGGCCAATACTAATTACAAGTGTTAGCGGGCGAAATGTACATGTCTCGCCGGTACACGCTGCTGGAAAGACAGTGCGTAAGAAGGTAAATATCGTGTGTAGAGTGGAAATCTTTGCATCGAGATTTATAACCACCCACGCTTCGAAACGTGGAGGGGGGAGGGAGGAACGTATGTATAATACAAGCGTGGAGAATATGAAACGACGTTGAAACGAGGGAATATAAATTCCAAAACGGCGTAACCACGGCCATTAAAATGCTGCGCCGTTAATTCAAATATTAATATATACACGAGGTAGCTCGCAAGCAGGAAAAAAAAAAACGTCGCGGAATAACAATTATCTTTCCTCTCGTGTCGAGTGTTTTTTCGTCGGAAACTCGAGCGTACGAGAAATGTCGTCGTTGCCAGGTGAAACCAATTACCGGCGAGAGAAATTTATTTCGTGGGGGAGGGAGGGTTTGTTTTCGTTCTCTTCGTTAATTTCTCGCGTGTTTTTAGAGTGGGAAAGTGACCCTGCGAGATGTCGAAATAGTTCAATAAAAGTTGAAGTTTCAATTAGCGAAACGGAGGTTCCCTCGTGCGTAACCGAAGTGAGTTTCTCTTGTTAATAATTATTACGAGATGGAATTTCCCTCGTGGAGGAAAATTTTTTTTTTCTTTTGTATCTGTAGCCAAAAGTATTCGATCCTTCAGTCACGTAGCTTTTTTTTTCTTTTTTTTTTTTTTTTTGAAAAATTTTTCTCACGTTTTGAGATTGAATAGTCCTTGGTGTAGGTAACAAACCTAGTTTATTTTGTACATAAAAATTATTACTGTTATTATCTTGGTCCCTGAGTTCAGACATTGTTGCTTAGTTTAATGAGAAACAAATGCATCGCTGTTCAATTTTTATACAGAAATTGTACTGTAAAAGCAAAAGTTACTATTGCATTGTATTCAAGTAAGTAAATTTTCAGACGGTGGACAATCACCTTGGAGAAATTTCATAAAATCGTACGTTGAATGTTGTTGAGTAATTTAGTAGAATAGTTATCACATTATTTTCATAAATTCATTTCCAATTGAAATAATACAACGAAAGCAATTGACGAAAATTCGACAAACACGATGAATAATTCTAAATTATCGAGTGTGAAAAAATTCAATGAAACTCGTCGAGTCGAATTCATTCGTTACAAAGAAATATAACTAGCTCGAAAGCTGCAATTTGTTTATTACAACAAGTAACGATTGACTAAAAGTTACTGAATGAAATTTAAAAACTCGATCGAACATAAATTGATAGAACTTTGTAATTCCATTTGAATTCGTCGGAAAGTGGATTCGCGCGGTTTAGAAATTCCTGGCTGTAATTATCGATCGAGCCAGCATATCGACATTCAAGAATGTTAAGTGAGAAACTTGGGGGATAACCTTTCCACGGATATTGAAATTATATCGGACGAGTGTCGCAACAATATTACGATAATCGAATTACGTTTTAACGTAACGTTAACTTGTTCGATGTTATCGATGTTGGATCGATATCGAGTTGCAACAAAGTATCAGCGCCTGGTTGCACGATTTTTAGATTATTGCGCTGATCGCAAACTGTATTACCTTCTACGTCAGTCAAAGTATACCTCTTACGTGTATAATTAATCGTAGATCGTGGTCGAATGTGTACAAAATTTCCAACTGTGTCACGGTTAAAGTGCAATTGACATTTATTGCCTTTTATTGTGCGAGAAATTAATCCTTCCTTTTCTCCTCTTGTTAGATTGTTGAGATATTATTTTGTAATGTGTCACAGGCAAATATCGATCGGCATTGTTTGTTTTTATAAAATTCTAAAATTCTAATTTCTGTAAAAAATTTTTATCTCTAGTAACACACACACACACACACACACACATATATTTGTAATTTTGGCAATTTCTGTTGGACGTGAGAATCTTTAAAATTTGGATTTTTGGACTTATTATATATACATGAAATTTCGCTAAATTCCTGTTGATCATTTTTGTAAAACATCCTTTCGAAAAATAAGTCCAAAAATCCAAATTTCAAAGATTCTCACGTCCAACAGAAATTGCCAAAATTACAATGCTTCACGCGAGAAACAAATTTGGACTTGACAATGTTTCAATGTTCGCGATATTAGACGTATCAGTATACTGTACTAGATTAATAGATTACATCGAACGAGAAACACGAGCCACATGTAGTAGCCAACACCACAAAGTACCTAAACTCTAAAGTAATCAAATTCATCGGTACAGTGTGAGTCGAAATAGTGATCGAGTCGCAACTCGATACACTCGCATCCCTTCGATAAAACGAATCTGACAGTCGTTGTTGAAACGATGATCCTCTATCAAATCCATCGAGCACACGTATGAATACTCGTCTTTTCAAACTGTCTTCAAATGAATAGGTACGATCTTGGTAGAAATGCACCATAAAATATTTCAAGTAGGATGCAAGTGTTCGTAAAAATAAAGCATCATTTTTATTTTTCATCGTGAGATTTCGAACATTTTTGGAATATAAAATATAATATAAAATTCTATAGGGTCTTATCGCTATCACAATTTTCACATTTCTATTAAAATTTTAAATTCACAATTTATATATGAGACATTTATATATATATATTTCACTGATCCTTTCATTCCAGATTTTATTTAAAAACCAATTGACTATGCTACCTTTGTACAGTTATATTGCTGTTATTAAATTATTCATTGGGCAGATTGACTTAAAATTATTTCCACACGTGTTTGACAAACAAGTGAGTTAATATTACATAGGTTGTTGATGGTCTTACTAAACCGGAAATACACAATACGTGGGGACGACCGAACTATTAATTAGTAGGAGTGTGCAAGAACCTGAAAATATCGGGACGAGTCGGGAAGAGGTCGAGAAAATTCTCGAAAATTTCAAGAACTCGGCTACCGTTTCTCAAACTACTCTACAACGCTGTATAGCAGTTTACCAAATATATAAATACACAGTTCAATTTCTTCTGCCTATTGGAACGACGGATTCTAAGAATCGTATGGCCTGATGTATACAAACGTGTGACTGCGTGCTTAGTACTTGGACATTATGTACGCTGTTGAGCAGTATCGCTGAGAAACTCGGGTAGTTCAGACGTATATTTCGAAATCTGTGTGAATTTAATAAAGATTAAAAATCTTTAAAAAAAGGATCGAGTGATAGTGAGAGTAAAGTTGTGGTAGCAGGAAGTAGTGCAGAAGATATCGTGCAAGAAAAAGACGATACAAAGGCGAAATGCACGCATTGTCACCATGAATTTAAAACCAAGTATGTAAATACTACTGATTTATTACGCCATTTGAAGCATATGCACCCAAACATTAGTATATGTTGCTAGAAAAGAGACTGAATCGATGTAAAATTTGTCGCATGTACAAAATGATACGCGAACGATTGTTAAACCAAAAGATGTAACAGAAGGAATTTTACGAATGATGGTTCTAGATCTGCAACCTATATATATATATATATATATATATATATATATATATATATATATTGCTGTTATTTCAGTAAAAGAATATAAAAGTGGAGATCTATGTTAATACTTCCGTCTGAAAAGTTCACGTGTATATTAGTAAATTGTTAATATATATAACTTCATCGTCAACAGAACTTATTAACAATAAAGCCATAGCTATATAATACAGCTTATCAATTATTATGGAAATTAATTGAAATTAATTTCTTATTGACACAGCCTTGCGAAGAATGCACTCGAATTTACAGCTTCTCTCGAAATTCAAGTCAAATGTAAAAGCTCAGTAGAAGAATGTAGAAGTAGAGATCAATATGAATACTTTCGTCTCAAAAGTTCACGTGTGCCGGATATACTAGTAAATTATTAATATATATAACTTCATCGTCAACAGAATTAATTAATACTGACAATAAAGCCATAGCTATATAATACAGCCTATCAATTATTATGGAAATTAATTAAAATTAATTTCTTATTGACACAGCCTTGCGAAGAATGCACTCGAATTTACAGCTTCTCTCGAAATTCAAGTCAAATGTAAAAGCTCAGTAGAAGAATGTAGAAGTAGAGATCAATATGAATACTTTCGTCTCAAAAGTTCGCGTGTGCCGGATATACTAGTAAATTATTAATATATATAACTTCATCGTCAACAGAATTAATTAATACTGACAATAAAGCCATAGCTATATAATACAGCCTATCAATTATTATGGAAATTAATTGAAATTAATTTCTTATTGACACAGCCTTGCGAAGAATGCACTCGAATTTACAGCTTCTCTCGAAATTCAAGTCAAATGTAAAAGCTCAGTAGAAGAATGTAGAAGTAGAGATCAATATGAATACTTTCGTCTCAAAAGTTCACGTGTGCCGGATATACTAGTAAATTATTAATATATATAACTTCATCGTCAACAGAATTAATTAATACTGACAATAAAGCCATAGCTATATAATACAGCCTATCAATTATTATGGAAATTAATTAAAATTAATTTCTTATTGATACAGCTCTGCAAAGAATATACTTGAATTTACAACTTCTCTCAAAATTCAAGTCAAATGCAAAATCTTATCCATCGAGCTTCGCAACATCCAATTGCTTGCAATTGAATCACCTAGATTCTAAATAAAATCGCTCGTCATTTAATCGCCTGAATTCGAAACAAAAAAAAAAAAGTAAAATAAAATAAAACAGACTTCGAGAGTGAAAAGTGATAAAAAAAAAAAAAAAAAAATCTAATTTCAACGAGATCGAACTCGCGCGAAACTTTTTAACTTTAATTGGCCGAGAGTAGCTGAAGGGAGAAAGGGAGAGATCGGTAGGAATTCAGGCGGTCGAAGACAGAAGCGATTAATCCGTTAGGATCGGCGAGCCAGCAGACAGGGTGGCAAGGAGCATTGGCGAGCGAGTGGGAGGCGAAGAAAGGGAAAGAGAGCATCGAGTTTATTGCAATCGAACGCGGCCTCGGTGTCAGGTACATACCAGCCAGGTATGCTTTTAGCCTATTTACCGTGGCCAACCGGCAGAAACGAAACGAAACGAGGCACGTAGCCTCGTCGACGATGGCCGACGTCGTCGTCGCTGGTACGCTCTCTCTCTCTCTTCCTTTGTCGTTGCTTAGCTCTCTCGTTGCGCAACGACTATTGCTCTGGCGAGCAACAGAGACCGAAAGCTATCCGTACGCCTACATCGCCCGGAGCTGTCATAAAGCTGGCTCTTAGAGGTTGCAGAGAACGGGTTGCCTCAGATAAACGCTCCATCGTCGTCGAGGGCTTGGCACACGGCCACCGAACTACCGGCTTTGTTCTTTGTTACAACAAACTGCGGATCCTCGTGTGTTTTCTTTCTTTTTTTTTTTTTACATAGAGTGGATCGAAAGTTTGTTTTTTTCTTTTTAAATGAAACATCAAAATAAAATATAAGGAAAAATTTCATCAATTTCAAATTCTCTGCGTGCTTTGGACATTTCTTTGAAAATTACTTTACGATTCATCCTGGTAGGGAAGTGATTTTTGTCTGCAGTGTGACTCTAAAACGCAAAGATAAATTGAGGGAAAATATATATTATTGTGTCGAACTAATACATTCTATATAATTCGTAACAACGCGCGGGACTTTTAATCGAAAATTAATATGATATAATATAATTTAATATAATTAAATTATAATATAATAACAATAATAATGCTATAATAATATTATATAATATATAATAATAATAATAATAATATAACTATCTTAAATTTAATTTTTTCAAATTTCTCTGTTGCAGATGCCGGAATCCGTGCTTCGACAACTATAGACACCGTAAGTCCACCATTCAATGTACGTTTCAAGTTTATGAATCACTGTTCTGAATTTGTTGCGTAATTTTGGTTAATACTCGTGTCCACTTCATTTTATGTACATAGCTGCAAATTGCAATTGGTCGTATTTAGTGTTTGCTGTTTTTGCTGGCTAGATTCACGCGCTATATCGTGCTCTCGTGGATTTAATTCCGCGAATGCCTCGCGTCGTGCGTAGATTATCTTCCAAGCAATTGTGAGTCAGCTTTTAATGGGACGCTTGTAGATCAGTTAAATGGAGATTAATGGCCTACACGATGATTTCGATGGTCTCGTTCATGGGAACTGAGTGGCAGATTGTGATGTTCGTTGGTGGTCCGTCAAACAGTTGAAAATGTTTTCTTCTTTTCTATTTTAATTTTTTTTTTTTTTTCCTTATTTCGAAGAGTAACTAGGATGTTCTTCGATTTCGTTATATCTACTGTGAAGTTCAACAAAGAGTAAGCAAGTCACTCTTGCTATAAAGGAACTCTGTGTATAGGGAAATTATTCTCTCGTCTTGCCAGAATATGTTTTAATTTTAAGGAGCGTTATAGGAAAGTTATATCACTCGATTTCTCTTGATGAATTTCAATGGAGGATCTGAGAGTATTCAATATGTACATGTTAGCAGTTCGATATAAATTTTTCATAGTCATGTAAACGTAAAGTGTAAAATTGAAGAGACAACAATGTTTTATCTTATAATATTAATATTAAGTTTTATTTCACGTATTATATTTATATTAATATTAATGTTAATTTTAATTATCAAAAACGCAATTATCTTTTTATCATTTTCAAGTACTCTGTCGCTCGAGTACGCCCGATAATTTGATTTCATTTTACACTTCGCGTTCTTTCTCGCGTGGAGCAGCGATAAAATTGTTGCAACAAAATGGCGAAATCGGGAGCTTAATATCCTTAGTTAGCAGGGATCTCACATTTTTCCCAGCAGCCGCGACGGATATAAATGGGCTGCAAGCACGAGGAGATAAATTCGCGTCAGGTAGGAAATTTCGCGTGCCGGCGATTGAGAAATCCCGAACGGGGAACGAGCAACGCGATCGGGCAATATCGTTAAAAACCGATTCGCGATTTCACAAAGCCTCGTATTTTCGTCATCCGCCGCTAATCGTCACGATTAATCCCATTTCCCCACGAACTATTTTTTTTCTCTCTCGCACGGAGTTAATTCTACGTTTGCTCGAGTGACTGGCAAAAGTCGCGGACTGTTGGTGCGATTTGACACTTTTATTCTCAATTTTTATTTTACATTTCGTATAAATTCAACAAACGTTGTGATACATTATATTATATTACTTGAGATATTTCACACAGTTGTTTGCAATAATTTGGACATTTCACATGTGATTCGCATTCCGTAAATTTTCAATCGACAGATGTGTAAAATTGTGAATAATATTCTTAGAGAGCCAAGATCTCGAAGATCGGTCCCTTTTTTACGAAAACACGAAGAGACAGAATGAAATACGTCACGCGTAGGCCTCGTTGCTCGAGAAATAAGAGAAACGTCTGAAAATGAAGTTCTAGCGTCATTTCAATCCACTAGAGTAACAACGTTCGATCAATTTAATTCTCGTTGCTCGTAAAATGAAATATATCCCACCAAAAAAAAAAAAAAAAATACATCGATAAAGTCTTGACGGCGATACAAATCTCAAGATTCCTCGTTTTCTTCCTTCTTTCAAAGAAAAACCCTCCGTTCCAACGAATCAGATATGAAACTGAAATTGAAAGTACGTACTTGACAGTTGAAGAGAAAAAAAAAAAAAGAAAAAAAAAATTGTCCCAAGACTTTCGTGCGACACACACATCACCATGATCGTGCACGTAACTGTTTCCACGCACACACAGGCGTTCGTGTAACAATCGTTAAGTTACGCGCGTGTGTATGTGGGGAGAGACCCGGTTGTTGCAAAGGATAGGCTGTCTCTCCGTGGCCGCTGACCGTTCCGCGAAACTAGCGCGGCGATTTAATCATTATCGGCAATCTAGCCGAGCGGGCAAAAAGAAAAATCTGGGTCAGACGAGCGAGCGCGCGAGCACCGGCCACCCGGGGAACTCTCTTTCGATATTCGCGTGCCGCAATGTCGAAGGAAGTCATCGTCGGGCACTCGAGAGGAAAATGTCATCGACAACAAAAAAGTCAACTTTCTCATTTCGATATTTTTTTTTCTAATATATTAATTGATTCCTATTTTGATATTTTATTAACTCGATCTTTTGATATTAATTGACTTCTTACTTTGATCTTTTTCTTTTTTTTTTTTTAACATATTAATCGATTCCTATTTTGATATTTTATTGACTCGATCTTTTGATATTAATTGACTTCTTACTTTGATCTTTTTCTTTTTTTTTTTTTAACATATTAATCGATTCCTATTTTGATATTTTATTGACTCGATCTTTTGATATTAACTGACTTCTTACTTTGATCATTTTCTTTTTTTTTTAACATATTAATCGATTCCTATTTTGATATTTTATTGACTCGATCTTTTGATATTAACTGACTTCTTATTTTGATCTTTTTCTTTTTTTTTTTAACATATTAATCGATTCCTATTTTGATATTTTATTGATTCGATCTTTTGATATTAACTGATTTCTTACTTTGATCTTTTCTTTTTTAATATATTAATTGATTCCTATTTTGATATTTTATTGACTCGATCTTTTGATATTAACTGACTTCTTACTTTGATCTTTTTCTTTTTTTTTAACATATTAATCGATTCCTATTTTGATATTTTATTGATTCGATCTTTTGATATTAACTGATTTCTTACTTTGATCTTTTTCTTTTTTTTCTTTAATATATTAATTGACTCCTATTTTGATATTTTTCTGACTCGATCTTTTGATATTAACTAACTTCTTACTTTGATCTTTTTCTTTTTTTTTCTTTGATATATTAATCGATTCCTATTTTGATATTTTATTGACTCGATCTTTTGATATTAACTGACTTCTTACTTTGATCTTTTTCTTTTTTTTTTTTTAACATATTAATCGATTCCTATTTTGATATTTTATTGACTCGATCTTTTGATATTAACTGATTTCTTACTTTGATCTTTTCTTTTTTAATATATCAATTGATTCCTATTTTGATATTTTATTGACTCGATCTTTTGATATTAACTGATTTCTTACTTTGATCTTTTCTTTTTTAATATATCAATTGATTCCTATTTTGATATTTTATTGACTCGATCTTTTGATATTAACTGATTTCTTACTTTGATCTTTTCTTTTTTAATATATCAATTGATTCCTATTTTGATATTTTATTGACTCGATCTTTTGATATTAACTGACTTCTTACTTTGATCTTTTTCTTTTTTTTTTTTTTTTAACATATTAATCGATTCCTATTTTGATATTTTATTGATTCGATCTTTTGATATTAACTGATTTCTTACTTTGATCTTTTCTTTTTTAATATATTAATCGATTCCTATTTTAATATTTTATTGACTCGATCTTTTGATATTAACTGACTTCTTACTTTGATCTTTTTCTTTTTTTTTTAACATATTAATCGATTCCTATTTTGATATTTTATTGATTCGATCTTTTGATATTAACTGACTTCTTACTTTGATCTTTTTCTTTTTTTTCTTTAATATATTAATTGACTCCTATTTTGATATTTTTCTGACTCGATCTTTTGATATTAACTAACTTCTTACTTTGATCTTTTTCTTTTTTTTTCTTTGATATATTAATCGACTCCTATTTTGATATTTTATTGACTCGATCTTTTGATATTAACTGACTTCTTACTTTGATCTTTTTCTTTTTTTTCTTTGATATATTAATTGACTCCTATTTTGATATTTTATGGACTCGATCTTTTGATATTAACTGATTTCTTACTTTGACTCTCTTTTTAATATATTAATCGATTCCTATTTAGACATTTTATTGGCTTGATCTTAATATTATAATAATACTATACATACTGATCTTAATAATATTATAATATTATTAAGAATACAATAATATTATAATATTATAATAGTATTAAATATTATAATTAATTATTATTAAGAATATAATAATATTATACATATTATTGATTAATAAGAAATAATAATTACTCTACTTTTACCCTTAATGAAGCTCAGTTTCTCTCTGGATCTCTTTTCGAGTTTTACAACAGAAGGATGATTCTCCCTTTTGGTAATTTCAATTTTTATAATTCTAAGAAGGTAGAGTTTCGTCGCGGTGTCGATTTTAATATTATAATATTTCAATATTACATTGTAACATTTTACTTATTTTATCTATTAGTTTATCTGTGATAAATTTACTTATTCTTATATTGACATTTGATCTCAGATCAGTCATCATTATAATCGCACTAGTGTTCAATGAATCTTCACATTATATATAATAGTAAATTTATATTACATTAATAAAATTCCAAAACATATATACAGTATTTACACACGGTATGTATGTACGTATGTATTATAATATGTTAGAATAATTTCGATATTTTTTCAAACATCAAAGAACAATACGAATCAGTAAGTAGAGGCTAGAAAAATTTATATTACCATGATAAAGTGTACATATAAAATTTAGAAAATTTATATGTATACTATAGATGTATAGACTCTACCAAAAATTCTCAAACAGAATCGACTCGTTCACTATTCGCCTTCATTCTTCGTGTGGCTTCGTCTTTCGATGATCGACAAAGACGAATGCAAACGATATCCTCGGATCGAGAGTTTCTTTTTTTTTTTTTTTTTCGCTATTTCTACAAACCACTGTTTATTACCTCTGCGCATAATTAACGTAGCGTAATTAAAATCCACCGAGAAAAAAAAAGCCTAAAAGGCAAGAATTGTATTTAATATAGGGAGCAGGATAAAGCGGAGCAAAAATCGGTTGGCTCGTAAAAGCCGTGCCTGCTGAGGACACGCAGCGCCGATTTTACGAGCGTTTTATAATAATCCGGCAACGTGGGCAATTAGCGTGAAGTTCGATGAGTAAGTCGTGTCCCCTTTTTTCCTTCTTCCTTGCTTTCTGTGTCTGATTATCGCCAGATCCCTCGCCCCCGTCATTCCGGGTAAACGATTTAGCGTTTCGAATGCATTTCTCCTGCATATGGGCGCCTCGTGCCATTGTTCTGGTGACGGCGAGTTCGATTTATCGCACTTTATAAATATTTATTAACCTGCGAGCGGGTTGAACGGTGCAGGATATTGAGAGGAAGAGACAAAAACAGGTAACGAGCTGACGTGGGTAGGCGTGTATTGTGTAATATGCGTACAGCCAGTCTGTAAACTGCAACTATTGGACGCAACGAACGGCTTCTGGAGGAAAAATTCCGGAACGTTCGTATTCTGAGTTGCCCACGTGTCGACGAATGAAACGAACTTTCAAAGTGGTGGTGAATATTGTTTATTATATTGTACAGTGTTATTATTACACTGTAGTTACTATTGTACACTATATAGTGTTATTATTATACTATAGTTGCTATTATACACTATATAGTACTATAGTTACTATTATATACTATATAGTTATTATTGTACCATAGTTGCTATTATACACTATGTAATGTTATTATTATACCATAGTTGCTACTATACACTGTATAAAGTTATTATTATGCCATAGTTGCTATTATACACTATATAGTGTTATTATTATACCGTAGTTACTATTATACGCTATATAGTGCTATTATTATACCATAGTTGCTATTATACACTATATAGTGCTATTATTATACCATAATTGCTATTATACACTATATAGTGTTATTATTATACCGTAGTTACTATTATACGCCATATAGTGTTATTATTATACCATAGTTGCTATTATGCACTATATAGTGCTATTATTATACCATAGTTGCTATTATGCACTATATAGTGTTATTATTATACCATAGTTGCTATTATGCACTATATAGTGCTATTATTATACCATAGTTGCTATTATACACTATATAGTGCTATTATTATACAATAATTACTATTATACACTATATAGTGTTATTATTATACCATAGTTGCTATTATACACTAAATAGTGTTATTATTATACAATAGTTACTATTATACGCTATATAGTGTTATTATTATACCATAGTTGCTATTATGCACTGTATAGTGTTATTATTATACCATAGTTGCTATTATACACTATATAGTGCTATTATTATACAATAATTACTATTATACACTATATAGTGTTATTATTATACCGTAGTTACTATTATACGCTATATAGTGCTATTATTATACCATAGTTGCTATTATACACTATATAGTGCTATTATTATACCATAGTTGCTATTATACACTATATAGTGTTATTATTATACCGTAGTTACTATTATACGCTATATAGTGTTATTATTATACCATAGTTGCTATTATGCACTATATAGTGTTATTATTATACCATAGTTGCTATTATACACTAAATAGTGTTATTATTATACAATAGTTACTATTATACACTATATAGTGCTATTATTATACCATAATTGCTATTATACACTATATAGTGCTATTATTATACCATAATTGCTATTATACACTATATAGTGTTATTATTATACTATAGTTACTATTATATGTAGTGAATTATTATAATAGCGTTAAGATTACGAAAATTGAGAAGATTAAGAAAATTGAATATGATGAAAATATCATATAATAGTCACCTTCTTTAACTCTTTGTATCTAAATATATTATACATGAGAATATAAAAATGTATATACACCGACATATATATAGAAGTTACATTACAAAGTGCGCGCAATAAATTATATCCATCGTGTTAATAAAACTTTAATATTCATTAAATATTTTTTTTATCACACAAGAGATTGTTATTAAAAAAATTTTTATTACTTCCGTTCGTGCCTTTTTTTGTGTTAAATATTTGAAACTTGACAGATGAAATTAGTGTTCCGCGAGTGACTGTAAGTCGTGACAAGTATAACACGCGAGTGGTGTGCCAGCGTGCGGAAATCGTTGCTCAAAGGAGAACGATTGCATTTATCCCGCACGGAATTGCGCTGTCGTTCTTGAGATACTAGTTGCAGATTTTGCGCAGATTGGAGTAATTGCGGGGCACTCGGAGGGGAAAGGTCTGTAGGTTCTTTCGGGTTTATTTCCGTTTATTAAATCGCTCGGTAATTAATCGTCGCGTTTTTTCTTTTTTTTTCTTTCTGATATTTCGTTTCACTGTTGCATTGAGCGAGTTTACGACATTGCTCATTATGACCGAACTGAGCTCAACTTCTATGAGATTAAATTAAAGCTTGTCGTTTATAGCAGGAAGTGAAATTCAAAATTAATATCATCTCTAATTAGTTAAATTATCATCGTTTTTGTCAATACAGGCATACGTAATATTTCTAGAATAATTATTACTATTATTGATTTTTGAGAAAGAAAAACAGGAGCACTATTATCAATTTACTTTGGAGATAAAATTATTGTAAGTTTGTATTTTAATCTTTTTCAAAAAGATTTTTCTCAGATTTTTTAAAATCGATTTATACATAAATTTAAATGCTCCCTTAATTCGTTGTTTTATCTCGTAGACATAGATATTTCATAATCGATACTAAAGGCAGCGAGAGTTTCAACGAACACATAGTTACATAGTTGGCCGCCTCGTGTCTTGTTCGGGCGTTCAAGTCTCCGAGGCGATCGCGCTTATGCGGAGATTTCAACGAACCTCTTCGCTCTATACACTAAGCGTAAGCGAATAAAGTACAGCTTCTTGGGACTTTCTTTCTACCACACTCGTTTATTAATGTCTCAACTATGAATACTTGATAATGTACAATCGCTAAAGATTATTATTTACCGAGGAAAAGGAATTTTAATTTTAAATTTCTCAAATTCCTGACATTCTTTGGCAATGGATCTTTCGTACAGGTTTAGCATTGAATTTTCACTGCGACGAAAGTAGCTTTATTTTTAGAAAACTCGAATTCGATTTAATAGAATTTTTAGAAATTACAGATTAAGAGAGTTCCAATAGTATTTGATTATTCTCATTCCTCCTTAAACTCGTTAATTTAATTTCTTTCAGGCATAATTTATTGTATTATTTATATACATCTTATTACATAGAATTTATTCTTGTTAAAATTATACTTTCTCATTCAGTAGTTTCAATTATTTCCTCTGACGAAATTTATTACATTTCATGGCATACTTTCTGAAATACTTAAATGTTTTTGTTATAAATTTCTGTTGCTCCTAAATTATTATTATTATTATTATTATTTATTCCAATATAATTTAAACGATATACAAGGTTCCATTTCTGAGTATCCGTTATATTTATAATAATATATCAAATAATATTCGAACATTAAATATTCTAATTAAAATAAAGATTTCAAATATTCCAATTATTATCGAGTGTCAAATAAAACAAATGTTTCAACGTTCAAATAAAACAAATAGCCCAAAATTTAATAATACTTATCTGACAATTTAATAATTTAAACAAAAGCAAGCAGTTTGATTCAAGTCGTTCAGTTTAAATTCAGTCTCCCTTTCAACCAACTGAATAGTAACTTGTGAGAAACACGAAACGCTGTACACTTCTGAACGATCTGAATGCTGCTCACTTTTCCTCTGCTACTCGCAAAAAGACGAAAAAAGATCATCAAATTTAAACACAAGCCAACTTTTGCAATTCACGCGTCACAACTTCGACTAGCATGCAACGACGCAAGGTTGTCGAAACTTGGCTATCTGTCTTTAATCGACTCGCGTGGGTTTTAATCAAATAACGCCGGAGGGCACGACACCGACCCACTCGCGTTTCTTCTCTCGTAGGTTCGCGTGCGTGAACAATCGATCGCCTTCATATTTTATTACGCTTCTTTCCAACCTTTTTACAGCAGGCTGTTTAATAATTGCGCTCGCGACGCGAGCTACGTGACGAAATTTAACGTTTTCGTGGAAGTTGACTGAAAGACTGGTTTGGAATTCCTGCTGGTCTGAGGTGCAGCACGTTGTCCGAGTTAAAATTAGCTTTTTCGAAGGATACAGACAGACACAGGTCGGACATACTTAGGAACGATCAGCGATTTGCAATTTCAAATTATGTTATATTACATTGTGTAAGGAAATTCGTTGCAATTTCTGGAGCAATCGAAGAAGTCTCATTCTGTTTTTGAAAATTCATTTTCTTGCATTGGATAACATCGTTTCAATAAGCGTTATTAGTATATTATTTTTAGTAGTAACATCGACTTTTCTAATTATTTAAATTCAAATTGAAAAATTAATTGTTTAAATTTAACTTTTTATAACACCAATGTTAATAATGATAAATATGAATACTTCATATTGTATGAAAATTCCCCCATTCAATGTTAGTCACCGTGCTAAAAACTATTTTAAACTACAGTGCAAACAAATCAGTTTCAAGAGTGTCGAAAGGAAAGATAAATACCTTGAAGCACCATGAAGAGTAGATTCTTCAATTCATCTTGACAATCGTGTTCAGTGTCTCCTAGAATCAGAACAACGCAATGGTAAACTGCATCGAGTTGAATAATTTGTTATAATAATAATTTTAGTCTCACTCGTAACTGAATTGAAGAAAAAAAGAATCTGAATATCACTGATTTCATTAAATGAAATATGCATTTCATTTGGAAATATACTTCGTTTTGTTCAAAGTGTAAAGTGACTGTTAATCATTAATTAAAATCTTTGCATTTTACTAAATGATATATAAATTCATCAAAAATTGCTCTCTCTCATTATTAAAACTTAATAATTAAAATCGAACGAATCTTCCAGTTTGATTTATCGAGTGAAATGTGCGAGTTCGAAAAATTCTTGTTTAAGCAAAAGAAGTTTACATGTTTCGATTGTTGATGATAAATCGAAATTTTCCCTTTTTTTCGGAAAGATAATTGGTAACAATTTCAAAAAAAATTCGCTTCCGATCGAGATAACGTTGAAGGAGCAGTGAAACGTATCTGGTGCCCCTTAACGTATGAATCGATGCGTCGAACGAGTGCAATTAACGGGGATGGTGAGTGAATTACACCGTGTCCCGTAGACTGAAGGCGGTCGACCAATAAATCAACTGCGTCAGGCAATCGACAATCAAATTTGACGATCGTGGCAGGTTGAACGTCGAGTTGCTCAACCTCCACGCTGTCTTTAATTTCACGGGCTATTAGTTTCAGGGAAATATGCGCTAGGATGTCTTGTGGAAGGTCCGATGTGTGAAAATTGCAACTAAAGCGCGAACGAAACATTCGCGAGTTTATCACGGTGTTTCGATTTCTGAAGGAATCATTTTAACGCTAGCACTACTGACGATTGATCGAAATGAACAATTTATAATTTTTGTGATTGTAGATGCGAATTAGAGATTTAAATGATTTAAAAATGTGTGG
Organism: Tetragonisca angustula; assembly: GCA_036937485.2. Classification (NCBI taxonomy): domain Eukaryota; kingdom Metazoa; phylum Arthropoda; class Insecta; order Hymenoptera; family Apidae; genus Tetragonisca; species Tetragonisca angustula. The sequence continues at coordinate 1,570,136 of JAWNGG020000028.1, forward strand.
ATGGAAGCTTGTGCCAGATATTGTTGCCATAAAGGTTTTCTATATTTTTTCACTTTAGTGTCTCTGACGGAAATTTTATGCTTGAGTCGTCAGTATGCTTCTGGTGTTAATTTGACAATCGATCGAGAGTATCGTGTACGTGTTTTCGCGAATTAAAAGAATTAAAAAAATTATTGTAATATGGGCACGAATAAAGGAGGATAAATATAAATAGTGACGAAGCAAAATTGGCAATAATGATAGACTGATTTACATTTGTGATTCTCAGCCATAGAGAATGATAGAAATATTAAATTAATATAAATACTAATATTCATATTAATAAATATAAATATAGGTATTAATATAGGTATTAAATTAATGTGGTGAGGAATGTGTGTAAATTTATTTATACAGTATATTAGTATATAATAAATTAATTAATATTAAATTAAAGTGAGAAACATAAAAATGGAGGGAATACGAGAACGTGGGAATATGGTAATATAAGAATGCATAATAAAAATAAGGGGAAATATAAATATAAAATCATACAAACGTAACAATACACGAATACAGAAATGTTATATAACGTAATATAGAGACATTAATTTGAGCAAATCACTATACGTGGCATCATTATACTGATGCATAACAGTCAGATTAAAATATACTAAAATAAAAACTATAATCGAAAACTCTTCTCTCCCTTTCGCACGATTATCGTGTATTTTACCTGACTCAATTAGTCAATTACAATAAATGTTCCATTTAATTTTCGATGAATTCGTTTCACCTCGGAGTTTGTAGTTCCGATTTTAATGTACGCTATGTTTGAACAGGCGTAAGTGGACTTTAAACACATTTTAGATGTGCTAATAACTCAACGTGTGAAAATGGTCCCGGACGTGTTCACGGAATTAGGCCGTCCGGGTCAACGAACGTTTCCCTCTTTGTCACATTTCGCCATTGATCTAAAACGGATTCGTGGCAAATTACAAACCGGCATTTGCGAAAAATTGGAGAGAAACTTCAAATGTTACCATCCCTCTACAATACTCGACTATCACTCGGATATTGCAATATTCGAATTTAATGAACAAATTTTTATCACGTTTTGTATATATATAATATTATAATATTTCGAAGCACGAAAAAAATTTAAAGTTCAGTGATCAAAAAATACACAGCATTCTTAAATATCAAAATCAATTGACAATTTTCTTCGTCCTCACTCTCGCAAATAAATATTCATTTAACATTCGTTGTCCAAAAGTTCGATCGATCGAATATGGAAGTTTCTACTTTATTAATAATAATAATAATTAAATATCTATCTCACCAATAATAATCATAAAACATAGTTATATCTTCTTTCTCCTTTAGTACAATTATAATTATAATTATATTACATTATAATAATATCATAATTACAATTTATTTTCAATAAATCACCACGTTGTTTCAAAACAATTATCACAGGCAGTCGTCATCGAACTTTTCGTTTTTCACGAGCTTTTCAAGCGGTGTCCCCGCCGTTCTAAGATTCTAGTCACCGGTTCCAAAATAGGAACTGGCGAGCGAGAAAGTTTGCAGCCGCCAGGACTGTTCCGCGACTTCTTCCTCGATTTACAGTTTCAACGTACCGCTCCCTACGCGATTCCTCGAAGCGAGACTTTCCCTGCCGCGCATCGAAAACTTGCCACAATGTAGTTAATGACCGAGTGCAAAAAGAACGCACCGCGGCTCGCAAGATCGGCGGATCGATTTCTTCGCTCGTGTAATGGGAGTTCACGTCCAAATAAGCGTATTCGACCAGCAATGGTTCGCTCGATCGGCTATCGAATTGAAAAAACTCGAGTAGTTGAAACATTTCGCAAAATTAGGGTTTATTGATAATAAAAGATAGTAAGTCAATAAAGTGAGAGAAAAATCGTGGATCGTGGATATGTCGGCACTAAATCGACCACGTTGCTCTGGCAACTGATTGCGGACCGTAACGAGCGACCGAACCGTTTTACGATAATTTCGCCGCTTTCTTTCTGAACTCTAGCCGGCGATGATATCACCGGATAGAAATTACCGAGAAGCAACGAATTTTTATCATTTTGTTTCGCCTGTGTTACACTCGAATTAAAATTGAGAAAATATTGCAGTTTCATTGCAGCGCAAGAGGTTAAACCTCGAAACACTCGTTTCGATTGGACAGAGTCGCAAGTGAAAATTTCGCGCCAACATCGGTCGACAGCTCGACGTATCACTATCGTATTAATGCTGTCGGGACACCGTAGGTCGTAGGGTGACGTTGTAAATAAAACGTGTTTCTACGGGGCCAGAGGCAGTCGGTGCTCGACCTCTTCGCCGTGAATTCTTACGTTCTCGCGTCGCGAGCTGACGAATATTTCCTCGACGGACAATACTGCGGAATATTACGGGAGGAGAATTTAAGGCAGCATGAATCGTCGTTTTTATATCTGCGGGACTATCTCTTATGGCTTCGCGGCGGCCATCTTGGTTGCAAGGACCCGGAGAGAAATAAAGAAGAAATAAGAGGAACGTACGTACCATACATGTACAGACATACGTCAGATCGCATGTCCGTGAAACGTGCGTTTGTTTGAAGTGAATTAATTCGATATTAATAATTTTGGTAATTTTATTAGCACACAAGTCATTTAATATGACGAGACTATTAAAATTTGATTATCGACAGTCTCGGAATAACTATTTTATTCGAGAGTTGATACAGTTCTGATCTATCATATAATTTAGCCATAAGCACACTGAATATCGACATATTTGACTAGAAATATAGTCAAGTTACGTTATAACAAGTTAAATCATTGTCACTAGATGGCAATGTTTATGAAATTTGAAGATAATGGGTACCCCTAACGCAAGAGTCCCTTTTGCCCTTTTTTCTTCAGGAAAAGATTTATATTTCCGTGGTGCGATAAATTTCCGTTCTGTCAACCGTATTTTACGAACAGAACAGCGGACGAACGTTTAAAGTTTAAACGCCGACATTCAAAAGCCGTGAGTTATATTCCAGTTTTGAAAAAAAACTTTTGATTCGCGAAGACCGTGACGAGAAAGTGCTCATTAGGCCGATCTGTTGGCAAGGTTCCCACGAAAATTATATTTACGGCGTTTATGAAACAGTATCGGCTGGATAAAGGTCACGGAAACGTACAGGCAATAAATTATTATTGCACGCTCGGCTAATACGTCTCCAACGCATAATCTTGCATTTGCCATTTTCAATTACCAAGTGAACATTTTTCCCCCCACATTTCATTATTGTGCACGCCAACAAATGTTTCTCGTTACGATTCCATTTTATTTCTCCGCGAATTAGCAGCGCGTTAGATGTAAAACTCTATTTGAAATTTCTGAGATCGATAGGTAATTGCAACTTGAAAACAATTCAGTTCGTGAAATGTATATTATAATTTACTGTCGGTCGGATGCAGAAGAACCGAGTGTCTTAAGATCTCTCCGTGAAATCATTTCGAAAGACCATTTCAAGAAACAATCTGAATTAAGACGGCGCGACACTTGAAATTAAACGATATTACAAAGTGAATTATTTGTCATTTAATTTCGACGAAAAGTTACCAACGTGAACGATTTCTCAGTGACATTGACACTCGTTGATTCGTCATTTTCAGAATAAATTTTCGAGACAAATGAAAGAACGAGAGATCACTCGAAATGCCTGCGTTATTTTAAAATAAATATTGGCCAGGATCTAAAGGGGACGTTTTTCAAATATTCAAAAGACCAAATATTGAACGAACTACGGTGTAAAAAAAAAAAAAAAGAAACTCAGGTTGGTCAAATTAAAGAGGCCTGAATCCAACTGAATAACACGAGTTGAAAATCTCAAACGAACGTGTGAGTGGGTGTTGCTCGAATAGATTGTCCGCTATTTAGGTGAAAAAGGTAGCCGTATAGGCGCGCGCAATATGGCAGAGATATGAGAGCATGATGAACGCGCGTTGCCACATCCTCGATTTATTGGCTTAGCTGTCACGGTGGAACAGCAGTAATGGCGAAAACCGATGGGATCGTATAAATATCAACGCTTGAAAACAGCGTTTAATCATTGGCGGCGAGATGGGGAAACGTGTTAATAAATGACCCAGGGGAGAAGGGGGGTTGGAAATAAGAGCTTAAGCTTTCGAGCGATTCCTCAGGCGATTCCCTCTCAGCTTGGATTATGTTTTTAACGCTGGAACGATAACGAATGGTTTCGAACTAGCAATAAGACGTCCTCTTTTGCGATTTCGTCTCAATCATTTCTTTAGGATTTCACTTTTCAGTTCTACGAACTGTAATCTTACATTCACGAACTAGCTGACACACTTTGGGGGTTTCTAAAAATTAATAATAATGATAATAATAAAACGCCTCTTTTCACAATCGGTTTGACAAACAAAAGAAAAAGAAAATCTGTTTTACGAAGTTGACAATGACGATCGACTTCCACCCTATTTCGAACGAGATTGCAGTCGAAATGCTAGTGAAATTGCCACACCGCTTCCAGTCGACGTACCAAGGATAATTTCTATCCCCCGCCGTGATGCATGATGGATCTTCCATCGTTGTAAAATCTCGCATTCAATGAACACGGCCGAGATATGGCACACGGCCGTGGATATGCGGCTTAATGACGTCGTCGCGGCGCTGATTGCCACATCGCGCGCGAAAAACGCGCGAGTTACGGCTTAATCAGCTTCGCCGTTTGAAAATTACCACTGAATTCGACGTTCAACCTTCGCTCGTCATCTCGCGACTGTGTTTTATGCCGAAATTGAACACCTTCGTCGTTTGTGTAACGGATACTGATAAAACATTTGGTCAAGTCTGAACTACAGAATTTACCAATAATATTTTCTAATATTAATATAGGATTTTTTTAAAAATGTATCTTTTCAATTTAAATTGGAATATACACGGGTTGCAATAAATTAACTTGAAAGCAAAATACTGGGATAGAGGAACGTCACAAAGTAGATTTTTTTGAGAAACCAATTAGTATTATTTAGTTTGCCAGAAGATTTGGAGATTAAAAGAAACTTAGAAATAATCTAAAAAGAGCCAAGTTTGGTTAAGTCTGGACTACTTTACAGAATTTACAGAATTTTCTAATATTAATATAGGATTTTTAAAAAAATATATCTTTTTAATTTCTGAGAAGGTGATATAAATTTGTGTGAAGAAGTACAATTAGCAGCAAGATGAATTAGAACATTAGAACTATCAGCAGTGGTCAAAATGATTGATCTGTAATTTTCTCGCAGAAATCTTCTAAATTTCTAGAAATTCGAATTTTTTTATGCATTTAAGTAAAATCCTGTGCCCTTTATTACCTCAATTTCCTCGACGTACCTATTTTATTAATTTTATCAATTTAATTAATAAAACTTAATACTCTGAAAATATATAATCTTAATTTCCGAGAGTTTCTTTCATATTTTACATCTTGGGCAAATTTTATTAATTCCAATGAGATAATACTCCGAACAAATTTCACCAGTTTCAACGAGAATACAAAAGATATACTCTCGTAAAACATGCAAATGAAATCCAGCGTTCTTCGTTATATCACGAACATTCTTTCACCCTTCGTTTCTCACCTACAGATCTTATACTTTCGCAGTTGTAGCTATATTGTCAGAGCGGTTCTAACATTAAAATATCTCAGCAAGTAGAGCACGTAATGCCGGCAACACGAATAACAAACCACCATTCTACACCTATGGGTATTCAACCATGTAGAACATGCTCAAGCGTCGTTAGGCAGCTTTGCTTCTGACGATCGCGCGATCCATTAGAAAAGAAATACCTTTCTGGAAACTTGGATTTTTTGGCGTCATTACAGATATCCGGACGCTGGCTGAGAGGTATTTAATCATAGCGGCTGTTCTAACGCAGTTCTCAATCGCGTGTTTCCGTTTCTCTAATGACCATAATTGATTTGCCGACGCGGTGTTCCTTTATCAGCGCAAACATTCTACACATAAATGTTCCTCCACTCGGATTCCTTAATTATCTCGCGTTCAGTTTCTTTACTGATTAGACACGGATCGCGCGGGGCAATTGGATTCGTGCTAAATCGTACAGATGCATCGCGATGTAAATTGCTCCATTTTAAATTCCTTGATAAAATTAAATGGACGACACAAATGTGAGGACCGATTATTGAAATATTTCTTACATGTGAAAACGCGATTTACGGGTGAATTGCTCGCGATTAATTAATTTACAGGTAAGAATATAGTTTCAGAATAAAGTTTGCAACGTGATGCAATGTAATTAGTTTGAATAAGTAGACAGAGGTATAAGTAATGTAAAAATATCTCAATATATTTAAATTTAGTATATTTAATATGTGCATATAAATATAAAATTTAATATACTTTCAACATTGGATGTATATCTATATAAATCTCCTCTATTTTCAATAATGTGTATAAAATATTATAAAATAATATATAGATATATTACAGGATAATGTATAAATAATATAAAAAAATATTTTTGCAATACAGAAGGATAGTATCGTGCATAGATTATTTCTCTTTTTAGATCATAGACCATTTCTTATGAAATTTTCTATTACATGACCAATTTTATTATTATTAACTTTTTTTTTTCTTTTGCTAGATAATATGTGTTTTCTTTTATTCCATTATATAGCACATAGATTGTAATATGTTACATTATTAATTTATTATCATGTTACTAGTATATTGTATTATTATATTATGAATATATATATTATACAATATAATATCTATTATATATAACAATAGTGTCTATAGTATCTATTATATATTATACAATATAATATCTATATTATACAATATAGTATTCATGTAGTGTATAATATAATATAATATAGCAGAAAAGATGTGGCCTCAGATAGGATACTCTGTATATAAGAAAATTCTATCAACATCTATTTTAAAAATTCGAACAACTAATCAATCCAACGTACACATTAATCCCATTCCAAATTTCTATTTCTATAATTTTGACTCATTTTTTAACGACAGCTGAATTCGTCACCTGACTTGCAAATTCTCTTCAATTAATACACACGACGAAGGCGTAATGTTATACATTTTCATCGAGTCCAACCAATAAAAAAAAAAAAAAAAAAAAAAAAGAAATTCGTCTTAGAAATGCAGCTTCCCAGAACGACATACGTGCACGTATACTCACGGCGGTTCGTGCATCCGGTGCATCACGCTCGAACGCCGCGAAATAAATCTCGGAAACTGAAATGTCAAAGAGTGCTACCGGGGAGAGAGACCCGGCCCGGTTAACCGGCTGCCTGCTTTACGACGCTGTTACAACAATAGCGATCCTTTGCGTCACCGAGAAATCACTGGCCGCCGATTGTCGTGCGGTAATGGCCGTTGTAATCGTCTCGTGGCTGCGTGTTCTCTTCTCTCACCGAAAGAAAAGAGGTTCCGTCTCTCTGTCGTGGAATCGGAGGGAGAGAGAGAGAGATTCAATGGAAACAACGGCTGATTACCGTAATCGCGCTGTCGCTCCGAGTCGAACAGCCGGCAGAATTTTTTCGCGTATCCTCGTTCTCTTGCCCTTGTTTACTTACCAGATTGCTTCTCGATTGTTGCAACTATAAAATACGGTTTAAACGTAGTCCACCTTGGTTGGCAACCCAATGACTGACTTTTCTACTGTTTTTTTCACTTTGGAGTGATACGAAAACGATTTGAAGAAACAATGAGAGTGAAAACGAGTGAAATTTAATGAGTGATTTCGAGGGGGGGGATGATTTCAGTCCTCTTTAGCTCAGAGATTTTCGTTTCAGTTTCAAGATCATTGCACGCTTTACCTAGAGGAATTTGGCAGTCAGGCAATCGAATCCAAATGTAACGATCCAACAAAATATTACATTTGCATATTTAACTTGCGTAGAGTCACTTGACTAAATTTTAAATTAAGCTAGATAGATTTTACTACATCCTTGCCGACTCAATCCTACACAATTCCACGCGACTTCTTTCTACTCACAATCAGCGATCAGACTGACAGTAAATGACGCACTTTTTCTTGACTCATTGTCATCTGTCCTCTTTCCCTTTCTCTCTCGTAGTCGTAATATCGTAAACTCTTAATATTATATTATTTTAGTATACGTTATTTTATTTAATATATGATATATTTTTAATATATATTTTATATATAATAATTATATAATAATAATGTATATTTTATATATATTAATAATATATTAACTTATTTAATGTATAACATATTTAATTATATATTATTTTATATATACTAATAATAATGTTAATTATATAATAATAATGTATATTTCATATATATTAATAATATATTATATTATTTAATATATAATATATTTTATTTTATTACATATTATTTTATATATACTAAATATGTATATTATTTATAATATAATATCCATTATATTTTACTTTCTTATATATTATTATTTATATAGCGTGGGATAACGTCCGCAGGCATGTTTTAAGATCATGAACTTGACTTGCACTGCCCATTAAATGTGGATGCATACTCTAAAGATGAAAGCACGCTATTCGAACAGTCAGTGTCAACAATTTTAAAATAACCCAGAATCGTGCATTCTTCTGTTTTAGATTCGAGCGATTATTACCAAAGGAAAAGAAGAAAAGCGAGAACTGCGATCACGACAAGTGTAATGAAGATAAAGCAGAGGCTGATTTTATCCTGTCTTCCGAATCGTGTAAAAAGCGGACGCGAAATTCTTTTTGGTCACGCTTTGCGCGTTTCTGATTCGCTGTGAGATGGTTCTGATGGACTGAGGAGTTCCAGCTAGTTGCGGCTTATGTGCTTTTAATTCGTCGAGCAGCGCGGAAGAAGCTTCTACGAAGAAGCAGACTAACGACTGTCTTTTACCAGATACTTCTTCCTCACCTTGAATCTACGTTCAGATGGGCGAGCGGCTGGTTATAATTCGAGGATATATATCATTCGTATAAAACGTTCAGTCAGTTCAACGAGTCTACGCACACTGTACTGGATAAAAATTCAGCCACACTTTTTATTGGTGCACAGGTTTGAAAAAGACAAAAGTTTAATTGCGAAGGCCAATGTGAAAAGTACTGCACGATAATTTTCTCGTTACATCAAACATCCTCCTTTGTGCGTGATTTAATATGATTTAATATGATTAAATGAATATAACGAGGAGATTCTTCGTCTCGAGTAAATTTTTATCTTTTATCATTTCCTCAGTATATTATTTTCTTGAACAATCAGATCGTCACAAACACAGGAAATTATTCAGAAATTATTTACACGAATTTCACGCTAAATAAAGTCTACAATTAATTGATGTAATTCAGTATTTTCCAAATTATTATCTGTTTATTTCATTTCAAACAGAACGCGCCCAAATCTGGTGCAAAGCAAAGCAATATTTAAACAGTCATTTTATTTAACTCGATGTCATTGAACCTTCCTCTAAAAATTATTCCATCATCTAGTCATCGAACAAAATAATTTCCTACTTTATTTTGCATTTTGTATTCTCAAGTAGTTTCGAATTCCATCGCAATGGACTTTTGTCTACTAATCATTTATTATTTTATTTCGATCTCGTCGAATTTCCAAACGATTTACTTGAGTCAGAGTCCCAGAAGGGGTCCACACATCTTTCTACGTTATTAGTATTAAATCACAATAGCTGAAGTTATTCAAATTGTTGTTTCTCGAGTAAAATTCGATACTGGTTAAATGAACAAACAGAGACGAGCTGGTTTTCGTGCGTGCACCGGACGTCCCATCGCGTTGCTCGAAACACTGGGTCAGGGTATCCAAGTCGTCTGTTCGTCTTCCATTGCTATAATAGTCGAGTCGAGACTGGACCAGTCCAGTCCGGTACTTGGCCACTGTAACGCCGCGGGCTCGTTGCATAGACGTTGTGTGCACCATTGCACCTCGACGTGCAGCAGCCTCGTGGAAAGTTTTTACGACGAACGATCGTCGTATTATCAATCCCAACTCGATCGAACGACGATTCGTCTCCTTCGCGATTTCGACGAACATTTCGATTCGGATCAGAAATTTAATTTAACCGAGAAAGACGAGTTGAGTGCGACTCTCGTGGATATCGTGATCGACTTTGGAATTTTATAATTTTCGACCTTTTTTCGTGGGAAATTTCATTTGATGATGTGCAAAATGTAGAAATACGTGGAATGATTGAATGAACATGGCGATACATAATACACGAAAATACGTGGGCGAAATATTTATAAATTCATTTATAAATATATGAACCTGATGAACGAAGCTTTAGGTTAGGTTAGGTCTATAAATATCTATAGATATTTATAAATCTAACCTAACCTAAATCTAAACCTAATCTAACCCTAACCTGAAGCTTTAGGTTAGGTTTATATTTAAGTTACGTTAGGTTTATAAATATCTATAAATATTTATAAATTATATTATATTTATATCATACTATTATTTATAATTATAGTACGATATAAATAATTTATATAATATAATATGTATAATATAATTTATATATTTATAAATTATATTATATTTACATCTAACCTAAAAAAGCTTTAGGTTAGGTTAGGTTTATAAACATTTATCAATATTTATAAATTATATTAATCTGGCCTAACATAAATCTAAACCTAATCTAAACTTAACCTAAAGCTTCGTTCATCAGGGAAGAAGGCTCATTTTTCGAATATTTCTATACTCGGGCGTTATACTATCAAAACGGAGTGTCTTCTAGCAAATTCTAGATAATTTTCTGTAATTTTAATATTCATTAGCAATTGTTCAGTTCTTAACAATTATTTCTAAATTAGCACGTTTCTCATTTTAATTCTCAAGAAAGAGAATTCTTTTGAACATGCAGTGAGGTTTTCTTCTCATCAAATCGAAACCCTTGCAATAATATATAATAAATATATGTATATATCTTATAACAAACGAGTACTATACACACAATATTTCAGAATGAATTAATTTGTTACAGAATAATAGAGTTTAACTTGTTCTATATTGTTACATAACGATTTAATAATTTGTTGTAAGACATACTCCACTTTCTTACACATCAGAATAACTTTTAACATAAAAATGTACGTCGTACATTGATTGATTGATCATTGAAAAATTTGATGATCAATTGATAATCAGGAAAATATATTGACACAAATATGAAATTCTCTGGATATAAACGTGTTCGTTCAAGAACAATCTATCTCGGTTCTAAGCCATCACTTCTCACGTAATCATACAATTCGTTAACCCATCGTTTCACACCTCATAATCTTCTTCTCACCTCGTAATCTTCTCGTACCCCAATTTTCCAACATTATCCACATTTCTCCGTGACGAATCTCTGTTTCACAACCCCCAGAGCCATGATTGCGACGCCAATGTCGTCGTGGAAGAAACAGAGAACCAGTGCAGAAATTTCTCTGGGTCGGTTGCAAACCTGCCTTCAGCTATGCCAGCTCTACTTTAGCGATCGTTGGTGCATAGCCAACGCGACCTGTCTATATATAGGGTGACGCTAACGTTTAGATGTACGAAACTCGCTTCACGGTATGAAAATACGAGTTTCATTTCAACTGGTGGAATTGTTCGTGAATATTAAACAGAATGGAATAAAGGGGAATTTTGGATCAGGTTTTCTTGATAATTTTTAATGACGTTTTGTTGGATGATGTTTGTGGATTGAAAAGTTAGAAGTCTGGATTTGTTTTTCTCATGGTCCAACAGTTTTAGTAATTGATGGATTTAAAAAGTGAAAATTCTGGAATTGTGGAATTGTGAAGTTTAGGGATTTGCAGAATTTTGAGCTCAAGAGTTTGGAATTTTAGAATTTTAGAATTTTAGAATGTTAAAATCTTAGAATCTTAGGATCTTATAATTCTAGGCTCTTAGAATCTCAAAGTCTTAGAATCTTAGAACCTTAAAATCTTAAAATTTTAGAATTTTTAAACTTTGAAATTTTGGAATTTTGGAATTTTAGAATTTTAAAATGTTAGAGTCTTAAGATCTTAGAATCCTAGACTTTTAGAACGTTAGAATCTTAGAATCTAAGAATCCTAAAATATTAAGATTTTAGAATCTTAGAATTTTAAAATTCCGAATTTTAGAATCTTAAAATCTTGAAATTTTGCGATTTTCGTTTTGTCATAACTTTCTATCGTAACGACGTAAAAAAATCTATCAATACTAAATTAGCTAAATTCAAAGAAAAATTTCGCACTACTCAAAAAGATCTATCATCGCGTAACGCGATATTTTATATAAATCCATTGATAAAATCGCACAATAGGAACAGACCAACAGTAAATATAATATTCGCTACGTGAATATTAATATTATACGTAATATTGTACATATAATTTATTCAATTGTACATTTCGATCAACATAAAAGGAATGAATATTCATTCGTGAAACCATTCGTGAAAACAAACCAAAGTACACGATATGAACAGAGAGTGCTCTGCAACATTTGTTACGACGTTACTTGTTCTAAATATGGCGTAGGAGGCAGCACGTTGATCCAAGATCGAGATTCCACCGGCCAGCTGGTGGAACTCGCGTACAAAGAGCCACAGGCTCGTTCCGCGATTGCGTAACAGAAAACCGAGGCCCACGCGCCTTCGAGGAACGCTCATTATCATTGCGTTATTTATTTTCAATTATTATTCTCGATTCTCCGAATCCGCGGCTCCGTTATCTTTACGATCGTAAGTATTTGAGGGTCGCAAAGGGTTGCAAGAAAGTGAGTAAATTGTCATAGCGATAATATCGATTATTTAATTTCGGATGATTTATGCGTATGGTTGTCGAAGAAAGTTGTTGTACTGAGATAATTTAGTTTGCTGTTCGAGAGATTGGCTTGTAAAAACTCGATGAATGAATAAGCGAATAAGTAAATCGAAATAATTTCTACGAGGAGCGATTCATTGAGAATGATTAAAAATTTTTATAATTACGGCAGAATGAAATCCCAAAATTCCTGCGGCATATCTACTTCGTTAAATTACACCGTTTAACTCAATTTCAAACATCTTCAAACATCTGAATCAACCGAAATGAAATTCAACTGAATAAATCTTATCATATAATTTATCCTACTTCGAGTTTAACTGACATACCTACCTCGAAATTGCCGTTTAATTCAACTTCAAACATCTTCAAGCATCTGAATCAACAGAAAATTTATCCTATTATAGAATCTAACCGAATGAAATCCTACTTTGTGTTTAAC